>OZ005661.1:170382692-170895192 GCA_963930645.1 Salticus scenicus
TTAAATGCAAAGAAGTAAAAGTTGTCTTTCAACTGTAGGATTAATGTCAAAACATACGTGAATATTGTTAAAGATACAACCCCAGGGATCTAGTTGTGAATCAATTGTATTTGCTGGAAAACTCTTCTTATCAGTTCAACCCACATGTCAATCAAAGAGTCTGCGAAAAGAGACTCAGAGGGTCTGCTTGACCACTCAGCCCTGGAAATACGTGTAGGATTAATGTAATATCTGTAGGATTAATGTCAAAACATAAATGAGTAGAAAAAAAGGATCAATGCTTCAGAGACGAAAATCCTTATCAAGAAAAAGACGGGTCTGACCATTTACGAGGCATATTTCAAAACTTAAAAAAAGACGAGTATAACGCTTATAGGGTTAAGGAAGCAGATTGAAAGTATTATTAAAGAATATATTAATTAAACCATAATTTAATATAAAAAGACCTGATTAGGGGTTTTTGTATTACACACACACATATATATTGCATATAGCTTACAGTTTATACTAAATTATAAAAGTGTGCGCGAACTTACCGCATCCAACTTCGTCAGCACCATTTGGGCAATCTTTGACACCATTGCATACTTGATGTTTATAAACGCAGAAACTTGGTGAGCAGCGAAAATGATACTTCTCAGCACAAATGGAATTTTCTGAAGATTGCAAAAAGAAAAAATGTTTGAGAATAAATTATTGTTATTATTATTATTGTTATTAAATACGATTATTAAAAATAGACAAGATATATACAACCGCTATAAAATGTACAACTTTGGGGTAAAAAAATTTAAATCTTATTTTTCATTCATAAATTTTTTAAAATAAGTAAAATAATAATAATAATAATAATAATAATAAAGTTAAAGAATATTTATTAAAGGTTATGCTTCAACTTGAGAAAGAAATATTCTGATCTCTGCGACGAGACATACATATATATTTATTTTTAGTTAATTTTTTATTTCTTTTCAAATGACAAGGACATTTATTGTTCGTTTATAGAGGAGAATGAAGTGTTAAGAATGTCAAAGTTCTCAGTGTCTTTATTTCAGCAAATATACATTATTTAGAGACTACTGGGCTCGGTTTGATTATCCAGGAACGCGGTAGCGTTTCGCACCGCCAAGCTATAGCAAACGTTAATAAAAACAAATGAAATTTGCAAAGCAGGAAAGTACAGTGGCGAAGCGCTACTAGTGTATATTATGTTGACAAATCATCTTGAACTTTTCAGCTACCTATATCTCAGCTCCCCGGTCTCCAAGACATATGGTTTTCTGCAAAACTTTTGGTCATACTTTTAATTCGAAACATACAAAGTTTCAAGCCGATCTGAAATAAGGGGCCGAAGTACTGTAACTTTGAAAACCTGAAATTTGCCAGTTACTTTCTTCTCCTTCTTCTCGTTCAGTTTGATAAGTGTAGAGTCTGAAGTTATCAAACATTTGCATAAACATTACTACTGGCATATATTAATGCCTTTTAAAATCAATAACTTCTTTGGCCAATATAGATAATAATTATTTTGAATTTTCTGATGTTATACGCAGTAATTTTATGAAAGAATCAAGAGACCGAGTTCTTGCCCAATGAATTTTATATTCATAGATAAAACAATTAAAAATGTAATATATACATATATATATATATATATATATATATATATATACACAAATATAAATAGTATATAATTAATTAAAGACAAATTTGTATTTAAAAAATTGAAAGATTTATAAGAAATATGTTTATTAATTAAAAAAAGATAAAAAATTAGATTAAATTTACAGAGAGAGTTTATCGCCAATTCTCCAATTCTAAAAAAAAGTAGTACAGTAGAGTCTCGAAAATCCGAGGTAATTGGGGCTGACACTACCTCGGATTACTGAAAACTCGGATTTTCCGAAAAAGTAGAAAATTTTTAACAACTACAAATGAAATTAAATAAAATGAACATATTACCTTAAAATCCTTTATTCTTTAGTATAATGACGTAAAAGATTCTTTACAATTTAAAAAAATTGTCAATTTTTTGTTGCTTCAGTATATTACTTCTCTTTGTTGATGCGATAGTCAGCCAACGCTTCAAAAGCAAAACATCTGCAGGGGTGGCTTCAGTTTGCTGTTCTACATATTTTAAGGCTAGTTCTAAGGCTGCAGAACCTTCACTATGAGATATTTTTTTTTCTGATAACGGAGAGTCGTTTTCTTCTGTTTCATATTCTTCCTCATCTTCCATCATTTCTATAATATTTGAGTCTGTTATTTCCAGCTTGTCGTCACTATTTAGCCATTCATTTAGATCAACTGCATTAGAGTTTTCGCAGCCTGGTAATTCCTTCACCAAATCTTTCAAAACAATTGTTTCACTATCATCATCATTAATTTTCTCAATAGGCGTAACCAATTCAGGTAGAAACTTAGTCCACGATTTAATTACTGTCGTAGGTTGAACTTCTTCCCAAGAATCTGCTATCCAGTAGACAACATCTCTCATACTTACATTCCTCAAAACATCCGCAACACTTTCATCATCAGACTGAACTAAATGTTGTAACAAACGGCGTCGATATTTTTTCTTTAAATTTTCCAATACGCCCTGATCCATTGGCTGAATCAAACTTGTAACATTGGCAGGAAAAAATATAGCACGGATTTCACCACAACGTAGCTCATCATCGTCCGGATGAGATGGAGCGTTATCTAAAAACAAAATTGCTTTGCAAGGCAAATTTTTTTTTCTCAATGCCTTCCGTGTTTCTGGAACAAAATGTTCTAGAAACCATTGTTTGAAAATTTCTCGATTCATCCATGCACTTTTCTGATTTGTGTAATGTACTGGTAAGGCTTCTTCAGTGATGTTTTTTAAGGCTCTAGGTTTGGCAGATTTCCCAATCACAGTCAGTTTCATTTTATGATTTCCAGATGCATTGGCGCATGCTAAAATGGTTAATCGTTCCTTCCGTTTTTTGTGACCTGGAGCTGAATTTTCCTCTTTTGAAGCAAGGGATTTTGAGGGCAACATCTTAAAGTTCAAACCTGTTTCGTCACAGTTATATAACTGGTCAGGTGTGAGCTTTTCCGTCAATATAATGTCTTCAATCCGTTTTTGAAATGCCTGCACAGCTGACGTATCTGCCGAGAGTATTTCACCGCAAATATTTAGTTGACGTACACCATATCGTTTTTTCCAACGGTCTAACCAACCAACGCTTGCTGCGAAATCTTCTTCTCCTTCTTTGAACTGATTTCTGAAAAACACAGCTTTTTCCTGAAGAATAGGGCCACTTATGGGAGTACCTTTGCTACGCTGTTGAGTAAACCAAAGAAATAAAGCTTTGCTAGTTTTTTCATAGTCTGATGTTCTCATAGATTTTCTTTTTTCTCCTGGAGTCTCATTGCACTTCTGTGAACAAAACTGCTCAATTTTTATTCGATTGCGGCGCCAGTCACCAACTGTTACCTCTCCAACACCCAAATCGGTAGCAACACTTTTTATTGTTTCACCTGCATCTAATCTTTTTATAGCGTTCAATTTAGTTATCATAGATACAAATTTTCTCTTATTTTTTCCACTCATTTTCGCAGCAGGCACCTTAATGCAACACTTTCAAAAGCAATAAGTTTCCAAAATGATAAGGATCAAGCACGTGTATTGAATTTAAATGAGCAACAGAGCAACTAACAACGCAGCTAGTCCCTAACTAGCATCTAAGATTCCAATTGAACTTGGAAGAATAAAACTCTTGTAGATCTGGTTTGAAAATTCCTTTCAAACCAACCCCTACCTAGCCACCTTCAAAAACAAAGAGAACAAAAGGTGGTGGGTTACTGAAATTCTTTCCAGGAAGAAACGAAAAATAAGACCTGCATTCTTTCGGTTACGAGAGGAAATGGGAAGAGCTTTTGGTTGCTAGGGGGAAAATTTGGCACCTCGAATTAAGCGGAACCTCGGACTTCTGAGACTCGAACTTTCGAGACTCTACTGTATAGAGAATCCTCCACAAATAAAAGAGCGTTTCATTAGCTTTGTGAAATTACTGATCATGGAAGAAAACATACCATTAAATTCCAATTACATATCTTTATAATAATAAAAGAAGATGTTTGTCTGTCTGTCTGTGCATCTATACGTTCAGCCCCTACTGAACGCAGAAGTATAAAATTTGACATACGGGTGCTCAGAAGCCTTCCCGAGTTGATAGTGAAAACAGAATTAAAAAATTTTAATTAGTTCCGGAGATAATAATTAAAATGTAAAAATCGATCTCAATTACTCAGAATTCACCGCGATTGCATAAAAATAGATATTTTAACGGAGTTAAAATCAGAAAAAGTGGAAAATAAATTAGAAATATTAGTCCGATCATTACGAATTTGGTACCAAATGAAAGGGGATTATTTTCCGAATCTGGGAATGGAAGTGGCTTATCTCTACAGCAATTAGATTTTTTAAAATTAACTAAAGTATGAAATTTAGTTGGAAACAGGCAGAACACTTAATTATTTCATTTATCAAAGATTCTTCAGCGCCAGGTGCTAGACATGCTGGCTAGACTATCTCCGGTCGGGAAAAATTGCTTTTCTTTTTCGACCAAATGACAAAGTACTGGAAATAAAAAAACCGTTTTTGAATTTTTTGAATTTAAAATCGATCAAAAGCAGAACTTTGAAATTGCCCGTCATTACGGCTCACCTGTATGCAGTTAAAACATCTAAAGTATAGCTTTAAAAATAAAATAAATAGACATATTATATTTATTTAAATTCATTTTTATTTCATCTGTTAATGACACCAAAAGTTAGTTTCAACAGAATAATATTGATTTTTTTTTTACCTTTTTTTTATGAATTCGGTTGTAAAAAAGCAGTTTTGGAATTCTTAAATTTTAGACGGATTTCAACAGAAATCGTTAATCGCCCTTGATAGATTAGCCATTTTGAGTCTAAAATATATCAAAGATATTCCTTATTGTAATACATAATACATCATTCAAAATATATTTTAAAGTATTTTTATTGCAGGCTATTAAAATGATATAAGCCGTTCAAATTCTGTACGAAACTTTCGGAGAAAACTACGGAAAAACCAGAAAATTTTTATTATTTTATATTTTACAGTTTCAAATTCAGATATTCGCTCACATTTCGTACTAATAATTTTTAACGGTATATAGCCCGGAATTAAGCAAGTTTTGGAGGAAACCACAGATAAGTCAGTCACAAATCTTCAAAAAAAAAAATGTTTGTATTATCTTTGTATTTACGCTTCTAATTTTTATATTATCGAAAGTGGAATTCGAGATTTCACCTGATTTACACGTTTTAAGGTGTCCTGATTAGATTTTCTTTTGTATCTCACCTACTAATCAAAATAATTTCATAAGTAATACATGTTCTAAAACGGGGATAAGGCGCCGCAGTCGCCACCGAGCGGGACTTAGCTGAAGTCGAAAATTTGAAAGATAATGTTTATTAGATAATTGAACGAACAGGCTGTTTCAGATATTGAAAAGGGAAGAGGGCGCCGAAGGCGCTACCGCACGGGAATTTACTGCGATTTCAATAAGCTATTTTCACGATATATCAATAAGCTATTATTGGAATTGAAACGGGATAAAGGCGCCGCAGGCGCCACCGAGCGGGAGTTTCGTAAAGTCGGAGTTTTTAGGGATCGCGAACCAGCTTGTCGCCGAAGGCGGCTAGTTACGTAATAAAAGTATTGTTATCATGAAAAAATTCAATTATGACATTTTAATTTGTCTATGAGTTTTGAGGTCTCCTGAATTCATTTTTGTTATTTTTACGGGGATGAAGGTATACATGTATGTGTATGAGTGAATACGATAGCGCCTAGCTGCTGCATTTTTTTTACCTCAAATTCCACAAGTGTGTTAGAGGTAACGCGCGAACTACATAGATTTAAAAAATGTAAAACTTAGCTTCTTTTTTTCGATACATGGAAACAAAGTAGAATTCTTAAAAATAACGATTTATGATCTCAAATAATCTGAAGTTTGTTTTAATAAGTTTTGAAATCCCGGGTTAATCCCCCCATCCTGGGGAAGTAAATTTTCAAGATGGGTATCTTTCGAAAGGACTCTTTGATAATAGTAATAGTTAACTGGGAAAAAATTTGTGTGCATGTGGGGGCATCGGTTCCCCCACCCCCACGGGGGGGGGAAGTACCCACCCGGGGGGGGCAAAGTTTCAAGATGGGTATCTTTCGAAAGGTCTCGTCAATACCTTTAAAACGAATGGTTGAACCATAAATCTGTGATAATTTAAAACAAAGTTATCGATTTTTTTTACTTTTGACGAAAAAAAAAAAAAACTTAGAAAAAAAATCGTACATTTTTTTTTTTTTTTTTTTTTTTTTTTTTAACGAAATTTTACCAAACTTGGTATTTAGTTGGTCCCCGACATAAACTGGTGCTGATAATATTTGGGGATCAATAGCTCAACAGGTGGCGCTGTGATAGCATTTTATCTAAATTTTTAACATGGCAGTATAGGAAAAAAATTCGTATAAATGGGCATAATGAGAGTTATTTTACACTTGTGATTGTAAAATTAATATGAATTATTGATAATAGTAGTACGTAACTAGGAAAAAAAAATTGTGCATGGGGAGGCATCGCTTCCCCCCCTGGGGGGTACTAAATTTTGAAGGTGGGTATCATTCGAAAGATCTCGTCAATAGCTTTGAAACGAATGGTTGAACTATAAATCTGTGATAATTTCAATGTTATAGATTTTTTTTACTTTTAACAAAAAAAAAAAAAAAAAACCCTTAGAAAAAAAATCGTATTTTTTTTTTTTTTTTTTTAAATATTGTTGCTGATTGAATATGTATAGGAAAATATAGAAGAAAGTCTTGTGGTGGCCACAACATACTAGTTTGACAAGTTTTAAGAAAACAGATTGGAAATATTATTAAAGAATATAATAATTAAATCATAATTTAATATAAAAAGACCTGATTAGGGGTTTTGATATAACACACATACACATATATATTGCATATATCTTATAGTTTATATTAAATTCTGAAAGTGTGCGCGAACTTACCGCATCCATCTTCGTCAGCACCATTTGGGCAATCTTTCACACCATTGCATACTTGATACTTATAAACGCAGGAAGTTGGAGAGCAGCGAAAATGATACTTCTCAGCACAAATGGAATTTTCTGAAGATTGCAAAAAGAAAAAATGTTTGAGAATATAATATTGTTATTATTATTATTGTTATTAAATACGATTATTAAAAATTGACAAGATATATACAACCGCTGTAATATATTGGGTAAAAATTTTTAAATCTTATTTTTCATTCATAAATTATTTAAAATAAGTAAAATAATAATAATGAAAAAATAAAATAAATAAATAAAGAATATTTATTAAAGATTATGCTTCAATTTTAGAAAGAAATAACCTGATCTCTGAGATGAAATGTACATTTGTATTTATTTTTAGTTATATTTTTATTAATTTTCAAATGATAAGGACTTTTATAGTTCGTTTATAAAAGAGAAAGAAGTACTAACATTGTCAAAATTCTTAAAGCTTTATTTCAGCAAATATACACGTTTTGGAGAGTAATGGGCTCGGTTTGATTACATTTAGGAACGCGGTAGCTTTTTGCCCCACCAAGCTAAAACAAACATTAATAAAAACAAATGACTTTTGCAAAGCAGGACAGTAAAATGGCGAAGCGCTACTAGTGTATATTATGTCGAGAAAACATCTTGAACTTTCCAGCTACCTGTATCTCAGCACCCCGGCCTCCAAGACCTATGACTTTTTGCACAACCTTTTATCATACTTTTAAGTCGAAACATTCAAAGTTTCAAGCCGATCTGAAATAAGAGGCCGAAGTACTGTAAATTTGAAAACCTGAAATTTGCCAGTTACTTTCCTCTTCTTCTTCTCGTTCAGTTTGATAAGTGTAGAGTCTAAAGTTATCAAATATTTGCATAAACATTACTACTTACTGACATATATTAATGCCTTTTAAAATCAATAACTTCTTTGGCCAATATAAGTGATAGTTATTTGCGTGTTCAGTTCTCGAACAGGCCAAACACTTTCGTGTACACTAATGGTTGCTCTGGTCCACGTAAAATATGTCGTGGACGCAATATCATCCATATTCCCATCAAAATTATACCTCCGGGACCAGGCCCGGATATAGGGGGCGGGGGCGGGAGGGGGCACTTGCCCCTGGCGGCGAAGACTGAGCGGCGGCAGCCACCAGGTCCAGCTAGTCTCACTATTTGTACTATGCTGGACCCGATTTCCAGACCATTTTCGTAGTACCTTGCAACGTCCGTAACAAACTCAGAGCAACCTAACGCCCTCCTCTCCTCTCCTCACACGAGACGTATGACCAAAACAGAGTGAAAACCTGAAAACGTAACACTTTTTATGAGCGTACGACGCGCGCGAGTGAGTGAGCATTAAAATCTGAACGAGGACGATATACGTATCTTTGCGGGTGCGGTAGGGGAGAGGTGGCATGGCAGCAGCAGATGTCTTATCCATGTAAAATGAAAAGTATAGGTGGAAATCGATTCCTCGTATTGTAACTGATGTCATTCTATATTAGGATACTAATTATTTCTTTCTCCGAGTCTCTACTAAAAATACTAGTTTATTATTAACTAGCCGCCTTCAGCGACAAGCTGGTTCGCTATCCTTCAAAAATCCGACTGTATGAAACCCCCATTAGGTGGAGCCTTCGCCGCCTTTATCCGTTTCTGGACCTACAACAAATAAAAATTTAAAAGTAAACTTCCGCTAGGTAGCGCCTGCGGCGCCCCCTTCCCGTTTCAGTATCTAAAACAGTCTGTTCGCTTACCACATGAAAATTTCCATCTTTGAAAATTCTAACTGTAGCAAAGTCCCGCTCGGTGGGGACTCCGGCGCCCTATCCCCGTTTTAGAACGTACAACAGCTTGCTCGCTCATTGTGCAAATACCTTTGAATATTTTAACTGTAGCAGATTTCTGATTTGTTACAACTAAGGCGCCCCTTTACGTTTCATGATTTGGAACGGTTTATTCGCTCACCGTGTAAAGAAGCATTCTGAAAATTCTGATCTGGCAAATCCTACGGTCTACTAATCTACTCTCAAATAATTTAATCGTAATTGATGATATTGAATTATTAAAATATCAAAGCGCCATCTGGCGACAGAGATTTGCAACAAGTACTCTTTAATTCCAATTCAAATAACTTTTAAAATGATATATTACTTACGGAATTCTGTTAATTAGAAGCTGGGATAGAAAAATAATATAAACATTGTTATAAAAAGAATTCTCTGACTTTTCCGTGGTTTTCTCTAAAACTTGCGTAATTGAGGGCAAAATAACGTTAAAAATCTTTAATAAGAAATGTGAGTGGAGTATCGGAATTCGAAAGTCTGCAAAATAAAAAAGAATAAATGTGTTCCAGGTTTTCTGCGGTTTTCTCTGAAACTCCAGTACTGAATTTAATAGCTTATATCAGTTTAAAAGTTCGCAATAAAATTACTGCAAAATATATTTCGAATGATACATTATAAGTAATTTAATCATAACTAGAATTGGATATATTGGAATAAAGGTGTTCTATGGTTTCTGTGGATTGTGCTGAAACTTAGGAATTTAATGGCTTATATCAGTTTAAAAACCTCCAATAAAATATATTTCAAATTATTTATTATAAGTAATTTAATCATAATTAGAATTGGAGATATTGAAATTTTAAAATATTAAAGTGTCATCTGAAAGCAGAGATTTGGGATCTCTACTTTTTAATTCCAGTACAAATAAGTTTTAAAATGATATATTACTTATGAAATTATGTTAGTTAGGAGCTGAGATACAAACATTAATAAATATAAACATTTCTATACAAAAATTTGTGTCTGACTTATCCGTGGTTTTCTACAAAATTTGCCTTATTCCGGGTTGTATATCGTTAAAAATCCTTAGTACTAAATGTGAACGGAAATTGGAATTTGAAATTCTGTAAAATATAAAAGAATAAAAACGTTCTAGGTTTTCTATAGTTTTCTTCGAAAGTTTTGGGGAATGTAAAATTTTTGAGAGATTTATTGATTTCATTGAAGTTCATGATAAAAGTGGCGAATATAATTTCTAAAAAGTTAGAGAACGATAAGTTATCCAATAGGGACTGTCATGGTCAGTCCTACGATAATTCAAATACGTCAGGAGCGTGCAGATGCGTTCAAGCCAGAATAATAATAATAACAATAATAATAATACGCTGCTTTTCACCGTGCATTGCCCATTTCCTTAAACTTGTTGGTGTGCATGCCTTCTTCTGCTCAGTTACTAAGCGTCTATGTGGAGTTAGCTGTTCAAAGAATTTACAACCTTTTTGTTTCATCTAGTTTACGCTGTGATATTATGAAACAAGAACGAAAAATCACATGCGGTTTCCATAGATTATTAACTTTCTAACTATACGCACCTCCTGTTGCATCGTTTAATCGCCAATGCACTTTCGCTTCTTGGTCACACAGCCTTCAGACAGAATGGAAGAAAGACAGACACATAGACTAATTGAACTGATATTCACCCTTAAACATTGTTGTAAAGTGTTAAAAACGCTTAACACAAACGAACAATGAAACACCAGCAGTATCCTGTTGTATATCTTATCTGAATATTTCAGTGTAGCTCTGTAAATCTTATCGTCAAACATTTCATATTCTGCCAAAATAATCATAATAATAATAATAAATAATAAATAAATGAATAAATAACTATTTTAGCAACTTAATAACGAATTTCAATGTAATTATAATTTGCGCAGTAAAAATCTCTATCATAAAACGCAAGGCATTGACCATTTTAAAGAAATTCTGAAGATATTTACGGACGCTGGAGGCGGTTAGAGGGGCAGACAGATAGGCTAATTCAAATCATAATCACTCTTAAGAGTTGATTGAAGTGGAAAACGCTTAAACAATGGGAAATTGCAATTACAGCAAATTTCAATCATAATCCCTAATTTATCTGAATATTTTTGTGTGGTTTTTTTTTCCCTAATGTAAATCATACTATATTTTATAGAAAACAATTTTTGGGCATAAGAATAATAAATGTCTATTTCATTACGATTTGTGCAAAATAAATGTACTGAAATATGGTTTATAGAAATACCTCTCATAGAACACAATGCTTTGGAATTCTTTCGTGTGTCACTGCACTCAAACCAATGGTGGTATTTATTCCATTTTCAATGGGGAACCTTGCATAATAAACTTGAATAACATACATCAGTTTCAGAGAATTCCATGAATATTTACCGGAGATAGAGCGCAGATAGGCATATCTATGCCATAAACCATTTTCAACGTTGTTACAAAGTATTAAAAACACACAAAGAATAACGTCAAAGGGTCAGATATGATGGTCTGCGAAAGGAGAAGTTGTTATCGATTTGAAAATAAGCCTAAATAAGTTTGTGATGCTTCGATAGAGCTAAAGATGATGACAAATCACCAATGCAAATTCAGAATAAAAACGTCTACGAAATGAGGCCAGGAATTTTGAATTTATTTTATACTTAGTCTTATAGAATCATGTTTTGAAAGTTATTATTATTTTCATAATACTAAATCTGTCAATTCATCATCGAGGCTCAAAGAAATGTGTAATTATATCTGGCGTCAGCGTGAATTATAATGTCTATTCTGACTTTATAGTCCGTAATTTCGGAATTAAATCGGTTTGACTTATCACAATAATTCACCGAATCTTATGGTTAAAGTACAAAGTATAACGTACTTATGGCGAGAAAAATCTGAACCACAATATTTGAAAATAATATATGTAAATCTTCCTAACTGACTTAAAAAATGATGGTTGGCGAAACTAATTTGGCGAAGGTTCTTTTTGAAATTAATGTTTTTTCCAAACAACTAGTTTACTTTTCATCACTTTTGTATTGTCTGCTATCCATGTAAGGGGATCCGGACATAATATCGCGGGACAAAATCTCACCGGACAAAATATCGCGTCAAAAAAATAGTATGATCTATTTGAAAATTTTATTTTGTATCGCGGGACTAAATATCGCGGAATATCACGGGACAAAATCTCGCCGGACAAAATATTGCGTCAAAAAAGTAGTATGAAAATTTGATTTTGTGTCACGTGTGATCTCTGGCCACAGTGCATTATAAATATTAATTAATTAATTAAAATAAATAATTAAATAAATAAACCATAAAGTTAAATTTCATTATTTTATCTATATTTATTTTTAAGTTATTTTATCTTTTGCTTTTCACTATTAAAAATACATTTTAAAAATCGTGTACATCACTGCTGACATTACAGCTGAACACCGTTCACAAACTTAATTTAAAAATTTTAAAACTGATAAGCACAATTGAATTCACTATGACTAAGTTTGACAAAAGTTAATAAATATAGTCTTTAAACTATTTTAAGTAAAATTTATAAAAAAATTTGTTGTAGGTTTGTCATAATGTCAGTGCTCCGACTAAGGTATGTATTGTCATGCAATTTTATACAACATTACTAATAATTACCAACTCATTTTTATTTTGTATTCATTTACGTCGGCGATATTATGCCCCGCGAAATTTTGTCCCCAACCCCCATGTAAGATCGGAAGAAAGATTAGGGCCTGTAGCCCGAGCTATGTGTCCGCTACTGTTTCCCCACTCCTTGTTTAAAACTTCGTACTCTTAACCAGTGTTGGGCATAATTGATTAAAAAGTAATAGAGTTACAATTAAATTACAATTATAATTATTTTACTGTCACTTGATTAACAAGTAATTGATTACAAATAAATTGAATTACTTATTCAATTTATTTGTAATAGTTCGATTTATTTGTAACCAATTACTTGTTAATCGATTGACAGTAAAATAATTATAATTGTAATTTAATTGTAATTCAATTACTTTTGAATCAGTTATGCCCAACACATCTATGATCACGCCACAAAATAGCTTCATTGGAATATGCAATAAATTTACCTGAAATAATATATTGCCTCTTGGATCCGTTCTTGGAAAAATTGTTTTCATCTTTAATTAATTTTAACTTGACTTTTTTTTTAGCCTATTCTTCGCGGCCAACGCAATTAATACTATCTTTTCAACAGTTAATAAACTTCATCAGATACTGGGAAAAATCAACACGACATAACCTATATAATGAAAGAATAAATTAAATTGGAAATACTACTTATATAACCGGTTGAGAAATATTAATGCTGTCATTAATTATTTTTTAAAAGACAAATATTAAAATTGTTAAGATTCTATTATTATTTTTTTTTTTCGATTTTTGTTTGTTTGTCCGTTTGTTTTTTTTATTCTCTAAGAAATAGCGTCGGCGAGAACATTGCAAAAATATTAATTAATATAAGAATAAAATAATTAAATTCAAAATTTGTCTTTTTGTGTGTGTGTGTTAGTTTTAAGAGAATTGGTTTTAGGTACAGCCCTTATAATAATTCAGGCAGACGTATCAGCCGCCATGGTTCTGCCTTGGTAGACGCCAGTATTCCTTATTACAACATTTATTGCAGATAAGTTTATTGTATCTAAAAAAATAAATAAATAAACATTTTATATGTTTTCCTGAAGATATTTAAGTAATATTTTGCTTAAAAACATCAAATATCACATTGCGATAAGCTAAAATTACAAAAAAAGAAAAGAAAAAACAGAAAATAAGTTATGGATGATGATCATCTACAGTTGGCAGCAAAATTACTGAAGCATTAGCAATAATTCTTACTGAAGACATGTCCAGTTAATACTGTTTTGTTAAGTAAACATCCTTTGAGTCATGATCTTAGTCTTTATGCCGTTTAAAAAAGGAAGTTGTTGACAAAAATTAGTGATTAAACTAATATATATATATATGAAAAGTGTGGATGTGTGCTTCAATAATTTTGCTGCCGAATTTAGCATCTCGTTGAGTACATGTAACAAACTTAAGGGGAAAAAAGTCGTATTTGCCAGTTTGTTTATATAGGAATCTTAGTTTTGGAAATAAAGAAGTATCTAAATAATATGATCTTCATTATGAAAAATATACTGCTATTACAATCGGCAGCAAAATTATTGAAGCACAAGCAATAATTCCTACTTAATAAATGGGAAACTAATACTGTTTTAGGAAGTAAATATTTGTCCAGTTATGATCTTAGTATTTATGCTGTTTATAAAAATGTAAATTAATGATAAATTTAGCGATCAAAATGATATATATATATGAAAAGTGTGGATGTGTGCTTCAATAATTTTGCTGCCGACTGTAGCATCTCGCTGAGTATACATGTGACAAACTTATGAGAAAAAAATGTCGTATTTGCCAGTTCGTTTATATAGGAATTGTTGTTTTGGAAATGAACAAGTTCCTAAAGAATATGATCTTCAGTATGAAAAATCTCTTGTGATTACAGTCGACAGCAAAATTATTGAAACACTACCATTAATTCCCAATTAAAAGATTATCACCTAATACTGTTTTGTCAATTAAATATTCTATCGACGCAGAGTCACAGTCTTACACTTTTTATAAAAAAAAAAGTTAAGTTGATGATAAAAATTAGCGGTCTGATTAAAAAATATACATATTTGAAAAGTGTGGATGTGTGCTTCAACAATTTTGCTACCGACTCTTGTAAGTAAAAAAAAAAAAATATATATATATATGTTTTGCGTTTATAGGTAACTTTAACCGTTAGGGTTTAATCTTTCAAATTTCTAGTATTTTATAGTGTTGCCAGATTTTATGACTTTTTTATTCAAAAATCACCAATTATTTTAAAAATTGATATTTGTCATACATAATAGATTAAAATTGAATAAATGTCGCAATATCAGCAAGACTGTTATTTTACGCTTTGTTTTCTTAAAAATTCCAAATCGAAAGTTTCTGGCTATATGGAAATTCGCAAAAAATAGATATGTAAATAAATAAATAAAAACAGTGTTTTTCTTTATGTCAAGTCAAAACAAATAATAATATAATGATAAAATAATAATAATAATAATAATAATGAATAACTATACAAATATGATCGAAATAGTTCATACAATATCTGTAATGGAACGGTATTTTCGAGAAAAATAACTTCTGAATGTTTATTAAGTTCAGTTGAGATTGTTGAAGTGATATTGGAAATACATATATTAGGCGATTAAACTTCAAAGTCATTAGACAACCCTTACATTAAAAATTTAAATTTAATAGTTGAATAAAAAAGTCGCAAGATCTGGTAACACTGCTATTTCATGCAATGGGATTTTACAGTTCAAAGTTAAAATGATTTTTTTTTCCCTTAAGAATGTCACTTTTCGAGTTTTTGGTTATATCCTAACTTGCAAAAAATAAATATGCAAATAAATAAATAAATAAATAGAAACAGATCTTTTATTTATGGAACGTTAAAACAAAATACAATATAAGGATAACAAAGATATAATATTACTAGTAATATTAAATATTTATGCAAATATAATCGAAATTTTTTAAACAATTTTAGAAACGGAATATTTTCGAGAAAAAAGGTGTTTCGAACGCTACCATGAAGCACTATTAGGTTATAGCTTTTTTTTTTTTTTTATATAAATAACATATTAAAAAAAATAGTGAGAGAGAATGTTGTAATTTAGTATGAATAAAATTATTTTGATTGTGAAATAGTGTTTTTTTTTTTTTCTATGATTACCTGAATGAAGAAATTTTTTGTACATAAAAATTAGAATAGCACATACTTTGCAATGTAAATAAATAGAGATATCTTTTTAAACTAAAACACTGAAATTTTCGTTGAAAAATATCAAATAGATCGAAAGATATGAATATTTTACGAAAAGTCTAACTTTGGTGCGAAAATGTCAAAAAAGCCCCGCTCTACGCCACGATTTGCCGGGAAAATGGCATAGTGTTAAAAAAACAATTGCGTTAAAATTTTTCGACAATTTTGATTGCCTATTTAAAATTTATTATTATTTTTTTATTTTATATATATTGAAAATAAAATATTGATATAAAAATTTAAAGCTATGTGGAACAAGGCCAAAAATAAAATAAATTAAAAAATAAATAACAACCCATATAACCACATTTGTCCTGTAGACATCCTTTAATTATCATACAGATCCTGTAGTTGTCATATATTATAAGAACTATCGACTGAATTTCCGAAAAATAGAGTAAACGGATTATCTAATCATTCTTCTCCACCAGAAAGCCGGCGGATTTTCCGATCGGACAATCCGATGAAATTATCCTTCAAATATCCAGTAGATTTCCTGATCAGACACCCATGCACAATCGAAACTCGTTCAATCTCGTGCGGAAGAATGAGATACATGTTACATTTGGTTGCAATTATTTTATATGATAGAAGATTGTTGCACGCTTCTATTTTTGAAAATGTAAAAAGCTGACAGATAACGTAACTCTTTCCATTTTTATTTTGTATTGTACATCAACGAAAATTCACTAGATTGTGATTCATAACATTTGGCCTTATGTTTGTAAAATTTATGCGATTTGAAATTTATTCTTTCACATTGAAAGTGTTGAAGTTTGTTACAGTTTCAGTATGGAGATGACGCTTAATATATTTTGACAGCTGTAGGATAATTTTATCATCTACAGGATATCAGGTTATCCTGATAATGACAACTCTGGATTTTTAAGGACCTCAGTATATATCCACAAGATATCTACGTTCCTCCTACAATTGTCTGAAAAATATCATAAAAATATATCCATAGGATGTCTACAGGTGTGACATTTTGACATCCTCCAAATGAAAAAAAGGCAATTTCTGTTCTCAAGAGGATATTAGGTTATCCTAAAAACTAGTATGTTGTGGCCACCACAATACTTTCTGCCACCACAAGACTTTCTGCTAATCGATAACTTTCTTTTAAATTATCACAGATTTATACTTCAACCATTCGTTTTAAAGGTATTGACGAGACCTTTCAAAAGATACCCATCTTGAAAATCCCCCCCCCCCCCCGGTGAGTACTTACCCCAGGGGGGAAGCGATACCCCCACATACACATTTTTTCCCCCTGGTTAACTACTACTATTATTAATAATTCATATTAATTTTAACATCACAGGTTAAGAATAACTGTCATCATGTACATTTATACGAAATTTTGTCTATACTGTCATGTTAAAAATTTAGAAAAAATAGATCACAGTGCCACCTGTTGAGCGATTGATCCCCAAATCTAATCAAGACCAGTTTATGTCAGGGTCCAACTAAATACCAAGTTTGGTTAAATTTCGTTAAATAAATAAATAAATAAATAAAAATTACGGGTTCTTCTCTTTATTTTCATTAAAAGTAAAAAAAAAAAAAATCGATAACTTAGTTTTAAATTATCACAGATTTATAGTTCAACCATTCGTTTTAAAGGTATTGACGAGACCTTTCGAAAAATACCCATCTTGAAAATTTACTCCCCTCGGGGGGGGGACTTCCCCCCCAGGGGGGAGGCGAGGCTCCTTCACATACAAAAAAATTTACCCAGTTGACTATCTTTATTATAAAAAATTCTTGTAAATTTTATAATGATTACTAAAAAATTATTCTCTTTATGCACATTTATACAAAATTTTGTCCCATATCACCATATTAAAAATTTAGAAAATGCGGGATGGCAACGCAACCTGTAAGACGATTTTTGCCAAAAGTTTATACGCACTAATTTATGTCAACGTGCAACTACATACCAATTTGTATGAAATTATGTGCAGTACTTCCTGAGATACAGTTGACACAAAATTTTGTGACACACACACACAGACAGACAGACAAACAGACATTTTCTAAAAATGGTGAAATCGTGTTCTACAGCTCTCAAAACGTGTAAATCCATCAAAAACCCGAGGTCGAAAATTTTTACAAATCCAATACTTTCTTCTATTAAATATAGTAGAAAGTAATAATTCATATCGTATTTTAGTCCCGTTTTGAAAATTATTATTGGTTGATTTTATTATAGCTATTTATCAAGTTATTTTGTCTCGCGTGCAAAATGCTGAAAATTTATCATCTGTTTTATTTTATTTGTTTATTTATTTTATTTATTTATTTTATTTTATTTTTTTTTTTTGCATACAACTTCATTTGATATTGTGTAACTTCGTATGAAGAAATAAAAAGTCGAAGACATACAACTAGGAACATTCAGTTTTATATAAGCATAGAGAGAGAGATGGCACGATCATTATTAAGCTTATCGCAGCGCTTGGTTTAATTTGTGGCACTTTTGGCCAATTTGTTGCAAAATTTGTGGTAGACGCCATTGCTATTTTCCCTCTTATAAATAACGGCGATTTTTTCCTAGTTATCGTTACTGTAGTGTATATAAAAATTGATGTTAAAGCTAACAAAAAAAATCGTCTTTGTTGTTCATTTTTCTTATTAATTACACGTATGTTAATTACGGTTTATAAAAAATAAAAAATAAAAAGAAATCTCATTTAATGCCTGCTTCTTTCTAATTTTTAATTCTCCTTCATCCTATATATATGGGGAACTTAGGTAATCGCGAAAATATTTGACATCCATTTTTTGACTTTTTTATTCGTTTTTAGGTGTGAGGAATCCGAAAATATCAAAACTGTCATGGTGTCCGTCTGCAGAGTGTCTGTTAGATTGTTAGTGCGTTAGTCCGTTAGTTTGTTAGTGTGTTAGTTTGCTAGTGTGTTAGTTTGTTAGTCTGTGTACACGATATCTCACGAATAAATGATCACTAGTAGGTGGCACCAGTTTTAAAATATTATTTATGACATTGGCAAGAACCCTACTTGTTTGTAACAGTCTAATATAAAAACTTCAGAATTTATTTGAAATTTACGATTTTCTTAACATGGGGAAATAGGGCAAGGTTCACTTAAACGTACATGAAAAGAAAAAAAAAATTTTTACCGTAAAGATGTAACAACAGCCTTTAAATATCAGTTTTGATGCCAAGATGAACATCATTAACAATAAACGTTCTACTTTGAAAATTTCGCAAATTATTCGAAACTTACAAATTACTTAACATGGCAGAATACGGCGAAATTTCGCATAAACGTTCGATTTCAGAGATATTTTCATTTTAAAGATGTAATTCTACTTTTAAAATATTACATAAAATGCTGGCTTATAAATCTTTGACTAAGAATCTTCGAATTTAAAAATTTTGTAATTCATTGGAAATTGACTATTTTCTTAATATGGCAGAATAGGGCAACATTCCGCATAAACGTCCATTTTGAGGGCTATTTTCATCGCAAAGATGTCAGAACACTTTCAAAATATCACATAGAACACTGGCATGAATATTCTTGACGACGAATTTTTTAATTTAAAATTTTCATAAGTTATTTGGAAATTACGACTTAATTAACACGGCAGAATATGGCAAAATAAAGCATAAACGTCCAGATCATAAATATATCTGACTACTTCAAAATAACATTTATGATTACTTATTTGAGCATCATTGTCTACAAATATTCTACTAGGAAATTTTCGTAAGTTATTTGAAATTTAATATTTTATTAATATAGAAAAATTGGACGATATTACGTACAAATATGCATTTGAGGGAATGTTGCATCGGAAACTAAATTACGAAATTGACCCCAATAAAACAAATTAATAGATTAGAAAAAGATAAATATATCGAAGTTAATGATGAGTAGCTTATTAGGCAGGGATTTCATTTTGTCACTGTTTCAAGCGTTTTGTCAAATTCATTTCTCTTAACATGAACATAATATATCATGTTCTAGACATTTATGAGAACATACATATGATGAAATATTTTCAGAGTAAGCATGAGACTTGAGAAATGTGCAACAGTACAAAAAACACACAGCATCAAAATCAAACAGTACTTATTTCTATTTCATAAATGTTAGCGTGACCGAAATTTATTTTTAATTTAAATATAGCATTTACTATCAGAAACTATATGTGTTTCCTTTTCAATGCCTGTTTCTTTATCATTTTCTATTTTTTTTTTTTTTTTTTTTTTTTATCGAAAGTTTATATTTCAAATTTTAAAGTAATTTTTTAAAATTTTATTATGAATATAAGCTACTGCATCTCTAAAAAGCGCATTGAATATTTTCAATAAATTATAACTGTGGATGAAGGATGTAATATTCTAGAATTTCAATTGCCTATTTGTATCAGGGCCGGCCAAAGCATTAGGATATATATGAATTTGCCCAAAGCGACATAAATTGCGTGCCAAATCATGATTTTGGATAACAGGAGAGTCTTAAATTCTGCATTATTATTTTTTTCTTCATGCAATTAACAAAATTTTTCTACTGTTAGTTTATTTTATTTTCGTCTGTTAGTGTGGCATTTTTGAGAAGTTACAAAATCACTAGGGACAATCATGTATTATTTTACTACACAATTTTTCAAAGCATTAGTGCAGAAAATATCCCCTGTTTGCTTTTGAAAAAAATATTTATGTTTATATCGCGTTTAAATTACTTTATAGGGATAAATTCTAATTCATTTCAACAAACTTAGGGTAAGAGTTTACAGTACAATAAGTAAATGGATAAAAAAGACAAAGTTCTAGAATTTCAATTGCCTATTTCCGTTTCCAATAACAAATTTATCAAAACATTTGATTACACAAGTAAAATTATGTTTGTGTGTCATTTTATAATGTAAAAATTAATTTATGTAATAATAATAATAATAATAATAATAAATCGTTATATTTCACAATTATGAACAGTAATTTTACTATACTTTATTTTAAAGTTAATTAATGTAACTGTATTAATCAGAGAAAAAGTTAATATATATATATATATATACAGTCGGTAACAAAAGTGTCCGAACACTAGCAAAAATTCCTATGTATAAAAAGTACACTTCATACGGTTTTCTTAAAGAAATTCTTATCGAATCACGTTCTTACACTAGCTAAAAAAAAGATTCGACAAGGATTTATTTAACAAAACCGTATGAAGTGTACTTTTTAACATAGGAATTTTTGCTAGTGTTCGGTCACTTTTGTTACAGACTGCATATTAAAGTATTGTTTACAGTACAAAATATGTAACGGCTATATTTCTATATATATATATATATATATATTGTTTTATATTAATACTGAAATTGTAATTCTAAGAAGATGCATTAAAAAATATTTCATTTTTCTTCAGTATGCACTTTACAATCATCAATATGAAATTTATTATTACACATATTCCTACAGCCAACACTGAAGAAGACAATATAAGGAAAGAAAATGATAGATGTTATAGTTTTTTCTCCGATTATTCCAAATATAGTTTTTCACACGATTTTGAATTTTTGTATAATGTTAATTTCCATTATTATTATTATTATTATTATTATTATTAGTTTGTAAAAACAAATTTATTCATTTTCTTAACAATAATAAAATTTATAAAGAATTTTAATAAAATGTTACTTATTTCACTTACCTATTTCACAAAAATCCCCCGTAAAACTTTCTTTACAAATACAAACAGGTTTTCCATTTTCGATGTTGCATGACCCACCATTTTGGCATATAATAAAAGAGCATTTATCTGTTAAAATAGAATTTTTGTTATTATTTCAGATTTTAAATTAAACAAGACTTGTGAATAATTAATCGTAAAAATACAGTATGTCATTATTCAATTAATGTGTTTATTTTAACAATTTTGTTAGTAATCAACCAAATTAAATAATCTTACATTAATAATGTTAATTCTGTGCATCAGTTATTTATGTAATTCTCTTGTAACATCCACTCTATTTTACTGTTGTTGTGTTTTAAAGGATAGTTATATTGGAAAAAAAATTACGTGTTCAGGGAGAAAATGATCAATTACCAATATGAAGGAAATAATTATTTTTCAAATGACAGTCTTATTACTGTCGTAATTTAATTTCTTTTGTTTTCAAATATAGCATGAGCTATACTGATAGTATTTTGTATAAACTTTAATGAATCAAACAGATGAATTATATTTATCAATATCTATCTACCTATCTTTCTATATCTGATCTATCTATCTATCTCTCGATCTATCTACCTACCTACACACACACATACATATATATATATATATGTTTATATGTTAATAGGTAGACAGATATGCCATGCATATTTAAAAACTTAAGCACCGAAAAATTTTAATAAGAATTTGTTACATTTCTGTAACAATTTTCAAATCACTAATCAATTAAAGTAAATAATTCTATGAAAATTTTCCCGTTAACCTAAAGGTGCTAAAGTTAAAATTTTTGGTCCCAAGTCTCCTGTTTTTCAAGGGGTACTTTATACCGAGAATTTTTCTTATAATTGTTTTCTGCTTATTAAATCGTCAAAATTGAATGTCTCTGATTATTATTTTTTCTATCTAAAAGCAGTGATAAATCTGGTGTAAAAACTAGAAAATTCAGCAGTTATATATATATGAGCAAAATAATCAAAGCCAGATAAAAATCCCATCCCAAAACACATGAGGGACCTCATCAGTAGGGAAAGGATCACCCATGTAGGGAAAGGAATATGAGAAGTTTCTGACGAAACGATGGTAATTTAACCAAAAACCACGTTTCGAGCCCCCAACTTCTCACAGATGGAAGCAAGACCATACAGCAAAGCAAACGAATTTTAATTAATACAAAGCATAAAAAGCTATTAAATTCAGAAATAAAGCACAAAATATAATACATCAATATAAAATACAAGAATATAAATAATACAAGAATATATAAATACATACATGGACAAACTGGAATAGTCAGAATATGGAAAATTGAAAACCACCCCCTATTTTAAACACAGAAACAGTTTCAGCTAGTGGGACCACTTACCAGCACTTAAATGTCGCCCAAAATGTAACAACAAACCTTAAGTGGGATTGTCATCAAGATTACTGAAATGTATATTGATTAAAATAACAGGATAGCGGTTAACAGTTAGTATGTTTTTGAGATATTTCATAGCCAGATTCAGGTATAAATTGTTATTGCAAAACATTTTAATTCTGTTTATTTGGGTGAACATAATATTTTTTTAACTTTATGACTAACACAGTAGAACCAATTTGTTAAATTACAAACTTTAAAGTTAAAATCTTGTCTTTTATCATAAATCCCAATAAACCCGTTATTATCTGTTTTTTTAATTTTTAAATCCAGAAAAGAAGTTTGGTTTTCAGAATCAGTACGGTTTAAGACAACATCGGAGGGATGGATTTCAGCTGCATATTTCACAAATTCTACACAGTGTATTGCAATTACGTCATCAATATACCTATAAAACTTAATATCTTTGAATTTTCTTTCAAACATAAAAAAAAAAAAAAAAAAAAAAAAAAAAAAATATGTTGGCGTAGGCACTCGAGTAACTTGTTCCCATCGGGATACCGAGAATTTGTAAACAAATAATTAACACCGTTAAACAAAACATTTTCGAAGATGCAAAATTTAATAAAGTTAATCCAGTAAACTTTTTCACAGTCTATTACATGATAAAATTCTTCGTAATTTTTTTCAAAAATTTCTAGAACCAAGTAATAAGGGATACTACCAAAAAGGTTTTCAAAATCATAAGTATGAATTGTAAAAATATTTTCTGAATTTTCTTTAAAATACTTTAAAATTGGGAAATTATTTTTAATGATATTGCAATTATCGTCTAAAGCGTTTAAGCTATTATTGAGCAAATAAAAAAGTTTTTTACCGGCCTTGTAATTATAAGCAAAATTACCACAAGTAACGTAACGAAATTTAATGGGATTTTTATGAAATTTAACATTAATAAATAGGTATGGAAAATAAAAACTGTTTCTATTTATATTTAGTTTTTTATGAAAAACCAATATCTTTTTTCTTATAATAGAGGGGGAGTCATTTAATTTTTTGTAAGAACAATTACTGGAATATTCTTTGCTAAGTAACATCTTGTAAAAAACTTTACAAAAAATAGCAAAATACTTTCCAGCTTTGTCAACGGTGGCTATAATAAATTTTTTCTTTAAGTTTTCAATGTTTTCTTTTAAGTCTGTATTGTAATCTTCATGAATTTTCTTTCCAAAGTAACCCCTATAAAATGTCAAATCCCTTTCAAAATAATCCACAATTCTATTTTTCCATAATTTAAAATCTGCTATAGGCCAACAATATTTGTAAGGGAGTTTTAAAATACAAATATCTAAATCTTTTGCAATAGTATCAATTATTTTTCTGTTGGTATAATTGAAATTTAACCTGAAATTGGCACCTAAATTCATAAGATTTCTTAGCTTAGTATTTTCTATTATATCTAAATTACCTGTAATTATATGTTCATGATGGGAATCCTTAAAATCTTTATAGAAATCTTGATTACAATAACACCCATTTTCTTTAATGAGGTCAATATTTTTGCTAACTTTATTATAATTGCAAATTAACTTTTTAAAGTTTATATTATCGCTGTAAGCAATTCTGGCATTACAAGAGTTTTTAAGTGGAAAAAACTCATTACAAATTCCTATGATTTTATTAATTTTAATATAGTCAAAAATTTTATCTTTATAACTCAAAACAAAGTTTTCAATAGGAGCTTCTTTTGATGATAATTTTATTTCCGTTAAATCTGAAACTTTAATTTTATATTTAAAAAGATCGATAACAATATCTCTAAAAAGGTCATTTCTGAAGGCATAATTATCCATTTTGTATTAAATAAACCATTTTATTGCTTTATTTTTTAGAGATAAAATTCTGTTTTTAATTAAACTAATATCTTTATTTTCAATCGTAAATTGGTTTAAAACATCCAGAGTTTTTATAATGTCAATTTTTTTATTGGTTTTTCACCCCCTCTGAGAAGGTGTATACATATATTGTTAAATTTTAATTGAATTTTTAAATAAAACTTAAAATTGAATAAAAAATTAATGCATTATCACAAAAAAAAAAAAAAAAAATGTAATTAAATTTTGAATTAGATATTGTATTATTTAAATAATTTGTTCTCAGGCATTTGAAGAAAGAATTGTTTTTAAATGTCATCGGAAGTTACACAATTTTAATGATACATGCGACCTACACTCTATATATTAACATAAAAGGATAACAGACATCATTAATAGATCTAGATTTTGTATGCTTTATAACTGAGAATCTGGATTCATAAATAAAAATGTTTATATATATATATTTTTTAATAGAAATGTACTTCATTTAATAAGATAAAAAAAAATTAAATGAAGAAATAAAATATAACGGAAATGCTGACATTAAGTATAATTATTTGAAAAAAAAAAGTGTTCTCAAATATTTCTAAACAAGAAAACTCATTGTCAGAATTAATGTGATTCAATAACGGATGTAATAATTTATTTGAAATTGTGCAATATTAATCATATTTCAGTTTCCCAACGGCTATCATGTCGTCAGTCTGGCGCTTGGCATAAACTGGCCAACTACAGGGTTATCGATTTTTATAAACCGTCTTTGATAATTCAAAAATTAACATTAATTTAGACTTAGAAATAAAGATTTGAAATTGGCATGCTTTTGGCGTGAAACACAGATAACGGAGGCAGATGGCTTCCCTACTTCGCTGACATCTCCGTGTCATTAAAACATGAATTCCCAGTTTTTGCCTCTTTTTCCAGTGCAGTAAACACGTAATAATTTTACTCTCCGCCCTCTCTCTCTCTTCCTGGCTCGTCGAAATAATTTTGAATTTGTTAAATTATTTTACGTTTAAGATTGAACCTGCTAAATAAGTAAAAATGTGACTTTTTTCTGAAAATAAATAAAAAACTGTTCGTACTTTTCAAGACTTCTATTTACTTGATTTCGGTTCATTGTGGAACAACGCATCTGTGCTCAAATATTATGACGCAATGAAAGAAAATTAATACTTGTTGGATTTCAATAGTATATAACTTGGTGCCGTGACCAGGATGTGCGGGTGTGTATGTAGGTTGTAATAGAGCTGGAAAAGTGTTATGATGTTTAGCCTGTAGGTACCGAGTACATGAAGCGACAAAGTTTAAAGTATCTGTGTACATTCCTTTCCAAAAGTATTTGTTTGACAAAAAAATATGTTTTATTTAATCCAAAATGAGACCAATGTGAAAATTTTAATGTCTTAACGTTTAGCGAATTAGGAACAATAATAAGATATGAGAATGTTCAGCTATCGGAAAATTGCTTTTTATACATTAGTACTTTTGTACCTGGATGAATAAAATAGTTTGAGTATTATTTTGAAAAATCTTTCTTTAAAATTTCTGTGTAAATTTTTGACAATACAGGATCTTTTATTTGTTCATTTACAAAAGTATCATTAGAGATATCTAATAATGCGTCTTTATTGTTCGAATTTCCATAAATTAAGCAATTAGTGTATTGTTACAATTTTTATCATTAAAGTGATTAACAACATTAACATCATCATGTACTATAGGTAGAGGTGTTTTATCAAAAATTAATTCAGGATTAGAGATCAAATTTTGTTGATTGTTTGTGAAGTCACATCTCGAAAAATAATCTGCTAATATATTTGACGAACCAGGAATGCGTTCAAAATCAAAAGAATATTCTGAAATTTCCATTAACCACTTTGTAGTAAGCTCTGTAGCATTAGTTGTCTCTTTGTATCTCTTTAATGGAGCACTGTCAGGTAAAATTATGAATATTTTGTAGTACAACTAATATTTAAATGCAATGATTGATTTGTAGATAGCCATTAATTTCAATTTTAGTGCAGGGTAGCGTTTTTCAGACGGCTTCAATGATTTAGAAAAGAAGGCTATTGAAAGTAATTTATTATCGTGTTTTTGCATTAGCACACCAGCAATTGAAATATTTTAAGCATCGGTATTTAAATAGAAATCTTTATCCCAATCCGGTAGTCTGACAAGTGGTGATTCAAAGAAAATTTTCTGAATTTTCTTAAAAATCTGTTGAAGTTCAGTAGTCCAATGAAATTTTGATTTTGGCTTTGTCAGATCAATTAAAGGTTGTATTAATTTAGAAAAGTTGGGTACAAGAGACTTATAAAATGTTACAACACCAATGAATTTTTTTAATTGCCTCTTAGTTGACGGTGTGGGAAAAGAATTAATCTTTACAATATTTGATTTTATTGGAGAAATACAATGATTTTGAATATGGAATCCAAGATAATTTACTCCAGTTTGGTGAAAAGTGCACTTTTTAGGTGCAAGGTTTAAGTTACACTTTATCAAAATTTCTAAAATTCTATTTAATTTAGTGCATGTTTCCTCAAAGCTATTGAAGCCAAAGATGAGGTCATCTTGATACGCATGTATTCCCTCTAAATCAATTTCATCTATAATTGTGTCCATTAAAGCTTGATATTGAGAAGCAGCATTTTTCAATCCAAAACACAGTCTTTTGTATTTAAAACTACCAAACATAGAAGTGAATGTTAATTTATCTTGTAAATCTTCAGGAAGTGCAATCTGGTGGTAAGCCTGTTGAAAATCTAAACATGTGAAGTATTTGTAGGCTAAGTCAGCGATAATTGTCTGTATTTTTATCAATGGGTATGAAGATCCCTGAATTATTGAGTTAAGCATTCTAAGGTCCATTGCAATTCTATATTTTTGTTTACCTTCTGCGTCAATTTTTTTTTTTTTTAACCAAAAGAATGGAGCAAGCCCATTCTGAACAATTTCTTTCAATAATTCCAGCTTCCACAAGTTGATTTATTTGACTTTTAGCTTCTTGTTGTAATGAATTTGGTATTGAAAAAGGTAATGTTTTAATTGGGAACTTAGTGATGAGTTTTTAAATTTGGTATAACTTTGTCTGTATGCCCTAAAGTTTTCATAGATTTAGAAAAGGCTGCAAAATTTGTTAACAAAATTTTCTTTAATTTTTTTTCCTTGGTCTCCTTGGAGATGTTTAACATCAAAATCCAAAGGAGAGAGTTCCTTTTTTCTCAAATTAATTATTTCATCGGAAGCTTAAATGTAATTCAAAATTTGTGTTGTTGCATCAGGAACAATTTTACTGTTTTTATCAGTTTCTGTTTCTTGTAGAATAATTTTATCAACTTCTGTTAAGATGCCCATTTTTGTACCTTTATTTATGTGAATAGCTTCATTAGTTAGATTTTTAACATAAATTTGAAATTGACCTCTATTACGATTATTATTATCATTATCTAGCATTTTTGAATTACCACTATTTATCACTGAATATCTACACACAATATATCTGCATTATTTTCTGTATTTTCAAACAAATAGTCCCTGTCAGACAAAAAGGTTGTATTTACATTAATGAATGTTTCTTCTTTAGGTTCTAAAAATATTTTCTGGGAAGTTCTAACTGTAATTTGTTTACATTTCTGGGGATCATTTTGATTTTTTTTCTGAGTTTCAGTATTTTTCGAAACTCTACAATTGTTGAAGTTTTCATCTTCTACTAGTGTATTTGTAATGGGAATAATTATATCTTTAAGTTTGATATTGTTTTTATGCATATCTATTATTACTTTGTTTTGTTGAATAAAGTCCCATCGAAGGATGGCTTGAAAAGTTGAATATTTAGGAATGTCAACAATGAAAAATTTTTGCGAGAAAAATGTGTTATTTATTTTGAAAGAAGTTTGAATACATGAGGAAAATTGTACGTTTGAATGTACTGTTTTAATCGTTAATGGCGAAGACAAGTGTTTATAAGTTAGTTTCTCTTTTAAAGATTTAAAAGTGCCCTCAGAAAGCAATGAAATTGAACTCCTAGCATAATTAATCCTGTGATAACATTTTTAGCTAAGTTAATTTTAATTAACGGTAGTGTAGGTGAAATTTTATTTACATTAAAAATATACTCATTTGGAATTTCTATAGTTTGTGTGTGGACATGTTATCAGCAATACTTATTTTATTTACAGTTTGTGAGGTAACAGGATTTACATTTCTAGTACTAGATAACTTTGCAATGCCATTCAGATTTGACAAACTAAAACTAGGCTTAGGTACTGATGTTTTCTGGTGTAATTGAGATGTAAGGCCACCAGCCACACTTCATCTCGTGTTTAGTTTAAATTTTTGCTATTGTCATTTCTTTTGTAAAATCTTCCCCTTGAAAAGTTGTTATTCTGGGTTTGCCTTCTTTGCCATTTATAACATCTAGATGCAACATGCCCTTGACGATTGCAAAGCTGGCAAACAACATTATTAAAACCCTCTTTATTTTGTGATCCCTTAACCTTATGTGTTTTAAAATTTTTGTATATATTCATTGTGTCGACTTCTTCCATTATTGGTATTTCGTGATTCAGATAAGTTATTTACCTCCACTTCTTTATTTTTACGTCCAAAAGACAAAGCATTAACTTTTTCTGTTAATGCAATCAATTTTTCTGATAAAGTGTTATCTAAGGTAGTGTCATTTTGTTTCAGCAGGATGTTATCATTCATATTTATTTCCTGCAACCTTTGTGTACGATTTGCAGCTGAATTATAATCAGTCATTCCCTCCTCCATGACTTTTATGCGTATAGATGAAATGAAACTCGTGAATTTAATATTGTCAAGCGCATTAGTGTCTGTTATTTTGTCATAAATAATATTTGCCAAAATATTCAATCTATGTGAGAAATTTTTAATAGTCTCCTAAGGGAGCAAATTTAAGTTATTAAATTCAATAAGAGCCTGAGTAGAGCTCATTGGAGTAATGAAGGTTTTAAACTCCTATTTAATAAAATTTAGATCATTTGATTTATACAAATTTGGTAACTGAGTCAAATACTTCAATGCAGCTCCAGTCAATTTTCCCTTCATTACAGCTACGGCTTCATCAGGTGATAATTTATTTAGTTTAGCATATGTGGACACTTGGTCAAAAGAAAAACTCTACCAAAGATGGTTCTCCATCAAAACTAATTTATTGGATATTGACAATCCTAGCCTCACCCATAATAATTCTTAATTTGTTTTACTGAATCAAATATAAAATATGGCAATTATAGTATATAATAAATAAATTATGTGACACAAAACAAAAAAATAATTGTCTATACCAAGCATTCCTGGTTTTTTTTCTTTTTTTTTTCTTCTTCTTCTTCTTCTTTATTTATTTATTAATTTGGCATATAATTTTATACTACTGTATGCCACTTTCACAAACAAGAATACTTAGTTTTATATGCCTATGCATTATTATCTAAAAAGAAAAATACATGTGCACATATCATAAATAAATTGTGTGTAAAAAATAAAAAAATTGTGAAATTAAATAAAATGTATATATAAGTGTCAAAATAAAATATAATTGTGTAGCAAAATGACTCAATAATATGTGAATAAAATGTTAAAATTGTACTAAGCATTTCTGCTATTATGATTTTTTTTTTAAATTTTGCATTGATATTTAAAGCAATAAAAATAATATTACATGACCATTTCAGCAAAAATACTTAGTTATATATATATATATATATATATATATATATATATATGCAATAGTGTCAATTATAAAATGAATATCTGAGGTCATAAAAAAATATATTAATAAATGATGTTTGACTCAGACCAAGCCTTTTGCATCTATTTTCAATTTCCAATTAATATCACTATTATTATTATTATTATTTTTAATCTAGAGACCCAAAAAATTACTTAAAAACAATCAGCAAAAGTACTTAGTCAAATGTCTGAGTATTGACATAGATAAAAATATGAAATATCATCCAAAAATTTCCAATTACTTTATAAATATAATCAATCATTTATTAGATGATATCTTATTATGGAATAGAAATCATGTAAATTCCAACTAATAAAAATTTATCCATTCATTTATTGTTATCACTATTATTTTGGAAATTAAAATTAACTTCAGTAATAATATTATTTCAAGATAAAGTATTAAATAATTAAAATTAAATACTGTTCGAGAATCGTATAAAGATTCAACATAATCCAATCGGCCTCCCTCCCCCCCCCCCCCCCCAGGAGCATCCGTCGAACACTGGTATGAGCACCAAGTTATATACTATTGAAATCTAACAAGCAATAATTTTCTTTCATTGCGTCATAATATTTGAGCACAGATGCGTTGTTCCACAATAAACTGAAATCTAGTAAATAGAAGTCTTGAAAAGTACAAACAGTTTTTTATTTATTTTCAGAAAAAGTCACATTTTTACTTATTTAGTAGGTTCAATCTTAAACGTAAAATAATTGAATAAATTCAGTTATTTCGACGAGCCAGGAAGAGAGAGGGCGGAGAGTAAAATTATTACGTGTTTACTACACTGGAAAAAAAAAAAAAAAAAAAAAAAAAAACTGGGAATTCATGTTTTAATGACACGGAGATGTCAGCGAAGAAGGGAAGCCATCTGCCTCCGTTATCTGTGTTTTACGCCAAAAGAATGCCAATTTCAATTCTTTGTTTCTAAGTCTAAACTAATGTTAATTTTTGAATTATCAAAGACGGTTTATAAAAATCGATAACCCTGTAGTTGGCCAGTTTATGCCAAGCGCCAGACTGACGACATGATAGCCGTTGGGAAACTGAAATATCATTAATATTGCGCAATTGCAAATAAATTATTCCATCCGTTGAATCACATTAATTTTGACCATGAGTTTTCTTGTTTAAAAATATTTGAGAACACTTTTTTTTTTTTTTTTTTTTTTTTTTTTTTATATATATAATTATACTTAATGTCAGAATTTCCGTTATATTTTATTTCTTTATTTAATTTTTTTATCTTAGTAAATGAAGTACATTTCTATTAAAAAAACATATAAACATTTTTATTTAGGAATCCAGATTCTCAGTTGTAAAACATATAAAATTAATGATGTCTGTTACCGTTTTATGTTAATATATAGTATAGGTCGTATGTATAATTAAATTTGTGTAACTTCCGATGACATTTAAAAACAATTGTTTCTTCAAATGCCTGAGAACAAATTATTTAAATAATACAATATGTAATTTGAAATTTTTTTTATTTATTTATTTTTTTTTTTTTGTGATAATGCATTAATTTATTATTCAATTTTTTGTTTTATTTAAAAATTCAATTAAAATTTAACAATATATGTATACACCTTCACAGAGGGGGTGAAAAACGAGTAAAAAAATTGACATTATAAAAACTCTGGATGTTTTAAACCAATTTACGATTGAAAAGAAAGATATTAGTTTAATTTAAAACAGAAATGTATCTCTAAAAAATAAAGCAATAAAATGGTTTATTAAATACAAAATCGATAATTATGCCTTGAGAAATGATCTTTTTAGAGATTCTGCTATCGATCTTTTTAAATATAAAATTTAAGTTTCAGACTTAACGGAAATAAAATTATTATCAAAAGAAGCTCCTATTGAAAAGTTGGTTTTGAGTTATAAAGATAAAATTTTTGATTATATTACAATTAATAAAATCATAGGAATTTGTAATGAGTTTTTTCCACTTAAAAACTCTTGTAATGCCAGAATTGCTTACAGCGATAATATAAACTTTAAAAAGTTAATTTGCAATTATAATATAGTTAGTAAAAATATTGACCTCATTGAAAATGGGTGTTATTGTAATCAAGATTTCTATAAAGATTTTAAGGATTCCCATCATGAACATATAATTACAGGTAATTTAGATATAATAGAAAATACTAAGCTAAATAGTCTTATGAATTTAGGTGCCAATTTCAGGTTAAATTTCAATTATACCAACAGAAAAATAATTGATACTATTGCAAAAGATTTAGATATTATTATTTTAAAACTCTCTTACAAATATTGTTGACATATAGAAGATTTTAAATTATGGAAAAAGAGAATTGTGGATTATTTAGAAAGGGATTTGACATTTTATAGGGGTTACTTTGGAAAGAAAATTCATGAAGATTACAATACAGACTTAAAAGAAAACATTGAAAACTTAAAGAAAAAATTTATTATAGCCACCGTTGACAATGTTGGAAATAATTTTGCTATTTATTGTAAAGTTTTTTGCAAGATGTTACTTACCAAAGAATATTCCGGTAATTGTTCTTACAAAAAATTAAATGACTCCCCTATATTATAAAAAAAAGGATATTGGCTTTTGATAAAAAACTTAATGTAAATAAAACAGTTTTAAATTTCCATGCCTATTTATTAATGTTAAATTTCATAAAAATCCCATTAAATTTCGTTTCGTTACTTATGGTAATTTTGCTTATAATTACAAGGCCGGTAAAAAACTTTTTTATTTACTCAATAATATCTTAAACGCTTTAGAATCAGACGTTAATTTCAATATCATTAAAAATAATTACCCAATTTTAAAGCATTTTAAAGAAAATTCAGAAAATATTTTTACAATTAATACTTGTGATTTTGAAAACCTTTTTGGTAGTATCCCACATTACTTGGTTCTAGAAATTTTTGAAAAATATTACAAAGAATTTTATCATGTAATAGACTGCGAAAAAGTTTACTGGATTAACCTTATTAAATTTTGCATCTTCGAAAATGTTTTAAAATTTCCCAAATTTGCTGTGAAAATATAATGTGTTTTCAGTTTTGAGTGAAACAAAGAAAATTACACAGATATAATTTACATTTAAGGAAATTTGTTTATCATGAAGTTACAATTAGATATTTCTAACTAATTGTTATGAGAATTTCGAGCTTTTTTTAGAAATTGGAATAAAAATATTTTCTTTGATACTATATTGAAAGTTTTTTGAGGTAGTGCTATTTGACATTAAAAAAATAACAATAATTGAAATATGCGACTCTTGGTTTATATATTTTAGGAAAAAAATAAAACTCTAAATAATTTAAAAATATTATCATAGTATAGTTTGATAAATTTATGACATGAAATGTTTGAAAGAAATTACCGTGAACAATTTTACTTGGAAGAGTTGAGAAAGTTGTCTCTAATTCAACTGTATGTTCTGTTGGTTTCAAAGTAGTAGTTATTTCTGAAATAAATAAATTAATTAATTAATTGATAATTAAAAGTATTTAGAAATCAGATTTAATATAAAAATATTGTCGCTACAATGAGGCACTTAATTCAAAATTAAGTTAATGAATTTCGGTATATTTCTATTATTTGCATTATTTTTATATTTGAAATTCGTTCTATATGCAGTTGGTTATCAAAATAATGGAAATGCTTGGGAATAAAAGTGTACTAAAGTTTGTAAATTTTCTATTTATGAAGGTGCCTCTTAATAGTAATTACTGAAACTAGACAATAAAAATACTAATTGATATCTGCGGTCAATTTGATTGGAGCTGTTTTCCTTTCAGATAAATTCGTTTCAGATCCCATAGGTCGCTTTTACTCAGATTCTAGTTCCGTCCATTATTATGCTTTGTCGAGCTTGTCTTGCCAAGTTGTGTGTAGTCTGTCATGTCTTTGGACATGGTACATCTAGAAGCGCCTAAAAGTTGGGAAATTTCGGTCACAATTGCTCCAGTTAGTCCGGCTCCTACAATGTGACCTCATTCTAAATCTGTGAGGTACATTTTTGACAACAATCCAAGAATTGTACAACTTAATTAAAGCTGTCTCATACGTATCATGATATATATTTTTTGTATGAAAAAACCTTGCGGCTAATATTATAGTTTAACACGTTCACGCCGGCGCATTTTGTTTACGTAGTCTTCTCAAAAGTATCCGAGCACTATCCAATAATTCCGATGTCAAAAAAGTACACTTAAAACTGCTTTGTCCAATAACTCCTTGTCGAATCATTTTCTTAGACTGACTAAAAACATGAATCGACAAGGATTTATTTAATAAAGCAGTATTAAGTGTACTTTTTTTTGACAGGGATTATTGCTAGTGCTCGGATACTTTTAAAATTTTTGTTTTTCTAAATTCTATCAAAATATATTTTTTTGCGATAGATTAAGTTTTAATGTATTTCTGTTTATACACACATCTTGTGAAGATGCGTTGTCTTGAATAACCTCCTCGATTAACATCTTGCTGCTGTAAATGTAAGAGATAGAACAGAAAGGAGTGAGATATTAAAATCAACATTTGATTATTGAATACGTCAGTGAGAGGTGGGGGAGAAACTGCTACCCGCTAAATAAAGTGCTAAATGTGCAATACATTAAAGAAAAATTAAGTAAAACGGGTGTTTTGATTTAGAACATTAGCGACATATGAATATAAAAATATACATATAGAAATAAATTAATAAATGAAAGAATAAACCCCCACAAAACACAAAGGTCTTCATCATGGAGCCCCCTCCCCCTTGTAGGGGTAGAGACGAGTTTCTGAAAGAATAGTAGCAATTAGCTAATAACTATCCTTAGCCCCAAACTTCTCCCAAAACATAAAACCGCTTTTAACTGAATAGAAATCCGACATATATAATGTAAAAAATTCTAAAAAATACATAAAAATATATCAAAATAATATATATATATATATATATGACATAAAGAACTACATAATGTATACAAGAAAGCAAATAAAATAAATGCGATAAACCCCCTACCTAATAAACAAACCCTCTTCGGCCGACGGTAAATGAATATATACTAAACGTTCACGGGAAAGAGGCTTCCAAAGTTAGTGGGGAATCGAACCGAGGTTAGTTTACATCTCAAGAAAAAAAATGAAATATAAAATATAAAAATACAGATTTGGAGATATATATATATGACAAAAAAAAAAAAAAAAAAAAAAAAAAAAAGGTCAAATAAAAACCATATATGACAAAAAAAAAAAAAAAAAAAAAAAAAAAAAAAAAGGCCCATTGCAGAAAAAGTGACTTATACCTTTTGTGTTTGTAATAACTTAAATACTAATGATTGGAACAAATAAAACTGTTATATTTGTATAATACAAAAGTCATAAAATGATACCTATGTACATTTTTGACTTAATAATTCGTTTTATTACACTCTACAAGAATTTAATAAAAATCTAATAAAACTTTCTTAAAAAACGTAATATTATAAACATACACTTTGTATTCTGTTATAATTTATTATATGAAATAAACAAGCACTATTTTAATGTATGAAAAAAAAACTATTTATTTGTTAGATCTAATCAATTATTTAATAAAAAATATGTATTCTACATTAGATAAATCCGTCTTTATATGGAATTACTGCTTTAATGCACAATGGCATAATATTTTACAGCTGTTTAACATGAAACTCCGAAATTTCACAGGGCAAAATATCATAAATAATGTTTTCTAGTTCTTGCAAAGTTGTAGGCTACTAATTTCTATCCTCCACCCTTTTTTATAGACTAAACATTTTCGAGTGGATTCAGATTAGGACTATTTGCAGGTCTAATAAAGAAGAAATCCTGCGATATGCTTTGTGGAATTTAATTTTAAGTAAAAAAGTTATGATAACTTACAAAATTAAAGATGCTCATGAGAATGGATGAGGAATTTCAACAACTTGAATCAACTTGCCTTCAAATGCTGATTATGGAAGAGTCTGAAATACCCCCAATGTAGTCCGTCAGGTATCAATTTTTTAATGAACAAGATTTATTTCGGGTTACTTGATCCCTTGAACATGAAAATTTGCCAGACGCACAGAAAAATTATGCATTTTTGCATCTTAATGTACGGAGAATGTGTCACTGTTTTAAAAGTACGATTTGCATTAAGTCAGTCACATTTTCGTTATCAGACTTGCTTGTTTCCGTCAGCTTGAAATAATTTAAACTTGACTCATCAGAGAGAACCACTTCAGACCAATAATTAATTGATCATTTTTTAATTTTTTAGCCCTCTGATATCTTGGTATTTTAAATCTTTTCGTTAAGAATGGATTTTTTTTTCAGATTTTCTGGCAAATAAACCTGCTTTGTTTAATTGTTATCACACTGTATTTAAATACATTATGTTACTAAACACATTTATGAATCCCTTCTATGTTCTAAATGTAATACAAACTGATTTTTTAAGCACTGGCTTTTCCACTTACGGTCATCTCGAATGGATGAGGAACTTGATCGCCTAGAGTCAAATTTCCAGTTTAAACAGTCAAAAATTTTTATATCTTGCTCAAAAGCAGATCACTAATATTTCGTTAACATTTAATCATTTGACATCCCGCGTATTGATATATATATATACATTTTTTTTTCACTCTAAAATTCATATTTTTTATGGTATCGATGATTGCCTTATTCTTTTAAGTTTTGAAATAATTTCTAAAATTAAAATTATCCTAAAAATTACAATAACGACTATTACATCTGGTTTTCAACAGTTGGCTCAATCCTAAATTGTATGTGGAACACAACGTAATAAAATCAGTTCAAAAATATACCTTTTAAAAGAATAAAATTGGCGATTGCAGAAAGAAAAATGGAAAATATCCAAGAGCAGCTTTTTTTTTTTTTTTTTCTTAGCGCTTAATGTATATCGTCAAGTAGTTCAGGGATTAAAAGTCTTGTTTTATAGTTGAATAATTTGTTATTATTATTATTATTATTATTATTATTATTATTATTACACATGATTGAGTTTATGAAAATACATACCTGAAGGAAAGATTCACGCCCTGAATGTAAAAGCTTAAAAATAATATATTAATAATCTAAATTGTATGTTTAAAGCATTAAATGTATAATTTTGTTTTGTTTTATAATATGTAGGTATGTCTTATTTTAAAACGTGTTTCCACATGCATATGGCTACGAATTTGTAACTAATTCGAAGTTATTTTTATGTAAATTTATTCAAAGAGGTGATAAAATGTCAGTTTTCTGAATTTCTACCTCTTTTTCACGTTAAAATAGCTAATTTTCCCTTAAAAACGCATTAAAAATCTCCAATAAGACAGGTATGGTAATAGGACAGATACGGTATCCAATAAGACAGGTATTTTGCGCCCTAAATTTGGCGCCAAATATGGGGACTTCTTGGTGACTTTTTTGGTAACTTTGGCGAAATAATTCTGGTTATCGATATATCAAATATGGAAAACGTCGCTCCAATATTCTATGAGTTACCAGAACATTCTCGCTTTGATAGTGGGGTATAAAATGAAGCTCAATGCGCCAAATCCGACAATCTGAGTCAGTGTCTCGCAAACCGCCTTACGATAAAGAGCTCTGAGACTCTTTGGAGATTTGTCTCGCCTTGCTGTGAGATCTGAAACAGTTTGTACTGTGAATCTGCAGTCGACAGCTGTAATCTAAGCTGTGTTTGCTGATGAAATTGAAGTTGATACTTGGTTTATAGACCTGTATACTTCTAGAATTTTCTATAAATAAAGTTTCCCGCCTCTGCAAGATTCGCATTTCTTTCTCGGACGACTCACGAACCCCCAAGTACGCAATATTTCTGGTGTCACGAGTTGGGTTGTCTGAGAATGGTGATAACTAATTGTATAGATCAAGAAATGAAGAAATTCCTAGATGGGTTAGCTGCACAGGTGAGTGGAATGAAAGATAGCCAGAGTCAGGAAATAAAATAATTGAAAGCAGTACAGGAAAAAATGGAAACCGGATTAACTGAAGAAATGAAACAAATGAAAGAAAATTTGGGTGAAAAAATGAAATAAATGAAGGACATTTTAGGTGAAGAAAATCAATTAATCAAGATGAGATGAAGAGAGACCTTTCGACAGTAAAAGAAGTAATAGAGAGTAAGTTATCATATACGGAAAACAGAACAGATGGAATAGAAAAGAAAGTTATGAAGATAGAAGAGAATAGAGGAAGATCTTGAGAGAAAAATGAAAGAAGAGTGCAACAGGGAAGCGATAGGGAATGAATTTCAAAACAAAATTCGAAGTCTTGAAGCAAAAATAGAAATCATGCCTCAGGAAGATGAAAAGAAAAGAAAAGAACCAAGAATGCAGAACCAATTAAGCTATGCCCCTACGATGGCAGTTCCTCCTGGCAGGTATATAAGACACAGTTTTCCATCGTAGCTGAAGCTAACGGCTGGGACTCTACTGCGATGATAGTCCATTTAGCAGCAGCATTCCGGGGCTATTCAGCTGATATACACAGAACTACTTCGAAAGAAGAACAGCATGACTTTGAGGATCTGACCAAGGAACTGGAGCTGCGTTTTGGAGTAAAGTGTTCTAAGGACTACAGTCGCCTGCAGTTAATGTCCCATTACCGAAAAGCGGGTGAAAGTTTACAACTAGCTAGCTTTTCACACCTAGCTTCCGTAAAATGCCACGCTGAAACTCGAGATGATTGTCCCTTCATTACTTTATCGATGCCGTGCGTGATCCAGATATTGAAAAAGCACTTAGACTCTTCAAATTCAACAATGTATAATCAGCTTTAGTGTATGACCTGATGAATGAGGCAGCCCACTAAGCCTCTCGTAAAGGCCGCCACACCATCAGAGCAATCTCATTGGATGATACACAAGCTGATCTAAAGGAAATAAAGAAAAATCTCGCAGACATCACGAGAAGATTGCGCATCTTTGAAGGAAATAAAGAAGTATAGAATCCGAAGATAAAGTGCTGAGGCTGTGGAAGAGATGGACATCTGAAGAGGAACTGCCCAACGCTACAACAAAATTCAAATAATCCAGTTTCAAAATCATCGCAGGGAAACTAAGAAGTGGTAATCTCGCGGGGCGGAGGTTGTCCGAAACTACACAGCCTCAATTTGCAGTATTACACTTGTTTCTTCGATGAGAGACGGCGAAAATGGACTCTATGTTTAACCCGTTAGTAGTCGCTAGTTGGTAGATTTGCCGCCTATCCTTCAGTGTTTCCAGATTTTTTTTTTATTCAACAGCCACCAAAAATTTTTAGAAGTGGCATTATAAATATATAACTTTTAGAACTGAATTATAAAACGCGAATAAAATAGAAGAAACGTCGATCCCATCACTTCTTAGAAACATTGGTGACAGTTGAATAAAAAGTACGCAATCTGTACCAGGTGGCGCTATCTATAGCGACTACTAACTGGTTAGGGTCAAGATAACACCCCCACCTGTCGTATGATTCTGGATACTGGAGCCACGTAACCATCGCACTGTTGATCGAACAATATTAAAATACGAACATAGGCCCAAAAATCAATCTCTAAATAACTGATATTTTGCAGCGAAACAATTTTAAAGAATCCCTAAAATATACAAATATATGGTTATTTCTACAATTCCACAATGTTTTATTATACATATATATAATTTTGAAACGACGACTTTCAGAAATGTGATTTTTCGATGAATTTTAGTGATTTTATTTGAATGGCCTCTAAGTGGCACTTAAGATAACTATGAAAGAATACGAAATTAAATTACTTTTAATAATGCCCTAATAAAAGTTTAATTGACTTCTGCCAGCATTTTTTTTTTTATGTTGTAATTCCCGCATTAAATGTTAATATAAAATTAACAACAAAATTAAATTTATAAATTGTGTAACTTTTTTTGCCCAAAATTTCAAACACATTTTACTGCTCTCAAAAGTATAATCTGTAAAAGGATTAATCTGTAAAAAGGATTTTCTGCGCAAACACACTCTTTTAGAGAAAAATAAATTTTAATATTGTCTACCCCCAAATTATCAATCGAGAAATTTATCTGAATAACTGTGTCTGAATACTGAGAAAATATATTAAATTTTTATAGTGAAAATATTATAGTGTAAATATTATAGAATTTAGATGATCAAAATAAATTTAATAAATCAGAAATTACTTCATACCTTTTTTAAATATTTAATAAAATAATTAATTTTATATTAATGGTATTATAAAGTACCGTTGGACCTAAAAAAGAGGGGAAATGTAACTGGTTGCAGTGATATGTCATAAAATGTTAAAATTAAGTAAATGTTTTATGTTAACTTATTAAATGTTAAAATCAAATATTATAATACCATATTACGATTTAAAGTAAAAGTTTCCGTGTAATAAAAATAAAGACAAATGTGAATTTTTTTTATAGAGTTTGGCAGTAAATGCTTGCATGAGTTTTCTGATGAAAAACCACATAAAAAAGAAAGAAAGAAGAAGCAGTAATGTGATGATATATTTAAAATTGTTTGATTAATAAATTGTGTTACAAATATAGATTTTCTTCACGGAATTTTCATTCATTTTCTTTTATTCTCTTTTGCAACATTTGTTTCTCTATCAGGTATGTTTCTAAATACCTATTTTCAGCAGAAAAGTATGATACCGTTTAATACCTTTATCTGACACATTAAACAATTATTACGAATAAAAATTTATTTAACTTATTAGAAATAATTAATTTTACTTCTGGCACCTTATTCTCTTAGTCAATCGCCTACTTCTCACAACCCACTGTGTTAACATAAACAGGATTGCCACAAACGACCTTTTTTATTTTTTTCGCACCATTATTATCAAAATAATATTCATACTGATGTTTTTCTAAAGAAATGATACACAGGAATCATTATTTAAAAAAAATGGTGTCAGTTGAATGGAAAGATAACGAATTTTGAGGGGGGGGGGGAATATTCCCGCAGTCTTATACAGGGTTAAAAAAACATGGAATCTTTTTTAGTATCATACTTATATGCATATTTAAAAGGAAATGTGACAAAAAACATCATACATAGATAATAAAAATACCATAACCTTCCTACGTTCGCTTCTGCCGATACTTCGATCCAATGTGCATCATCAGAAAGGATGTAGCTCATAATTTTAAAGAGAAAATCGTCTGGACGCCACTCTGTGTTAATCTTCAGGCTGTGACCGGTGACAAAATCGAAATATATGGAAAAATGAACTTGACAATCACATTTGGAAAATTACTCTCATTTGGCATATGTTGCTGATACAAGTGATCATCTAGTCCTTGGACTTGATTTCCTAAGAAAGTATAACTTTAAGTTGGATTTTCAGAATAATGAAATGCATTCCGATTCAGAAGACGTAGCTGTGTTTAACATTAAAAATCCGGATGTTTAAGCAAGATGCCAGATAACAGCGAAGTTCGAAATTTCCATCCCTCCACACACTGAAACAATAGTCTCTGGGACACCCCCTAAAGAGCAATACTTCCGCTATGGACTGATTGAATACCCGAATACAGAGGCGTTTTGGTGAATACAGAGGAGCCCGAGAGGTGTTTTGATGGCTTCATCTCTGGTTGACCTTTCAACGTGCAGTATTCGCATGAGAGTCGCCAATATAAGTAAAAAGGTAAAGATTGTTGTGAAGAAGTATAAGGTGTTAACAACCTGCATTCCTGTTACATGCGTTAACCGGCACACACAATCAACCCAGTCCAAGCCTTCTGAGTTGTTAATGAGATGCAACGAAATGACATCATCGAACCATCAACGAGTGCTTGGGCCTCTCCCATAGTACAGGTACCAAAAAAGGATAGTTCAACGAGATTCTGAGTGGATTATCGTCGTTTGAATGACATCACGAAGAAAGGTAGTTTCCCTCTTCCTAGAATTAATTATACTTTAGACACACTTTCTGGGAACAAGTGGCGACTTTGGATCTGAAGAGCGGTTATTTGCAAGTCGAGTTACATCATGACGAGCGTGAGAAGACTGCATTCACCACGGGACAAGGGCTTTGATAGTTTAAAGTTATGCCATTTTGATTATGTAATGCACCTGCAACCTTCGAGCGCCTGATGGTGACAGTGCTAAAAGCACATTCCTATGAAGCCTGTCTGGTTTACTTAGATGATGTTATCATTTTGGGGTGTACCTTAGAAGATCATCTAAGAAACATCCGTAAGGTGCTGGAAAACACAGAATGGCTAACCTCGAATTGAATCTTAGCAAGTGCAAATTGTTCCGTCATGAAGTGAGTTATCTCTGCCCCCAAACTCTGATGTCTGTGACAGCTGTCTTGACGGCACAAACAAATACCGGTGTGACAGGTTTATGGCCTCTTCCAGGTTGAACTTCTAATTTCCCCGTCCTTTCAAATCTCTTAATCATGGCCCGAAATCCTTTTGTAGACATTGGTCCACGCCGTACGTACTTTATACGAACTGCAGCAGAAGCATTCTCCTTGTTTTCGTAAAACACGTTCATCAATAACGCACGTTTAACTAAAGATACCGTCATCATTACAGCCGGAAACATCGACATAAAACATGACAACGTCTGCAAAAATTTTATATCCTAACCTGTTTTGCATAAAGCTTCTACTTCTTTGCAAGCATGGAAATCTCGACATTTTTCTCCTAGAACTGACAGCTATTTCCGGATTTACCTTTTATTACTCATAATTCTTATTCTGGATTATTAATATTGTTTCTGTACTCCGTTTGGTCATTTATTGTGTTAAATTTAATGTTTTTTTTTTCGGTAAAGACATCCTCTGGTGGACATTTTGGAACAAGGTTTAAAAAAAAAAACAATTCCGTGAGAGCATCGCGTGTACAGTCTATATACCAAATTTCGTTGCATTTCGTTCACCCGTTTGCGCTGTAGGATGCTGTTTGTAGGGTGCTGTTCATATGTTCATTAAGATTAATTACAACCAACCTATATATATAGTTATATATAATACTTTTTTTTTTTTGGGGGGGGGGGCGAAACGTGTTGATAGTTCTTATAATTACTATTTTACTATTATTTTATTATTATTTTATTTATTTATTTATTTGCTCTTTGTCCAACAAACATAAATGTCTTATTGAGAAAATTTTTCTTTTAAATTATGTTTTAAGAATTAAACTAAACCATTAAACTAAAATATATTTATTACGGCCATTATTTCAACTATTATTGCTTCTTCGTTTCAGTTTTCTTAATGCATATTAGGTAGATTCCTCATAGGAGATCTACCTATTGCAATGGTCCTCATGGCACGACTTCTGGAAAATTTCTTCATATCTTCACCGATCATGACCCCTAGAACCCAAAACCACCCTCCGTTCAAAAGTTTATATATATATATATGTATAACGCTTTTTCTCATGTTAAGTTGTGAACACGATAACTAGAGTAATTTTTATTTAAATTTAACCAGCTCAGGTTATGTTGTCAGGACAGTAAAAATCTCGGTCGAGTTCGTAGATGGGGTATGGAAGGTCCCATTTCCATTCAAGCACTTTCCATTCAGCATTTCCACCCCCCTCAAAGGGGGGTGGAAATGCTGAGGGGTGGAAATTTTCATTTGCCAGTAATTTCTTTAATATTAAAAATAGGGGAAAATTTCAAATCAGACGATTTACCACCTTACCCTAAAGAACAATTTTTGTATTTAAACTTTTTCGATAGCTTCAATTGCTTAGATGTTACAAGCAAAAAAGTGGTTTTTCGTCAATTGTTCTATATAGCCGACATTTGCTATACAACTTTCATTGCAAAAAATTATAATCTGATGCTTATGTTACGTGCAAATGATAATAAAAAAGATCACTGAAAATATAATGAAATTTTAATCATGTTTTTAAACAATATAATAATCTGATTTAAAGGGGAAAAAAGTGTTTAATTTAACATAAAATATGACGTCACAATTACAACAATGTACTGAGAAAAATGAAGTAAAATTTATCCCTGATTTTAAACAAAATAAAAGTCAAAAAATAAATAAATAAATATATAAATAAAATCGACATATCTTAGGGCTAAGCAGATTTAGACTTAGCTTTATGACATAGATGTAAAAAATGTAAAAGATAAATGTCATCGCAAAAAAAAAAAAAAAAAAAAAAAAAAAAAATCGTGTAAATCGATGCTAAACGAATTAAACTGTCATGATAGAAAAAGTAATAAATTTGGAAACATTTAGGTATCATCCCTTTGACAAATGAACTAGGGACGATTTTTATGAATTTTCCTTTGAAGTTTATTTTCACTAAAACTTAAATTTAAATTAAAGTATTTCATTACTTGAATTCCCTTATTTTAATAAATAAAATTATACTATTTTAAAAAACTAAAAAACACTATTTTATTGAAAAGTGAACTAATAAAGGTTTTATAGAAATATTACGTACTTTTAAAATCTTTATTAAAAAAAAAATCAATTGTTGCTACTCGACGTTGTACAAATACATCGAAATCCTGTGTCCCACACAAAGGTTTTGTATAAATATAAATTTTTGTTTGCTCCTGGAATCTGCTTCTGACGGGAAAAGTGCATGGAAAGACTTGTATATAGTATTGTCATAGATTATGAAGTCGTGCGCAAAATTTCAGGTCCTTCGAACGACAAGAAGTTGCCGAAAATTGAATTGCATAATTCCGTTACATACATTAATAGTTACATCATATCAAGTTAATAAAAGTGTGTTAATTAAAAACCATGTTAAACGCTTTAATTAATCATTTAAATGTATAAAATTAAAATAATACGTCAATCTTAATACAAATATCGTTTGTGGTGAATAGTTTAGAATGCCAGTTTAGGCAAGAATTTCAAATTTAAGATTGAGAATAATGCGTTACAGCTTCCTTTGACTTTTATCTTGTGGAAACAAGATATTGGTGTGTGAAGAGATATGAAGTTTTCACGTTTAAAGAAAATAAAATGACGCCAAAGCTGCCATTCTCCATCGCCAAGCTCGCCAAGTTTTGTCGTCATATAACGAATTTTGTCGCCAAGTCAAAAGTTTCGTCGTCAACTATCAAATTTTGCCGCCAAATCTCAAATTTCATTGCTGAGTTGCAAGTTTTGCCACCAGAATCTCGCCAAATCATACAATTTACTAAATTCGTAACAATTAACATTAAAATTTAATGATGCCCAAATGGTCCAATGTTAACTAATGTTAACAAATTAATGTTCCAGTTTATGCGAACCAAAGCAATTTCACTTTACAATTTTTACTCATCTAATAAGAATCACAAAAACACAGTACAAGACTTTCAATAATTCAGTAAAAATTCCAAAGAAATAACTATCCAAAAACCGCTACCACTTAACTGTGACATGACTATAGCAACGCCAGACTCACCAGTGCTTGACTATAGTAAGGTCACAAGTGTATTTTCACGTTTCTATTAATTTTTCTTAAAAAAAAAAAGATATTGAACAACAGTTATATGGATTTAAAAAAAACTTATAATTTTGATTCAGCTTGGGTGGGGGGTGGGGAGGGGGGGCCCAATAGCCCCCTCCCGGATTCGCCATTGCTGGGATTGTGTTTCTGACTTCTATTTGTTGAATGATTATTAGCTTGAATTAAAAAAAAAAAAAAAATGAAACATTTACAGACCAATAAATCTAGCCTAAAATTTTAAGTAGAATGAATAAAACCCTTTTGTAGTTAAAAATTAAATTCCTCAAAACAGAATAGCGACGTAAATAATGCAATGTGTGGGAACAAAGCCATTGGCAAAGTATTAATGCAATGTAACATTAACGTAAAGGAATCTACCTTTGCCTTTAAGCTTGCCGAAAAGGGATTTTTTTTTTTTTTTTTTTTAAACTTAATCGTGATTGATGTATTTTAATTTTTGAACATATTCTCTATTGATCTCTAAAACAATAAGTTTTCTTCATATTTTTTAAACAACTAATTTTCGTACACTGTTAAAGATTTGGTGTTAGTTTGAACCAAAATTTGGTTTTAAAGTAGCTGCAGTCAGTTTAACATTTTACCATGATTTGTTAATTTTATGTTGAACCAAATATTGGTATTATGTTTAAAAAATAATAATAAATAAATAAATAAATAAAAATAAAACGACTGAGGCGGGGATTAAACTGAAGACCATCTTGCCTCAAGTTAAACACCCTGCTACTGTGCCACGTTTTCTTGTCAGCTAATGTTTCGTTGATTTTGGTAAAAGGTGGTAAATTTCCTAGAGTCTTAGGTGACTCATGGGTGAGTTGTTGCACGATATTTGCACTTTTTCATATGTTTTCGACTTTTATGCTCTTTAATCAAAGCTTGGTTTGGTTTCAGTAAGACTTTTACTCATTCATACTTCCATTTTTCATTCATTCGCTAGAAGTAGAAAACTTAAAAGTGAGGTTAAACCGTGTTATGGTATTGCTTGTAACTTTACTCTATATAGTGGTACAAGTTTGAACTAAAATTTTTAAAAGTGTAAATATCAATAATAAAACTTTTACTTAAAAATATAAGCTATTAGGAACTATACATTCAATATAAGAATTAAAAAAATTATCAGATAATTAATTATAAATTAAAGTAATTAATTCTAAAGCTATCCGCTTACCTTTTTCGCAAAGATCACCAGAATATGGGCCCTGACAGTTGCATACAATGTCTTCGTTTACCACTGAGCAATTTCCACCATTCTGACATGGGTTATTGTCGCATGTAGCTAAAAAAAAAATATATATATATATATGTACATTTTTTAATCATAGGGTATTACAAAACTTTAATTATTTTATAATAAGTCTAATTACATTTCAGTCAGAATTCAATTAATAATTGTTTGATTTAAAATCATGTACTATTATTTAAATGAAGGTTTTCAGTGATAAATTTCTCATTTTAATAATATATCGAAAACTTTATTGTAACCTTATGTAAGCTTTTTGCAACAATATTTAAAACATACTATCAAGAACTTTATCCAATTCTTAAATGAGTAATAAAGGTTTGTAAATAAGTGATAAAGGTTTATTTAAATCCATTTCGTCATTGCCGAAATGTCAGTGGAGGCCCTCTGTTGAGACTCAATAATTTGTTTAAAAAAACTTTTAAAACCCAAATTCTTCATTTATCATATCACATAAATCATTTCAAAGTTAGAATAAAATTTAATTTGCAAAAAAAAAAAATGTAACTTTTTTTGTTTATTAACCAAAATTGATGTAATTGGAACTGCAAGATGGTCTTGTGTTGTACAGGCTGCATATAAAGTTTTGTATTCGTGAGGGAAAATTTGAAAATAAATGAAAACTGCAATCTTTAATCCCACTTCAAAAACATGCGACTTAATGAGTAGTAGATGTTTTGATTTCTCTCCAGACAATCGTCTGCTGTTGCCAGCTATTTTTAATACTTTAGTTAATTAAAAAAAAAAAAAAATCTAATTGTCCGATCGATAAGCTGTTTAATCCGTCGGATTAAATCACCCGTTTCATTTGATAACTTATTTGTAAGGATTCGACTGATATTTCTTATTTATTTTCCCTTTTTCCTAGCTTGACATTCATAAACAAGCTTACCGTTCCAATTAAGAGCAAGTGCATATGAATTTCGGGAAAAGATTTACGGTTGCATCTGTTTGTCTGTTTGTTTATCTGTCGCTCGATAACGCCTACACATATCTCGCTACTGACTTGAAATCTGGTACACAAGTTCATGATCCCCGCGTAATCAGCTCTATAGTTTTGGGAGAGCATTCCATTTCTAGGTCGTGCACAGGAACACGCCAAAGATTTTCTTATCATTACGGAATATGGAAAGCACTTGTATGTACCGCGATAGCGGCCACAAAAATCTTCCATTGACTTGCAAATTGACACACACAATCAAGCTTTCATATAAACAGTTGTATAATTTTTTTATGACTATGTTGTTTATAAACTGTGTACAGGGACACGCCAAAATTCTTAAAATTACAGCGTGTGGGGTGAATTTTGTTTAAACGCATTTTAACATCATTACTTTGCAATCAACAAAATGAAATTAGCGTACGTGAGTAAGATGCTTAAAATTATGTTGTTTGAAGATGATATGTGCTCTTAGGCTTTCTTAATAATGTACAGGACCTTACAAAATTGTTCTGACATGTCACGTAATAAACCAAACCATGTTAAATTTGAAACAATTATTAATGAAAAACGCAGAATAAGCTGAATAGTTTTTACTGGTGAATACAATGTTTTTGTTTCGTTTACAGGATCACAGAATAGAATTTCGTGATATTAGAGCCTATGGACATTTTTTTATTAAACGGATGTTAATGAATTTATGCTCCATTGAAAAGAATGGAATTAACATACATTGTAAAGATTCTTAAAAGCATGTTTACTCTTAAAAAATATATATATTTATTAACAAAATAATTTATTTATGGGACCACACAAAGGAATTCCGATGACGTACTGTAATCATCCAAATGATGTCAAATTAGTCTAAAAAATTAATAAGTTATAATTAATTAGGTGTATTTTTATTATTACCGTGTATAAAAATTGTGGCTACTTTTCCGGAATACATAACAGAATTCCGTACTATTATGGTCTATAGTCGGTATTTCTTAAAAGTGTATTTTAAAATGTTTACACCGGCATTAAGTATAATGGAATTTTAATGGAATTGTAAAAGCACGTTTTTCGGTGGAAAAGTGTGGGCTTAAATTGATAATTACTTTACAGGGTTACACAAAATAATTCCGATATGCTATGTAATATTTTTGCATAAAATTCGGTACAAATATTTATACATTTCAAGGAAATAATACAAGACTGTCAATTACTAAGAATATATACATATATGATATACACAGAAGTATAGAAAGAGAGATACAAAGAAGGGTTGATAGGGGCGGCATCTCCCCTCAGAAATCCATCTGTTTATGTAGCAAGTCAGTCGAATCAATATATATATATACTATATAATAAAGAATAAATACAAAGGATCCGCTGAATAATATGTGATGAAAATAGGATGTTGAGTCTCCTGGTCTACAGATCCACTAGTTTCCGAAATGCCAGTGGTGGCCCTCTTTTGGGACTCCAAAAGATTTTGTGTTCCGTCTGTGCGTTTGTTTGTTTGCCTGTCTGTCTGTCACGCGATAGTGCCCGCAAAAATCACGCTATTGACTTGAAATTTGGTACACATATTCATGCTCCTTACGGAATCAGCTGTATGGTTTCGGGTGTGTATTTCATTTGTAGTTCGCATACAGGGACACGCTAAACTTTTTCTTATCATTACAGCCTACAGAAAAAATTTGTATGTACTGCGATCGAGGCCGAAAAAATCACGCTATTGACTTAAAATTTGGAACACATGTTCATGAGCCCATCGAAATTAGCTGTACAGTTTTAGGTGTATATTCGATTTGTAATTCGTGTACAAGGACACATCAAATTTTTACTTATCGTTACGGCCTAAGTGAAGAATTTGTATGTGTAGCGATAGCATTTGGAAAAATCATGCTATTTAGTTTTAATTTTGTACACATGTTTATGATCCACACAGAATTCGCTGTATAATTTTGTGTGTGTATTCCATTTGTGTGTGTATTTTCCTTATTCTAATCTCTTAATTTATTTTATTAGGGTCAATTTTGTAGTCTAGTTTTTATGCTAATATTTCCAATGCAACAATCCCCAAAATACATATTTATGTAGAAAGTTTTCAATTTTGCTATGTTGATAGAATCTTAAACTACGAATAACTTACGAAATTTTCCTGTTAGAATATTTGTAGCCAATCATGTTCAAACAATTGTCATAAATTTTATTTTGATGTTGTCTGATAGATTTATGATCCTCAAAAAGAACATTTATGCTCAATTTTGCCCTATTCTTCCATTTTAAGTAAATGGTAAATTCTAAATATTTTACGAATTTTTTAAATTTGAAAATTCGTAGGCCATGATATTCCTGCCAGTATCCTAAATAATATTTGAAAAGTGGTCCGAAATCTTTACGAAGAAAATATTCCTCAAGATTGACGTTTATGTGAAATTTTGTTACGAAACTCGTAAATTTCCAGTAACATAGGAAATTTTTAAAGTAGCATGTTTATAGTTACTGATGTTCATTTCGAATCAAAACTGATATTCTAAAACTCGACTGACATTTTTACAGTAAAATTTTTGCATTTAATGCGCGTTTAAGTGAAATTTTGACCTCTTCTCCCATGTTAAGAAATTCATAAATTTCTAATAATTTATGAAGATTTTTAAGTTGGATGTTGCAAATGAATAGGTTTCTTGTCAGTGTCGAAAGCAATATTTTAAAACTGATCTGACTTCTCTGCGACAACTCGTTCTTGAGATTTCGTGTACACAGACTAACTTAATAACGGACTAACTATTAAACTAATAGACAGCCTACAGACGGACACCATACAAATTTTGTCATTTTCGGATTCCTAACACCCGAAAACGTGCAAAAAAGTTAAAAGAAAAAAAAAAAAAAGGCGAAAATTTTCACGATTACCTAAGTTTCCTATACCTACAGTATGAGGGGGAGTATGAGGGGGAGAACTATGTGACCACTCAAATAACTTCCGATGACGTACTGTAATCATCCAAATGATGTCAAATTCGTTTGAAAAATTAATGAGTTATAATTAACTAACAAAGCCCCGGTTCGGGAACAAACCGAATTCCGAATGCGGAAAAAATTTCAAAATCAAACTCAAAATGTACATAACTCGGCCTAATGCTGCCTACGTGCCAATAAATCAAAGTTTGTCAATGAAACCATTTTTTAATTCATGAAATCAATAAAGGTCAACGAAGGCTTCTCTCGCTTTGCTGGTCACTATACTTAAAGGAAACTCTTTTCTATATCGCTTTACAAACAAAAATAAAATTAAAAAAAATCATGAAATTGAAATTCTCTAAAGCCCGTTTCGGTTCCCCGCTGCCTTCTGCAGTGAACCACTCATTCTTTCTTTAGAAATCGACCTACTGCAATCACTTCGTTTATCTATCTATCTATAATGAAAATTTTGGCATCACGATAACCCCCGAAATAATACTCCAAATCTAACCAAATTTGGACAGTGAACAGATCTTATAAATATCTTGGATGAGTTCGTTAACCAAGTTGCTCCGACGTTTTGTTTTCAAGTGGCAGCCACTTGAAAATTTGAAACCCACAATGTAAAAAGCAGATTTAACGCAAGATTTGCTTGAATATTTATGTAAATACAGGCCAGATAAAGGTCTCAATGAAGTTTATTAATGAAGTTTATCCGCCATTTTTAATAAAGTGGCAGATATTTTAAGTTAAGGGGAGCCACTTGAAATTAGGCTACCACTTGAAACTTTAAAATTACTATAACTTCCGAAATAATACTCCAAATCGAACCAAATTTGGACAGTGTCTTAACTTATTTTATAAATATCTTAGATGAGTTTGTTAACCAAGTTGCTCTGCCGTTTTGTTTTCAAGTGGAGACCACTTCAAAATTTAAATTGTGAAAAACGTATTCCGAATTTGTTTCAATTTTGATGTAAATACACACCACATAAGGATCTCAATGAAGTTTATTAATGAACTATATCCGCCATTTTTAATAAAGTGGCAGATATCTTAAGTTAAGCGGTGCCACTTGAAATCAGGCTACCACTTGAAAATTTAAAAACATAATAACTTCTGAAATAATACTCCAAATCGAACCAAATTTGGACAGTATCTTAACTTATTTTATAAATATCTTAGATGAGTTTTTTAACCAAGTTGCTTCTCCATTTTGATTTCAAGTGGAGACCACTTGAAAATTTCAAATTCAAATTGTAAAAAGCGTATTCAGAATTTGTTTGAATTTTGATGTGTACATAGATTACATAAGTGTCTCGATGAATTTTATCCGCCATTTTTAATAAAGTAGTGGATATCTTAAGTTAAGCGGGGCCACTTGAAATCAGGCTACTACTTCTGAAATAATACTCCAAATCGAACCAAATTTTGACAGTGAACTTATAAATAATTTGGATGACATTGCCAATCACGTTGCTTTGCCATTTTATTTTCGAGTGGAGACCACTTGAAAATTTAAAATTCACATTGTAAAAAGCGTATTCCGAATTTGTTTGAATTTTGATGTATACGTAGACCATATAAGGGTCTCAACCAAGTTTATTTTAACAGTCATTTTTTGGAAAATAACGGATATTTTATACTAAGCCGGCCACTTGAAGTCAGGCTCCCACTTGGAAATTTAAAATCACGATAACTTCTGAAATAATACTCCAAATCGAACCAAATGTGGATAGTGATATTATCATATAATTATCTTGAATGTGTTCACTGGGCAACTTGTCCCAACATTTTGTTTCAAAGTTGCAGCCACTTGAAATCACACTGCCACATGAAAATATGCCATCATGATAACTTTTAAAATACTAAACTGATTCAAACAAAAGTTGGATAGTAAACTTATGGTTCAAATATCTAGGATAAGTTCACTTGGTGACTTGATCCGCAATTTTATTTTCAAGTTGCGACCACTTGAAAATTTTTCATTATGGTAACTTTAGTAATACTGAATCAATTCCCATCGAATTTGGGTAGTGGATTTATTATTCAAATATCTCAGATAATTTCGCTGGGCATCTCACTATGCTTTTCTTTTCCAAGTGGTGCCACCTGAAAATTTCTCATGACGATAATTTTTGAGATACTGATTTAATTTAAACTAGAACTGGACAATGAACTTATCATACAAATATATTAGATGACTTCGCTGGGCAAGTTGTTTCGCCATTTTGTTTCCAAGTCGCAGCCACTTATACTGCCACTTGAAAATTTGCCAATTTTATAACTTTTGAAACACGGCACTGATTTGAAACACAGTTTGGACATTGAATCTATGTTGAAGCATAACTTGCATGTGTTTGCTGGGCAACTTGTTCCACTGTATTGTTTCCAAGTGGCGGCCACTTGAAAATTTGTTATCACGGTAACTTTTGAAATAATTGATCAATTCAAATCAAAGTTGAAAAATGGATTTATCATTCAAACAACAAAAATCTAGAAATTTCACGTAACTCGTGAAACAATCTAGTTATTGTGTCCATCTTTGGTATATCGATAATAAGTATTTTCTTGCCAAAAGACGCGAAAAAAGTCTCTATGGGGAAAAAGTCGCCAAATTTGGTGCCAAATCCATTACCTGCATTATTGGATCTTTTTAATGCGTCTTTAAGGAAAAATTATGCTATTTTAATGCTAAAACAAACTAGAAATGCAGAACACTAACATTTTATCAACTTACTAAGCCTCTTTGAAAGAATTTCTACAAAAAAAAAAAAAAAAAAAAAAAAAAAAAAATCAAATTTGGAACGATATCTTAGATGAGCAAATTTCTCTGCCATTTTGGTCCAAGTGGCAGTCACTTAATTTTTCAACACGATGACTTTTAAGATTTTGAATTTATTCGAACTATATGTGTACAGTAGACTTGTCTCACAAATGCATTTGATTTCTTTGTCAACTTAACCCACCATTTTGTTTCAAAGCGCCGTCGACTTGAAAATGTAATATTCACATAAAAAGGTATTTATGAGCCAATTTGCTTAAAACTCCATATGTACATAGCCTACATCAACATTTCTAGTAAGTGCATTAATAATTTGTAGCCGCCATTTTGAAACAAAATGACGGCTACTTGATAAGAAAAAAGAAATCACTTCCGAATAAGCCGGAAGGACTTGTTTTTTTTTTTTTTTTTTTCGTTTTCCTTTCCTTTCCTTTCTTTTCTGTTAATCAACATTTTATGATTTATTTATATTTTTTATGCGCTTCTTGGCTTGAAGTGGCTTTTACGAAATTAGAGTCCTTGGCGAAAAAGGTCCGATCTATTTCAGCATCAAAATTTAAAAAATTACCCAGGATTATCAATAAATAAAGGTATTTAATGTAATGCTGAATTAGCTTTCATGCCAAGCGTGATTAATCTATTTAACATAATATTTAAACAAAAGGGGGGGGGGGGGGAGAGAAATATAAAATTGAGGTATATTATTTTTTTTCTTTTTACTCTATTTTCATATTTTTATTTTTTTATGTGAAGGAGCAAATTTTTTTTTTTTTTTTTTCTTTTTTTCCGTGAAAGCATATTTTATTTTATGGTGAAAAAAAAAAAAAAAGTAATTTTTTTTTTTTTTTTTTTTTTTTTTTTTGGCAGCAATAAAAAAATTTAAATGTCCATTTTTAAAGCTTTTAACAGGCTATTATTTTCACATTTTAATTAATTTTAAAAAATCTATTTAAAATTTCGTTACAAATAAGATATCAAATGAAAGGGATATTTTTTCTGAATCCATCGGTTTAATTAACTTATCGATCGGACAATTATATTTTTTTAAATTAACTAAAGTATGAAAAGCTGGTGGCAACAACACACAAATAAACAAAAGAAAATCTCACTTAGCCAATCAACTTGCGTCCAGCAACGGACAAGCAGGAAGAAAACTCTCTTAGCCATTTATAGGGCAGTTCCTTGTTTGTAAACAAACATCTCAACTTTTATGAGTGGTTGGCAAAAAGGCTTGGGAAAAGCATAGCGATGGCGGATCGCTATGCGGTTAGCAATGGTGGGCGGGGCGCGGGAAAGTCGAGCGCACTTTTTTGCCAACCACCAGACGTCACGAGGAAATGCTCTATATGTAAAGAGATTAGGTGTATCTATATATTAATAGGCAAGCATAAAATTTGTTGTCCCTTTTTAACATATTAATTATGGGAGTAGAGGGTTGAAAATGGTATCATTCGAAAGGTATGGTTAGCCGGAAGGTTCGAATACAAATATTATTTTCTTACAATGTCAAGAAGGTATTTAAAAATACATTTATTTTTTATGCATTTTCCCCCATTTTTCCCTATTATACACGTATTCCTTCACATTAAAAAATACCTAAAAGTAGAAAGTTGTTAAATCTGGCAATTTCATAAAGCTCAAATAAAACCATAGACAGTAATTTGTATAATGTAGCATCACTATACGCAAGCGAAGTGATGACGTCACTGTCTGTCCATGGAGCCATGTAAAAGATTTTCTATGTTAATTGTCCATTGAGTTTTTTGTAAAAAATTATTAAAAATTAACGGAAATTATCTGCAGATTTTAATTCCAATATTTGGGTATAGTAATATATAAGTTACTGTCTACATGTGTTTGATTGAGTTATTTTTTCTGTAAAATTGATAAAATTTTAATTTAAAATCACAAAACTCCAGAAAAAAAAATGGCAAACTTCAAGCTTCGAGTGTAAACATAAACATTTCATTTCAAAGGGTGATATTTAAACAATAAATATTGAACTAATATACTAAATAAAAGGAAAATGGATTTGTTACTAACTGCTGCATGTATAAGTAGACGATACGGAAAAAATTCCGATTTCCGTTTTTTCCTGAATTTAGATGTTTTGAGCTTCTTTTACGTTTCAATTAACTGAAATTGGCTACTTATTTTTTAAAAAAGTGTCTTTATTGCTAGCTTTTGTCGGTAGAAGAAGCAAGTAGAAGATACATAAAAACTTTTGATTTCCGGTTTTCGATGAATTTACACGTTTTGAGATTTCCTTGCATTTTAATTAAGTGAAATTAGTGAAATTGACTACTTATTTTTATTTTTTAAAAAGTGGATTTCTTATTCTTTCCTCTGCATATATAAGTAGAAAATAGTAGAAAATATAAGATTCAGAAATGTTTTAGATTTTCGGTTTTCGATAAAGTTACACGTTTTGAAATTTCCCGAACTCAATTCGACCATTTTTGAAAAATATCTTTTTTTTTTTTTTTTTTTTTCAAACACTGTACTTTATGAACCAATCGAATTAATTTAACAGAATTTGATACTTGGTTGGACCTTGTTCTGACATGGTACCTATTAGCTTCTGGGCTGTATCACACGACAAGGAGCGTTTTCACGTTGCAATTTTCTCTCATTTCAGGAAAGGCTAACATCTACAGAGAGAAATAGTTATATTAAGTAAAACTCTGCTGATTCAGGTAGAGTGAATATCGGCAAACAATTGCCGCAGCTGCGTAGCAATTGCATTCCGTTTAGGACAAGGCAATAACTTTGCTTTGCCTCGCTTTGCAAAAAAAATGGTCGAGGTTCGACCACTGGGCGATACTAGTTCTTATAATTGGCGTATATAATAACTGTAGCTTCTCCATCGGGATACATAAAAGAATTTCGTATTATTACTGTCTATAGACTGTATTTCTTACAAGTTTATTTTAATATGATTTTACCCCATTAAATATAAGGGAATTTTATTAGAATTTTAAAAGCATGTTTTTCTTTTGAAAGGCGTGGGCATAGAATTAGTAATTAGGTTACATCGTTACAAAAAATAATTCCGATATGCTATGTAATCTTTTTCACGTAATTTGGTACAGATGTTTATAAATTTCAGGGAAAAAATACAAGATTGTCAGTTATTAAGAATACATATATATCATTTACAGATAGGTATAGAAAGAGAGATATAGCGTGGGGTTGAGGGGAGCGGAGCCCCCCCCCCCTCAGGAACGTATCTGGTTATGCAGCAAGTCAATCGAATAAATATATTTATATTTATATATATATAAAGCTAAGATATATCTTTTGACTCTGTTTGTCTGTATGTGAACGCACCGAGTATTTCTCTAAAGCTTCATTATCTTTTTGTTCTTTCTTCTTCTTCTTTCTTCTTCTCTTTCTTTTTTTTCTTCTTCTTTTCTCTTTCTTTTTTTTCTTCTTCTTTTCTCTTTCTTTTTTTCTTCTTTTGTCTTTCTCCATTTCTTTCTTTTTCTTCTTCTTCCCCTTCTCTTTCTTTTATTCTCTTTCTTCTTCCTTCTTCTCCTTCTTTCTTTTTCTTGTTCTTCTCTTTCTTTCTTTTTCTTCTTTCTTCTTCTTCATCTTTTTCTTGTTCTTTCTTTTTCTTCTTTCTTCTTCTTCATCTTGTTCTTGTTCTTTCTTTTTCTTCTTTCTTCTTCTTCATCTTGTTCTTGTTCTTTCTTTTTCTTCTTTCTTCTTTTCTCTTTTGTCTTCTTTTTCTTTTTTCTTATTCCTTCTTTCTCTTCTTCTTTTCTTCTTCTTCTTTCTTCTTCCTTTCCTTCCTCTTCTTCTACTTTTCTTTGTTCTTCTACTTCTTTCTTCTTCTTTTTCTTTCTCCTTCTTTTTTCTCCTTCATTTTCTGCTTCTTTCTTCTAATTTCTTTTTATCTTTCTTCTTCTCTTTCTTTTTTCTTTTTTTTCTTCTTCTTCTTCTCTTCTCTTCATTTTCTTCTTTCTCTAAAGCTTCCTGACTTTCATCCTTCTTTCTTATTCTGTCTTCTCTAAAGCTTCTTCTATTGCTGGAATAAGTGTAGCTTCTAAAAATGGTTTCGTTCACAAATTTGAATCTATTGGCACGCAAACAGCATCAGGCCGAGTTTTGTACATTTCGAGTTTGATTTTGAAATTTTTCCCGCATTCGGAATTCGGTTCGTTCCTGAACCGGGGCTTTATTGCATATTATAATAAGGAATAAATAAAAATGACTTGTTGAATAACGTGTGAGGCCAATAGGACGTTGGGTCTCCTGATCTGCAACTCCACTAGTTAATGTACATTTGCCGAAACATCAGCGGAGGCCTATTACCTGTTGAGACTCAAAAAGATTTTGGGTTCCGCCTGTGAGTTTATATGTTTGACTGTCTGTCGCGCGATAGCGGCCGCAAAATTCACGCTATTGACTTGGAATTTGGTACACATATTCATGAGCCCCACGGAATCAGCTGCATAGTTTTGGATGTGTATTCCATTTGTAGTTCGTGTACAGAGACACACTAAATTTTTTTCTTAGCATTACGGCTTAAGGGGATAATTTGAATGTACTGCGATAACTACTGCAAAAAATACTCTATTGACTTGCGATTTAGTGCACATCTTTACGAGATACACAGAATTAGCTGTATAGTTTTGGGTGTGTATTCCATTTGTAGTTCGTGTACAGAGACACACCAATTTTTTTTTTTCTTTACATTACGGCCTATAGGCAGAATTGCTATGAACCGCATTAGCGGCCATTCCGATTGACTTGCACATTAGCACACACGTTCAGACTTTGTACATAAATAGATGTATAATGCTTTATGTCTATATTGTTTATGAACTGCATACAGAGACACGTCAGAATTCTTATCATCACAGCATATGGTGTGAATTTCGTTTCTTAACATCATTACTTTGCGATCAACACATTGAAAGTAGCGTATATTATTGAGATACTTAAACTTATGTTTTCTGTAGAAAATATGTGTGCTTAGGCTTCCTAATTAATGTACAGGACCTTACAAAATTTTTCTGGTAATGTCACGTAATCATGCAAATAATGTCAAATTTCGAACAATTATTCATGAAAAAAAGTAGAATAAGCTGAATAGATTTTAATGGTGTATACAATTATTACAGTTCGATTACAGAGACACACAAAAGAATTTCGTGACATTAGAGCCTATTGACAAATTTTTATTTAAACGCACTTAAGGCTTTTATGCTGCATTGGATATAAATTACTAACATACATTGTAAAGATGCTTAAAAGGGTATTTACTCATAAAAAAAGGTATGTATAGACTAAATAATTTATATATGGGAACACACAAATTAATTCCGATGATGTACTGCAATCATCCAAATTTTGTCAAATTAGTTGAAAAAATAATCAGTTATAATTAAATAGGTGTATTCTTATTATTGGCGTATATAATAACTGTGGCTCCTTTTCTGGGATAGATAAAAGAATTTCGTACTATTACGGTCTATAGTCGGAATTTCTTAAAAGTGTATTTTAACATGGTTACACCCTTTAAATATAAGGGAATTTCATTAGAATTTTAAAAGCATTTTTTTTCTGTTGAAAAGTGTGGCATAGAATTGGGATTTAGTTTACAGGGTTGCACAATGTAATTCCGATATGCCTTTTGCATGAAATTTTGTGCACATATTTATGAATTTCAGGGAAATAATAGAAGACTGTCAGTCATTAAGAATACATATATATGATTTACAGATAAGTATAGAAAGAGAGACGAGGGAGCGGTAGCCCCCTCAGGAACGTATCTGTTTATTTAGCAAGTAAATCGAATTAATATATATATTATATAATAAGGAATAAATAAAAATGTCCTGTTGAGTAATGTGTGATGCAAACATGACGTTGAAACTCCTGATCTGCAAATCCACTAGTTATGTCTAAGACATGATTTCTCTCTTGAAACGTGTATCATAGAGATTCTCTGTTTTCTTTTCGGATGTTTCAAATTTACATGAGAATTTAATTTAAATCTTAATCGTATGCAAAAAATTAATGGGTAGTAAAAGTTTATTTATTCTTGGGGATCTGCAGACCAGGTGCCTCAACGCTCTACTTGTATCAGTCATTACTCAGCAAATAATTTTTACTTATTATATAGCATTTTATGTACTTATACATATGATTAACCCACATCATGAATAGATGTTGTCATGAGGGTGACTGCCGCCACCTTAACCCCCGCTGTATCCATCTGTTTATATCTGTCTGTCTATATATATTTCCTTGTAACTCATAGCCTTGTGTTAATTCCTTTTAACTCATTAATACTTATACAAAATTGTATGCAAAATTATTACTTAAATCATCGGAATGATTTTGTGTAGCCCTGTATACTAATTACCTATTCTATGCAGACCATTTTCGAAAAATGCATTGCTTTTTAACATTCTATTAAGGTTTGTTTATTTAACTAAATCTAATTGAGTGTGATCATGTTAAAATGCAACTGTAAGAAATACCGTGTATAGACCGTAATGGTATAAAATTCTTTTGAGTGTCCCTGTAAACGTGCCACACTCGTTATACACACTAAGAAAAAGTATATACTAATTCACTGGAACTCATTAATATTGAACCAAATTTGACAGCACTGGATTATTACAGACTGTCAACGAAATTCTTTTTTATGGACCTCTTAATAAATTATTTAGAAGATACATACAATTTTCCTAGAGTAAACAAGCTTTTAAGTATCTTTATGACGTATGTTAATTATATTTTATTAAACGCAGAATAAATGCGTTAAAATGAGCTTTATAAAAATCTAGCCATAGGCTCTAATGTCATGAAATTCTTTCTGCATCTTTGCAAACGAATCCTGAACAACCAACAAAAAATATAAAACTTATTCTATGCAGCTCATTTAATGATTATCCGAAATTGACATAATTTGAATGATTACGAGACACTGCCGAAATTCTTTTGTAAGTTCCTGTACATTAATTTTAAGTCTAACAAGGGAACTCTTTCAAGCGGTAATCACTGATTTCCTTCAAAAAAATTACAGAATATAGTTTACGTTGCATTTAATTCTCTGGTAAAAAATTAGCTGCTGAATCGCAACAGGAAAGCAGCAAAAAATTATTAAACTTTACGTTTTGAACGCCAAATACGAAAAAAGTCATCGCCAAATCACATTAACCTTCCTTCAATAATTCCAAAGAACTTAAGTATAGGAGTGTAGCATTTTCTATCGTTCTAGGGGTTACTGAAGCAAGGAAGCCATCTCCTTCACGGAGGATCAAAATTAAGATATCGTGTCTCCTGAAAGTACCTAAGTGTGAATATAAGGCCGTCTTTAATTTCCCACTGCGTAGCTGTAGTGCGACGTTAAAACCCACTCAACACGCAAGATATTTTCTGAAATCTAGAAAATTCTATTTAGAAAATGTGAAGTTATATTTTATGTTAGATCCAATATTTTCAATTATTTTACGTAATGTTTCAATATTGCTTTTATTTAAAATAATGCAATTTCAATTTCAGAGCTACTTTTACACTACTCCAGCTTATATATAATCTGGAGTAATTTAATGTCTGAAGCTCTCGGCATGTGCATATAGTACATAAATTTGCAGACGATTTAAAAACTAATCTGATTTATCTGGTTGGCTGGGTTTTACATCGACTAGTGCTGCGCAATGGGCAATTGGCGAGCAATATTAATTATAATATTTGATTGAACATTTGAGTATTGGAATAGTTGATTGAAATTAATACTCAAATAAATAAATCAAAATTAAAATATTTACGATATTTGAGGTTAAGTAGGTTTAAAGTTTTAGTTCGCACTACAGCGAATTGCGACAGTCTGGGATACATTCCTAAAGATGGTCCATTGACGTGCTATTGCAATTTTGATGCTTTACGGAGGGGATTAATTAAAATTGGAAAAACATGTGCATAACTACTACTTTATGACCTCTTACATTTCTGGCAATTTATTTTATATAAGTTTACAAAAAAATAATATAAACAATTCTGTAAAAATATGCATTAGAATTTCATAAGGTTGGTTGGATTTTACGTCGCACTAGTGCTGTGCAATGAATTTCATAGGGAATTTTATAGAATTATTAACTGCGAAATCTTGTTGCTTTACAGTCGGCAGCAAAAGTATCCGAGCACTAGCAATAATCCCTGTCTAAAAAAAGTACACTTAAAGCTGTTTTGTTAAATAAATCCCTGTCGAATCATGTACTTATACTGACTAAGAACGTGATTCGGCAAGGATTTATTTAACAAAACAGTATTAAGTGTACTTTTTTTGACATCGGAATTATTGGCTAGTGCTTGGATACTTTTGCTGCCAACTGTAAAAATAATTGTTATGCTGAATACAGGCCCTCGCTAATTGCCTTCAAGTGTAAAAGAATGGTTTCGATTCTCCAGCTGATCCAGGGTGTTTTTTAAATTTTTTGTATTTTAATCCGTTTATGTTATATCTGCCTTCATCTCGACGAAATTTACAGGAGGGGGGAGGGGTGATGTCGAGTCAAACATACAAATCGGATGTATATATTAAAAATAAATAACATATAGTCGGTAACAAATGTGTCCGAACACTAGCAAAAAATCCTATGAAAAAAAAGTACACTTCATACGGTTTTGTTAAATAAATCCTTGTCGAATCCTCTTCTTAGTGTAAGAACATGATTCAATAAGGATTTATTTAACAAAACTATATTAAGTGTACTTTTTTTACATAGGAATTTTTGCTAGCGTTCGGACACTTTTGTTACAGACTGTACGCAGAATGCAACCATTTATCACCTGTAGATGTCACCGGACCATCTTCAGAAGTGCATCGCAAACCGTCGCCAATTGCCCATAGTGCAGTACTAGTGCGACGTTAAACCCAACCAACAAACAGGGCGAAATTTAGTGTATAATCATAGATCGTCTCCAATTGCTCATTGCGTAGCTCTAATGAGATATTGGATCCACACAACTCATATTTTGTGGCGTTGCTTTTTCTTCGAAGGTTCGTACTGCCCAATAAAATGATCAGACTTATAAGAAAAATGTGTTCGGATAAGAAATGCTTTCATTTTAGTTATATAAAAAAAAAAAAAAAAAAAAAAAAAAAAAAGCTCTGTGTTTTAATATATAATGTTTAGTTTTATTTAAATTTATATAAAAGTCTTGATCATATTTTTTTTTTTAATGTCGCTATTAAAAACTTGGCGTTAATGCTCTTGCAATTGTTATTGACACAGCTTATTTAAATTGAATGTTAAATGTTATTTAGAATTTCAACTAAGTATGTCTCAATTTGGTAAATTATCTGGTTTTTGTTAATCTATTTTGAATTCTCAAGTGCTCGACAGCATATGGAGTTCGTTTGGCTATCAAAAAGAAAGAAGAACATTTATAGCTATTAAATCTTCATTGCAATGAAATTCCGAGGAATGCAGTCGCCAAACAGGTGCTTTTTCGGAAATATTGCAGACATGCTTTCATTTTTAATAATTTTTTATAGCTTATCTATTGTGACTCATCAGCTAATATTTTAGGAAGAGGCTATTCCTGATTAAATCTTATGCCCGAAATTTTTTCAAGAAAATCGGCGATTAGCACTTCAAAGAGTTCCCTTGTAAGTAACGTTTTCTACAGGAATCGTGCTTTTAAGCATATCGATAATGTATGTTAATTTCATTTTGTTGAATGCAGTGAAACTATAAATAAAATTCTTCTTACAGGCCGTAATGAAAAGAAAACGTTTGATGCGTTCCTGTACACGATCCACCAACAATCTAGGCCCAAAAAAAAATCCATATAGGTTTTTATGTATATCGCCTAAACATGTGTACCAATTTTCAAGTCAATGCAAGGGATATTGCGCTTATGCTAATGCGACACTCACAAAGTCTGTCCATACACTTTAATGATAAGAAGAACTTTGGCGTTTCTCTGTACACGAACTACGAATAGAATACACACCTAAAACTCTACACTTTTTTCTGTGTGGTTTATAAAAATGTATACCAAATTGGAATTCAATAGAATGATTTTTGCAGCCGCTAATCGCAAGACATACAGTTCCTGTCCATAGGCCGTAATAATAAGAACTTTCGTGTGTCACTGTACACGAACTGCAAATAGGATACACACCCAAAATTATACAGCTATTTCTGTGTGGCTAATGAACATGTGTACCGAATTCCAAGCCAATAGAGTGATTTTTGCCGCTATCGCGAGAAATACAGACAGACTGTTAGACAGACAAACTGACAGACACACAGACTGAACCCCAAAACTTTTTGATTCTCCATATGCAAGTATCCACTGACGTTTCGGTAATTATTTTCCACTTTTATGTATATGACGAAAAGTTTATAATTATTTTACAAAGTGAACTTAAACATTTTCACTAAGACAGGATTTCTCTATCGAAGCACCTTTCACAGAAAGGTCTCTGTTTGATGTTAAATTTCTCGAATTTACCTATCAAATATAGTGCAATTCCCCCAACCCCACTTTTTTTTGGTAGTTTTGATCATTTCTCGCTCATTTTCATATCTTAAGGAGCTAATGGTTGGAAATAAGTTAATAATAGAGGAGACCGGGGCCATAGTTGACTTTCAGCTTCCATTTCCTATCACAGTGGAGTTAGGGTGCTGTCATTTTACTAGCGCAGAGTGTATGTACAGTCGGCTGCAAAATTATTCGAGCACTAGCCAATAATTCCTATATTTAAAAAGTTCACGTAAGACTGTTTTGCTAAGTAAATCCTTGTCAAATCATGTTCTTAGACTGATTAAGAACATGACTCGACAAGGATTTATTTAACAAAGCGGTATTAAATGTACTTTTTTTTGGCAAGGATTATTGCTAGTGCTCGAATAATTTTGCAGCCGACTGTATAAGTGCACAATTCCCCGTAAATTCAATTTCTTTGCACTTCGAGAGGCGTACTCGCTGAGCTCCAGGCCTCGCAAGAAATCTAATGATTTGTACAGATTGCCGGATAACATCAGAGAAATCATCAGGGATTGAAATCATGCTCGCAGGCAATGGCAGGTTCACACTTTTTTTATTTCAGGAATAAGATCAACATGTTTATTCGTAAAGTCAAAGCTGCAATTTCGGAGTGCAGTAAAACACGCTTCCAAAATTTTGTCGAATCTCTTTCGATTGAAGACAATACAATTTAGAGGGCTACCTCTCGTATTCGTAGGACACGCACACACATTCCGGCCATTAACGGCTCAAATGGGATGGCTTATAATAACAAAGACAATTGTTAAGCTATTGCTGAGAGTCTTAGAAGTATGTTCTCACCTCATTCTGATATTGCTAACCCCGTGGTCGACTTCATAGTCGACTATAGGTTACAAAATTTACTTCTTAGTGAAACACCTAACACCCTCCAACCTACGACCCCTTTTGAAGTCCAGGAGTACATCAAAGGACTTAAGAAAAATAAGGCACCCGGTGAGGACCAAATTACTACTAATATTTTAATTAAGTTACCACTCAATTTCATTTTCAATATTTCAATAATTATCAACTGCATGCTTAAACTCAATATCCTTCCCGACCGCTGGAAGAGAGCTGTCGTTGCTCCTCTACCGAAGGAGGGAGGACAAAATGGACATTCTCCTTCTAGTTACCGGTCTATATCCCTCCTTTCATGTCTTTCGAAGGTTTGCGAATATATTCTCGTCCGCCGCGCCGATTGAATGAATTCCTAGACTCTAATGACATAATCATATTCGAATAGTCCGGCTTCAGGAATCATTATTCCACACAACAACAGTTGTGGAAAGTGTCGGAACTCATTCACAATGGAAATTCCTTGTCTAGCCCGAAACCTGTCCTCAGTTCAGTTCCTCAAGGCTCGCCTTTTTATCATCTACATTAAGGACATTCCTCGTAAGCCCGATGTCCATTTAGCACTATTTGCGGATGATACAGCCAACATGTACAGACATACAGAACCACACAGTGTGTTTAAAACACTCCAGTAATTCCTTAATTCGTACGAGATTTGACTGAAAAAAAAAGAAAATTAAAGTGAACAGCTCCAGAAGTTCTGCTATCTTCTTTACCAACAAACCTTATAACCCCAACATTAATTTTAGACTTAATAATGGACCTACACCCTGAAAAACATCTTATAAATACCTAGGACTTCACCTAGATTCCAAATTAATATGACGCAAGCATATTTCGGAAGTTCTGAATAAAGCCCAATGTATCATGGCCCCACTTTCTTATTTATTTGCTTGAAATAGCAGTCTGTCCATCAAGAACAAACTGTTACTATACAAATCCATGATCCACCTTATCTTGACCTATGGGTCCGTTGTGTACGGATCAGTCTCCGAGTAAGCGCTTGAGAGACCTCATGTCTTCCAAAATAACCAATTGCGTAGGTATGTTAAATTATTTCACTATGTTCGTAATGACGTCATCCACAAAGACCTGAAAATTAAATCCATCTACGCTGAAATTAGGAAACTTACGTTGCAGTTTCACAGGCCTATCACGAAAGTTCATAATCTTGTGTTGAATGTCATTAGGAGGTACGATCCCCGTGTAAGCAGGGGACGGAAACGTCCACTTGTCATTCTTCTTAGAGAAGATGGGTTTGTACCCATCTCTAAGAAACGGAGGTGTGACCCATCTGGAGTCACCTAACACAGAATTCTAAATTCAAATTCAATTTTCAGTAAAAGAATCTTGATTCCTCTACTTCTGGCGCCCCGCTCCCCGACGCCTGCAACTGTCAATGTTTTTTCCACACACTGTAAATAGAAGCGTCTTAAATTAAGACAGAAATGTGTCTGAAATGTCAATTCGGACACATAAATGTCTGAAACACTTACGCATGCAAAATTTCAGACGCATATGCTGTCTTAAATTAAGACACGTAAGTGCCTTTTTTATAAATGAGCTGAGATAAGTGTCTGAATAAGGTTAATATGTCTCAAATTAAGACATATAACATTTTCAGACACATAAAATTTCAGACATTTTATAATTTAGGCACTTAAAAATTCAGACATTACAAATTTCAGACACTTAGAAATTCAGACATTTGTATTACTTAACAAATTTTGCATATGGAATCTACTTTAAGCAGCATGCCCATGCATATCCTGTTTTAACATTTTTTTAAACAAATAAATTTGACATTATTTTATGTAATATAAGTAGTTAACTTATCTAAAATACTTAGACACCGATCTTATTCTGTTAAAAATTAAAAAACAAAGTTAATTTTTATTTAAAATTCTCACATGTAATAAATCAAAAAAATATTAAGATAAACGAAGCATGCAACTTGTAGCTAAGAAAGCGAATTTGTAGCTAAACAATCTTAAACAATTTGTGCACAATTGATTTTTTTTTCGCGTTTTAAAAATTATTTTATGTTTCCCTACACTTCAAAATGTAAAAGAGCATTTTTTTTTTGGTTTCATGTATATAGTTTGTTTTCTTGCAAATACCAGTTAAAAAAAAAAAAAAAAAATTCGTTTAAAATCCATAGGCTACTATTTTTTGATATTTATTACGCATTTTACAAAAAAAATAAAAATAAATAAAAATAAATAAATGAATAAATAAACCTCTACACATGAAATTTAAGATAATATGTGTTAAGCTTTACTTCTTATGGACGGTTTTATTGCAAAGACATAAAACTTCAATTTGTTTTACGGATACTAGAATATATTTCGTTATACAAACAGAGCGCAGCGTGAGCACCGATGGCTTGATTGGGAAGACGCTAGACTTTGAATCCGTTGGTGGTCAGTTCGATTCCCGGCGGGGGCAACGGCGAATATGTTTGTAAAAATTATTAATATATATTTTTTATGCTCTAGGAGATTCTAAAATCTATTTTTCACAGGTAAACAGTATAAAACGCATCGTTTTATTATTTATTTATGAAAAATATTCACTGTAGACAGATCAAAGATGGCGTGAATTTCAGACGTTTCAAGTGGTGAAACGATGTGTCTTTTAAGACACTTTTTAGCATCTTAAAATTAAACACCCGTTACAGACACAATTGTGTCTGAATTTCAGACACTTGTGTTTACAGTGTAGTCTCGTACAGTCAACCTTCGTGCCTGTTACCTTACTAGTAGGAATTTATCTTCTAATTGGAAACAGATTTTTGAATCTTTTGCATTTAAACATTAAAGTAACTGTTTCTTTGAAATGACTTTAATTGTACTTTTTATATCTTTTGCAAATAATTGTATTTAGTCTGTATTAATAAATGTATGTTAATTTTAAATGTTAAGCAAAATTTAGGAAAATATGCAGTTCCCTACTCAGGAGGGTTCAAAGGTGTCTTTTTCAAGGCTTTTTTTCACTGTCTTGTAGAGACCAATGGGGCCCAGAGGAAGGACTGTCTGTGATCCAATTATGTTATTATAAGAGAAAAAAAGAAGAAATCATTTTTTTTTTTACTTTCTTCTATATTCAATAGAAGAAAGTATTGGATTCGTAAAAATTTTCGACCTCGGGTTTTTGATGGATTTACACGTTTTGAGAGCTGTAGAACATGATTTGACCATTTTTAGAAAATGTCTGTCTGTCTGTGTGTGTGTGTGGTGTGACAAAATTTTGTGGCAATTGTATCTTAGGAACTACTGCACAGAATTTCATACAAGTTGGTATGTAGTTGCACCTTGACATAAATTAGTGCCTATCAACTTTTGGTAAAAATTGTCTTACAGGTTGCGTTGCCATACCGCTTTTTCTAAATTTTTAACTTGGTGATATAGGACAAAATTTTGTATAAATGTGCATAAAGAGAATTATTTTTTAGTAATCATTATGAAATTTACAAGAATTATTTATAATAGAGATAGTCAACTGGGAAAAATTTTTTGTATGTGTAGGAGCCTCGCCACCCCCCCTGGGGGGAAGTCCCCCCTCGAGGGGAGTAAATTTTCAAGATGGGTATCTTTCGAAAGGTCTCGTCAATGCCTTTAAAACGAATGGTTGAACTATAAATCTGTGATAATTTAAAACAAAGTTATCGATTTTTTTAACTTTTAACGAAAAAAAACTTAGAAAAAAAAATAATATATTTTTTTTTCCTTAATCGAAATTTAACCAAACTTGGTATTTAGTTGGCTCCTGACATAAACTGGTGCTGATTAGATTTGGGGATCAATCGCTCAACAGGTGGCGCTGTGATCGTATTTTTTCTAAATTTTTAACATGGCAGTATAGGACAAAATTCCGTATAAATGTACATAATGAAAGTTATTCTTAACCTGTGATTGTAAAATTAATATGAATTATTGATAATAGTAGTAGTTAATTAGTAAAAAAAAATTGTGCATATGGAGGCATCGCTTCCCCCCTGTGGGGAAGTACCCCCGTGGGGGGGGGAATCATCAAGATGGGTATCTTTCGAAAGGTCTCGTCAATACCTATAAAATGAATGTTTGAACTATAAATATGTGATAATTTAAAACAAAGTTATCGATTTTTTTAACTTTTAACGAAAAAATAGTTGAAAAAAAATCTTATTATTATTTTTTGTCATTATTATTGTTGTTGAGTGAATTTGTATAGGAAAATATAGCAAGAAAGTCTTGAGGTGGCCACAACATACTAGTAGATTGAGGCCCAGAGGAAGGACTGTCTGTGATCCAATTATGTTATTATCAGAGAAAAAAAAGAAAATAATATATATTTTTTTCTATTGGAATAGAGAGAGTCTCGGAATTCTATCAAGTACGTTACAGCTATCAGATCTGTCCTCAGGCTAGTATTTTTTTTTTTTTTTCATCATATCGTCATGCCGAGCTCCTGTAGAGCTCACTTCATTCGGGAATATCGACTTGCTTGATCATGCAACACATCTTCACGTTTCTGCAACTGCAGGTGGAAGTAAGCGGTAATTTCGATCACTTCAGGATCTACCAAAGCTCCCGTGATGATGATGACAATCTCCTTGCAAACGGAATGAAAGAAAAGAATGGTGGTTAAATTGTTTCATATTTTTCCTTTTTTTTTTTTTTTTTAATGAATCCATAGATACAATTGAGGCACAGTAGATGACTGTTTTTGAAAGAGTGGTTAACTGTTTTCGCATATGTATGACAATCTTTTTTTTTTTTTTTTTTTTTTTTTTTTTAATGTTTGTGATTACGGGATTATGTTCTTCCCTGTGGGCCTAGTTGGAATAATTATATACGGGGTCAGCTTTCCTAACTATAAGGTAGCCATCGCATTGCTTAACTTTTCTCAATGATAGTTCAATGGCTGAAAAACATTTCCAAGATCAGGACTGCTCACCCTCAATCTACTGCCAAGACGATGGTGGAGATTGTCATTCGGTAATTCCTATGAACTCAGGAGAACCTCAAAAAGAGGATGAAGATCATATAAAATATGACCAAAAATATCTATAAAACCAAGGGCCTCCTGACCACTTTGAATACAAAATAAATAACTCCTTTTGTTGAAATACCAATCCCGTTAGTACGCTTCGAAAACTGACGAAACCGATGGCAATGAGTTTTACATTTCCACCATAGTCAAATAAGGGAAATAATAGAGATGGTCAGATAAGAATGATTTAGATTTGTAAGACCAAAGTAAAATTGTGAAAAAATTGTGCACATCTGTTAAATAGACGAGCGCACATCTCTTTAATTCATTCCGACATTGATTTAATTCTGTTTGAACAATTATCGGTAGCTATATTAGCAATCAGAATTTAATTTGTTCAATGAATTTGTATTTTTTTATACATTTAAGCATAATTTTTTAGCGAAATATTAATAAAATAATATATTTCGAACTCGTAAAACGTTTGATGTGTTTTGTATAATTATCCCGTTATGGCAACTCGCCGCTATAAGTAAGCCAACTAGCCCTATGTGCGGGGTCTACTTGCTATAGTTTCAAGCTCTAAGGAAAAATGTCTTGGTTGTTTAAATATGTATTTAAGGGATATGTCATACGTGATTTTGTAGCCAAAGAGTTAAGCTTTCCGCTGCATTCATTAAACATTTTTACCTTAAAACATTACATTCTTCTGTTTTTGCAAACTGGAAGAAAAATATGGGCTATAACCGGCATTTGTTGATTGAAAATTATATTTTACACTTTCTGCTAATTAGCTCGATCATTCATTTCCTGATTTTATTACATACGAGTGTTCCAGATGTAAAAATGTAAGTGAATGACGTGCATATCTTACCCGCACGATCGTACGGCCTCGGTCGGAAAAGGTTATGTATTGTATTTAAAAAAAAAAAAAAAAAAAAAATCAAAAATCAAAATCTATGCAAACTAGCCCCGGTCTCCCCTCAGACATCTTTGCAATGTAACGGTCAAATTATATTTCGCCCTAAAAATTTCCTCGCCACAGTATAAAGGCCAACATAAATATATATATATATATATATATATATGTGTGTGTGTGTAAATATGCATACATATAAATACAAAATAGTAATCATTCTTATTAATTAATTAAATAAATTATAAGATGTGGAGATGTATTGATGTATGATTATATGTGTAATGAATGAGTGAACAAATTAATAGTTCCATGAAATAAGATAATATATATATACTATTGCTTTAACTGGTCAGGTACTTTTGAACTGTGGAAATATCAGTAAAAAATAATCATGATTTTTTTTTTTTTTTTTTTTTTTTTTTTTAAGAATAAATTGAAATATACTTAGTTTTGAAACTTATTATAATTTTTAACAAATATTATGAAAAGTATAATATATGTTATCTCTGTTATAGGTGATTGAATACTTCTAAATTTTTAATTTATTTTTTCTTCAAAATTTCAGAACTAATTTTTGTTCGGTATAAGCCTTACACGCAGAATTACATGCAAGTGATACATCACTTGAACCTAAAAAAAATTGGGCTAATGAAAAAATACCCTATTATTAAAATAACGGAAAAAAAAAATAATAATACTGGTGAGATTCATTATTTGACGGAAAAAATATTATAATAATTATTCAAAAATATTACTATTTTCGGCATAATTATGTTTTAATTACAAAGCTTTTAATGTTAAAAGAGTAATTTTCATATATATGTTCATTTTTTATAACGTAGAATTATTTTAATTGATGTACAGGATGATTATAATTAAAGTTTCGATTTCAAAACGGTATATTTTAAAACTAACGGTCTTAATGACTTTATATTTTACCAGAACAATCGTGAGGTGATGGTATTTTGTTTGACAAAGAAAAAAATATATAGTTCCAAAATGTGCCGCTAATAATGCGTAAGGTGTTTGTTTAATGAAGCTCCTTTTTTTTCTCCTGTCACTATGGCTGTTTCCGCTGTAAACGCTTATTCTTCTCTTTTTGCTAAAAAAATTGCCGTAAACCTTCGGAGTCTATTGTTTGCTATTATTTTGTTCTCTTACTAACAACATTCTTCTCTTTAATTAATTCCTTTAGGGGTTTCTTCTGACTTTACCCTGACAGCGCCATTTTTGGGATATTTAAACTAATTTGCTAAACAAACTTTTTCTTACCTAGAAAAACCCTACGCGTTTTTTGCATTTCAATGAAAACTGCATAGTGCTGCGGTCAATACTTCTTGAGTAATACAGTTTTTATTTTTTTATGTTACTTTTGGATCACCCGGTACATTACTATAAAACTATTCATTTTATCCCCGAAATTTTGGGAGTATGTCATAAATTGAAAATTTATAAATAGCTCCTAAGATCCATCATTAATGATTAAATTACTAATCATGATTATTGAAAACGTAATGTCTGAAGAAATACACAACATAAAATGTAATTGTTTACAATTTTCATCTATTAAATTACTTTTGCGATTTGTTACTTTAACTTATCAAATTGGACCAATTTCTCTTAAAATCGAATAAAATTGTTATGAAATTGCAAACTAAGCTTCTATTAAATAAATAATAGACACTTGATATTTAATACTGTACATATGTATATCAATTTAGTAGAACAATTTTATCAGTGATTCAAACTATTACATTGCTATTTGATAAAATTAGGAACGATATTTTGGTATATATTTACTTACCTTTACACATTCCGGATGATTCAGTATATCCTTCTGGGCAAAGACACGTTTTAAGTACTCTAAACCGAACATTGACTTTTTTACAACCAAAGTTTTTGCCGCAGTGACATGCTATAAAATAAATGGAGAATAAATTAAAATATTTTTATACAATTAAAAATGTAAACTGAATATTTTGCTGAAATTACTTACTGAGTATAAGTTACAAAAATATCATACAATTTTTTTTTTCAGACTCGCGTCAGTTAAATTTTAAGTCTGTCTGACAAAAAATGCTTATTAAAATTTATCTATTATTCTATATTTGTAAATTATAGAAGTTATACTTTTCTAGCTCAATAACCATCCAATTTTAAATCATTAAAATCTAAGCCTTTTTCATTAAACATAATTTTTTTTACGTATTCAATAATTTACAATCATACGTCTAATAAAATTAAAGTTTTTAATAGTTTATATATCCAGAGAAAAAGAAGTTAAATTTCTAAAATTTAAAAAGTTGATTTATTTAGTTTTTAAATTATGCCATGATACACAAATTAGTATTTTAAATGCCACTGTCTTCGAATTATCCGATAAAGTATATATTATTTTTAACCGACTTCAAAAAAAGAAGGAAGGTTCTCAATTCAAACCGTATGTTTTTTTTATGTTTGTTAGCTCATAACTTCGGAACGGATGCTCCGATTTTGATACTTTTTGTTTTGTTGAAAAGGTCTTGGTTTGCAATAGGTCCCATTGTAATATCTTTACGCTCTAAAGAAAATACAGGGTGCCCAAAAAAATCAGTCCCAACTCTTTTAACTGCTAAACGGCTGTAGCTATAGTGATAAAAATGGTATGTAAGTATAGTAAAGTTGCCCTGCAGTACAAGGTTAAACCGCTTGCTGCGCCACCTGGTGGAAAATAGTGGAGTTAGTGTTCCTATCTCGAAAACGGTTCAAGAGAAAAAAAGTGAATTAGAAAGTTGAAGATCTTCATCGATTTAGTGCAAAAAGATAGTTTAGACATTCATGCTAGCGTTTCTATTTCGGAAACGGTTCAAGACAGGGGAAAAAAGTGAATTATAAAATTGCAGAGCATCATCGATTTAGTACGAAAAGATAGTTTTGACATTGATGCTAAAAGTACAAAGCTAAAAACGTGCCTTTTTTTTGTTCGCAATTTTTTACTATACACACTTGAGCTACATTGCTCACGTAGTAGCGTAGCTGGTGAGACATACGCTATATAGTACAAAATACGGTTACTTGATACTTTTTGCTTTGTTGTAGTGGAGTAGGTCCCATCATAACATCTTTACAATCTAAAGAAAATAAAGCGCCATCTGGTGAAAAACAGCGGCATTAGCGCTCCTATCTCAAAAACGGTTCAAGATGGGAGAAAAGTTAATTACGAAGTTGTAGAGTATCATCGATTTACTTCGAAAAGACAGTTTTTAGACATTATTGCTAAAAATAGAACGCTTAAAACGTGCAATTGTTTGTTCGCAATTTCCTACACTGTGCACATTTGAACTACGTTGCACGCTTTACAGCGTAGCCGATGACATGTATACTCTGCGGTTCAAAGCACTGTTACTGTAAGCGGTCACATCGATTAGCGCAAAGTCGTTTTCAACCAACTTCAGAAAGGAGGGTGTTCTTAATTCTTGATATGTGTTGTTGTTGGTGTTTGTAAGCTTATAACTTCGTAAGAAATGCTCTAATTAACCGACTTCAAAAAGGAGGAGGTTCTCAATTCAAAGCGTATGTTTTTTTGTTTGTTAGCTCATAACTTCTGAACGGATGATAAGATTTTGATACTTTTTGTTTTATTGTAAAGGTCTTGGTCTGACATAGGTCCCATTGTAAGATCTTTACGATCAAAAGAAAATACACGGTGCCCAAAAAAGTCAGTCCCGACTCTTTTAACTGCTGAACAGCTGTAGCTATAGTCATAAAAGTGGTATGTAGGTACAGTAAAGTGGACATGTGCTACGCGATTCAACCGCCTAAAGCGTCACCTGGTGGAAAAGAGTGGTGTTAGCGATCCTATCTCAACAACGTTTCAAGACAGGGGGAAAAAAGTGCATTATAAAATTGCACAGCATCATCGATGTAGTACGCAAAGATAGTTTAGACATTAATGCTAAAAACAGAATGCTTAAAACGTGCATTTGTTTGTTCACAATTTCCTCTTTTGTGCACACTTGAAAAACATTGCATATGTTGTAGCGTAGCGGGTGACATTTATGCTATATAAAATTCAAAGTATGGTTATTGTAAGCGGTCACATCGATTAACGCATAGGCGTTTTAAGCCGACTTCATAAAGGAAGAGGTTCTCAATACAAACCATGTTTCTCGTTGTTGTTGTTGAAATTTGTTAGCTTATAACTTTGTAAGAGATGATTTAATTTTAATACCTTTTTTGTTGTCGTAATGATCTTGGCCTGAAATAAGTTTCATTAGGATTTCATTAAGATATAAACAAATTACAGGATACTCACAAAAGTCTGTTCTCACTCTAACCGCTAAACGCAAGCAGCTACACTGGTAAAAGCAGTGTGTAAGTATCCATGTTGAAACTTCTGTCCGTCAGCTGCAATGCATATTTTGATCTTTGTTTGAACTTTACGATGCGCAATTTCCAGCGCAGCGGGTGACACGTATTTACTGTAAAGTTCAATATGTATGCCTAACAGAATTTTCGATTACGAATACAGCGTATCCTTTCTTTACATTTCTAAAGACTTTTTAATTTAACGTATGTTCGTTCAATAGATAGTTTTTTGGTCATATCCGATAAAGGCAAGAAAAGTGACACAATTTAAAAATGCAGCATTTGAAAAAAATCAACTTAAAAATAACTTGACTAGAATAAAACTGGCGCAACTGTCTCTGGAGTGGATAACTTTCTAGATGGAGATGTAACTTTTTTGTTCACATTGGGGGCATTTAATGTATTTTCCAGTGACATAAACCAATTTTTGACTAATGTCACTTTTCTTGGAAGTTGTGATTTGTGAAACTTCCGTCGAACGTCTTCTGATGCTCTGCTATATAAATAAGTTTTCACTGAAAAGAGAAAAATAAAATCTTTTTGTAAAAAAATAGAACCGACTCCAAAAAAGAACTACTATTCAAACAACTAAAAGTGGAAGAAAATTATCAGAAAATGGAACTGTAGATTGCGCCTAAAAGTATAAAATAATTTCCTTCGCCAAACAACCTATAACACTACAATTAATCATAACTTTTGAAGTCGGCGCAAAATTAAATAAAAATTGATACCTTTATTCAATACAAAAATCAAATCCTATTCAAAATACACGTCTCACATTGTTACCTGCAAAACGCAGCCGAAAACTACTTTGATTCAAGAAAACAAATAAGATTTCGTAAGCAGCAAAAGTTGGCGAAGATGCTGGTATCTGACGTCCTTGGTGAACGAAAAATCGCAAAATTATCTGGCAAACATATTTAATTTCTTTGGGATATCATGATTATTTTAATAAGGTATATCAAGAGAGTAATCAAGAATATGAAACAACACATCGTACAATATATATTATGAAAATATACATCTTGCGTGTATATTTTTGCCCTACGTTTTTATCGCCAAATTCAAAAGACATCAAGGATGATCTAACTTCGTAGAAACATAAATACCGCATTGTGTAGAATGTTCACTGTTGTATGTAGATGCTACAAATGGACCAATTGTATACAGTGATAAAATAATAAAGGAAACATGAAAATGGATCATTCGAGACAACAGCATTTGTTGCTACCGATCTAAAGACAAATGTTTAAAAACTAATTAAATTTTATTTAATTTTGCGCCGACTTCAAAAGTTATGATTAATTGTAGTGTTATAGGTTGTTTGGCGAAGGAAATTATTTTATACTTTTAGGCGCAATCTACAGTTCCATTTTCTGATAATTTTCTTCCACTTTTAGTTGTTTGAATAGTAGTTCTTTTTTGGAGTCGGTTCTATTTTTTTACAAAAAGATTTTTACATATTTACAATTATTTATGAGTAATTTTGAATTTAACATTATTCAATTCGTTGCATTAAAAATAAAATAAAATAAAATAAAAATATAAATAAATAAATAAATAAAATGAAAGAGTATGATTCTGGTTCTGTAATAGCGAAACATCCAAGAATTAGAAACAATATATAACTTCTATATATGAATTTGATAAATCATTAAACATTAAGCCCATCTGTTTTGAATCCTCTTCAATCACATACAATAAAGTTTTAACATACATATATGTACAATATTGATACATGGATTACATATATAATACAATAAAAACTGCATGATTAAACAAACTTACAATATATATATATATGCAAAAAGAAAAAGTCAGAGTGGAATTGTAATGGCATTTGTCATGAAAGTAAATATTTGTCACATGAAGGTTCATGATATTGAAGCACAGATTCAAATTCTTCCTTTTTTTTTTTTTTTTTTTGGTTGATTGCTAGTTTTTATCATGAATTTTCTTTATTATAAACAGCATAAAAACAAAGATCATGACTCGACAAATATTCACTTAACAAAACAGTATTAGGTACATATTTTTAAAATATGAATAATTGCTAGCGCTTCAAGAAATTTGCTACCGACTGTATAGCAGGATTGCGCACTGAGGAATGTCACCTAAGGGCGTTGAACACATTAAGGAATGTCGTTAATTTAAACTATATACTTAGTGTATAGTAAAGTTTTTTAAAGCACTTTTGACTGAACATAATATTTTTCTGCTACTCAGAAAATCATTATTATTATGCAATAATGACAAAATTGAAATTAGTCTATAAAAATTTATGTTCTGAAAAAATTCTAGTCCATTAAATATATCCTTAGCTAAAAAATGGTAGATGTGCATTATGTTGTAATATCACAATTTACTTAAGTTGACAAAAGAGTTTAACCTTTTTTATTTTTTTTTATCAAAAATAGTCATTTTTTTTTTTTTTTTTTTTGGAAATTAATCATCAACCTTAATTCATTTTAGATAATTTGGAGTGGAAGGCTGGATTTTTATACCTACTATGTAAAAAATACCAGAGCCGGAATTCGAACCCGGGCCTTCCGCTTAACGCGCGGATGCTCTACCACTGAGCTACCCTGGGTGATAACCAGCTAGGCATTTCTCACATAATATTCATTGGCAAGGTCACCGAGTCTGCAAACGCAGCTGTATCAAGTGACAATATTAATTGTGGCACAACACATATAAACCACGAAATTCTAATTTAGAAATTAATCATCAATCTTAATTTAGATAATTTGGAGTGGAAGGCTGGATATCTGGCCCTTCCGGGTTAAGCGGAAGGCCCGGGTTCGATTCCCGGCTCTGGTATTTTTCACATTGTTGGTATAAAAATCCAGCCTTCCACTCCAAATTATCTAAAAAAAAAAAAAAAAAAAAAAAACCATTTTAGAGTATCCTAAATACCTAGGCATAATTATTGTTTGGTTACGGAAGCGTTTTCGTTCATATCTGTAAATCAATTCAAATTTTGAAATGTTTCATGGATATGATTTTAAATTGGGTAAATACTTAAAACTCAGGAAAATGTCATTGAATTCCGTCCAACCGTTTTCACGTAAATAAAAGATATTCTATACACTTCCAACCTATGCAAACAGAGAATATAGTCTGAAATTACTTTGGTGTTTTCTGTTGTCTAAAACGTTAAGAAAATGCATTTTTCTTTTGATTCAAAGCGTTTTACTGACACAAATTTTATGGCGCATGCGCAAGCATTTTTTACCCATATCTTTGAATTTATTCAAAATTTTAAAATGTCTCATAGATATAATTTTAAGTTCTATACAGACCTAAATCTCTGCCAAAAGTCGTTGAATTCCTTCCAGCTATTCTTACGAGACACTCTAACAAAAAAAAGCGTTACATACAGACATAGCGACGCACTCCCACACACAGAGAGACACAAAATTTTCTGAGTTCATTTTTGGCTTTTGCGATATCTGAAACATGAAGATATCGCAAAATTTTTTGATTCTCAGAAATTTACAGACAAAAGTCTCATTTTCTTTATATAGGTAACCATAAAAATAAAAAACGTGATAAAAAATTACCCAATTTAGTTTATATGTACAATATATATATATATATATATATTATATATATTCACAATTTATATTATTTATTAAGTCTACTAAGCGAAGTGTTCATGAATATTACAATTTTTTAGACATGTATTTAATTAAATTTTAATATTCATATTTAAGATATATATTAGAAAAAACGGAAATATATCTCATTAATTTCGATTATCAGAACCTGCAATCATGACTTCTGGAGGTATTCATGACAGATATGAATATTCTTTTTAAAATGTTATTGTAAATTCCACCCTCTGTATAACGTTTTTACATCGGATCTATTGAATTATCAACCGTCATATTCGTGGAACATCTATTTCTCAAATATATTTAATATTAAATTTAAAAATCCAGTTTCAAAAGGGGTTAAATATTATTATATATATTAGTTGGATTTTAATTTATGCAATTAATATTTATAAACGTTGAAATTATACTGAAATTATTTATAACTAATTGACTTTTAAGTAACATCAAGTAGTTATGTAATCGTGTAATAACTCTATTTATAAGTCTTTATTTATTTTTAATTTATTTATTATAAATACACTATCTTTACATAAATGACCAGCCACATTCGATTTCAGACGTTTTCACAAATAAATAAAAAAGTCATCGTTGGGTTACCCTGAAACTTTTAGCACGTAAAGAACCTTTTATACCATATATATTTCAGTAAAAGTTTTGCTGTAAACCTAAAAGTGGTGCAGTAAAAAATTAAAGAAAAAATAAAATGCCAGGGATCACCCTGTAAAATGTAATGCACAACTACCAAAGGTTACTAATTTTGAATACGGGTGTTTTTATATATTTTTTCACATTATTTATTTATAAAAAAACTACTGTAAAATGTGATGAAAATTTTTCTATGAAAAATACCTGTATTGAAATATCGCAACGGTTGGCAGCTATGATAATGCTTGAAATATTTTCTGACTGTAGCATGATATTATGAGGCTTTATATTACCTGTAATCATTATCATTTATAAGATACTGTCATATGTGCCCAGTGCGTCAAATACGTTTTATGACTGGGTCTGTAAAAAGAAATGGGAATAAGAAATTAATACCTGTTTCAGTATTTTATTCAAAATAGAACCATCCAGCTCCAATCCACTTTTGACAGCGATTTATTAATGAATCGAACGTCTGTTGTAAATCACTTTGTGGAATTGCCTCCAAAACACGCGTCGAAGCTGCTCGTATGGTCGAAATATCTAAAAATAACAATACACCCCTTTCAGTTCATTATAAGTTTTGGGAATAGGGAGTAGTCACACGGTGCTAAATAGGGTGAATATGGTGGATGGTTTAACACAAAGACATAATTTTGTGTCAGAAATCGACGAACAACAAGGGAGGTACGACTGGGTGCATTGTCGTGTAAGAAACACCAACTGCTTTAAGTCCGATGATCTGGATGAATGCGATGAATTCTGGCTATCAAACGCATTAAAACAACTAACAAAGGGGAGGGGGAGGCATCAACTGTTCAAAAGGTATTTATACAGATTATATATCATCTGAAAGGTCTTACTGAGCTGGCAGCGAAAATATCCATCTTATCGGCAAATGCGCCACTAGCTCGAGTTATTTGCAATTAAAGATTTTAAATTACAGATTCTTTAGGAATGTACTTCGTATAGTTTCTAGCATTATAATCAATTTTGTAAAAGATTCTCATTCTAAAATTCATTGTATATATTATTAGTAAAGATCGTCCATGTATTGTTGTGGTTAGCGTCCCTAACCCCCTCACAGTAGGGTCAGGTTCGAATCCTGGAGAAAGCATGGATTTGTTATCCCTGTAAGTGGTGGCGTTGGCCGTCGATTGAGTACTCCTTCAAAAAATGATTATCAATTCAGCGACCGCACAGTCAATGCTCATTTGCAAGTACCGAGCTATTGAAAGATAATAAATAAATATACATTATATATATATATATATATATATATATATATATATATATATATATATATATATATATATATATATATATATATATATATATAATACAGTGAAACTTGTTTAATTCGAAATTCTGGATAATTCGAGTTTTTTACTCGGTCCCTTGAATTTTGTATTAAAATAATGTTAAAAAATCGTGGATAATTCGAATTCTATTTTGGATAATTCGAATTTTTCATACGATTAACTTTAAAATATTACAGTAAAATTTTTAATCAAGATTTTTCTCAGCTAAAATGCATTATTTATTTTAATAGTCTTTCAAAATAAGGATAAGGAAATACAAGAAATGCCCCTACCTAGTGCATCAGAAGATATGGTGCATATACATGAACTTCGAGGGTTTTTTGAATTGAAAGTCATGTCCGATGTAGAAGATTCTATTTTTCTATCAACTGATAGGTTGAAGTCTTATGCTATGACACAAAGATTTTACTTGAAGAAGCAATAAAAAATATCTAACTATTTTTAAGAAAGTGTTGAATAATTAAGCTCGTAAAAAATATTTAATGGGAGGGGAGGGGATGTAGCAGCTTTCTTAGATATAAAGTTTATATGTTAAATCTTTGATCGTTGAGTTTTATTTCTTTTTATTTATCTCTTCTTTTTGACAAAATACCATGCTTGCCAACATCCTAATTAATATTCTGTAGTGTTGTTAGTCCTGGCCTTTTTTTCACACCAATACATTTTTAAAGTAGTATTTTGCAAATGTAATTGCCATTAAATAAGAAGAAAAATACTCTAAAAAGGATACTGGTGTGAAAAAGAAGGCGGGGCTAACAATACTACGGAATTTTAATAAGTATGTTGGCAAGTATGAAATAGTATATGTAATTCGAATTTTTGGTTATTTCGAATTTCTCTCAGGTTCCTTCAACTTCGAAATATCCAAGTTCTACTGTATTAAATGTAAAGTATTTTACTATTTTATAACTTTGTGTCAACAATAAATTTATACATGCTATACTGTATGAAAAGTATTTAAAAAATCTGGAGTGACTCCACTCGACTTTCCGAACATTGAGTAATTAACAGTTTTGTAGATAAAGTAAAGAAAGAGGAGTTGTTAAACAAACAAAAGAGAGAAAACCATAATAGAGTGTTTGAGTATTTTTCTCCATATATTACAGGATGTTTTATTTAACGCTACTGAACTTTGAGCCCATAGATCATAGTGATAAAGAATTGTTCGTTGTGTTCCTGTAAAAACCTATAAATGCTAAACTCACCAAACTGCTTATAGTTAGTGCAACAGTGATTTATAATATTCATATAAATTTTCAGCTCAATTGAATAAGGCGTTTAGATGCTATCACACTTTTAAGATCTTGGCCCCATAGGCCATATTGATAAGGAATTTTTCTTTGTGTCCCTGTAAAAAAAACTATAAGTGCTAGATTCATCAAAATCAACAGGGTTCGTACTACGGTGACTTGCAACATGCGTACCAACTTACAGCTCATTCGAGCAAAGTGTTTAGACGCTAGCGTGTTCTCTCACACACATACATACATCATCGTAAAAATAGTGAAAACGGACTCAGGGGACTTCGAAACGTATAGAAACATCAAAATCTCAAATTCGGATTTTTGACATGATTACAATACTTTCCTCACTATAGTGTTCGGAAAGTAAAAATAAAACAATTAAAGTAAAAAAGAAGTTATTGTAATTTTTATAGTAACGAAGAAAACTATTACTTTATATATTTATTTTCTTTAAAATATTATATTGTACCTAATAATATGATAGTTCATTTTTTAAAAATAGAAATTTATTTTTCTGCTTATTTCCCCCCTCCATTACTATGTTAGAGCATTAAATTTCTTTTATTCTTCCCCCATGCAATATCAATATCTAAAATATCGATTATGTGGATGTATAGGAAAATCTTTCTACACATGGCTACATATATATAATATTGGATTTATAAATTTAATGCTGTCACAAAATAATTATTAAACACGTAATAAAATGCTTTACTAACAATATAAATAGCCAAAATTAGTACGAGAATCTGTTAGAAAATGTATTCTATTGATATAAATTTTCCAAAGTACATTACTGAAGAGCAATTTACCAGCAATTTGCAAACTTTAATTGAGAATATCTCACGCTTGGTGGGCGCATTTGCCGATAAGATGGATATCTTTATCATCAGCTCATTTAGAGCTTTAAGAAGAATTGTATAACATGCGTAAATACATTTCGAACAGTTTGTGACCCTCCCTTGTAAGTAATATTCACCTGTAATTGTTTGTCCAGTTGAACAAATTCTTTGTGGATTTGTTACTTTAATATCGAATAATGTAATGAGCATTGTTTTTATTTTGGATGGAACTTTCCTTGTTTTTTTGGCTTGCAGGGAATTTCGTGACTTCCATTCCGCACTTTGTCACTTTGTTTCAGGATCATATTAGAAACAGCACGTTTCATCACCTTTAACAATGGACTTCAAGAAGTTTGGATCGGTTTCAGCGGCTGAAATAATGTCTCTGGAATGTGCACTTCTCATTGAATTTTGTTCAGGTGTTAAAGTGTGTGGAACAAATTTAGCACGCACTTTTGTTTTGCCCAAAATTTACTGCAGGATTGTTTGAATTGTTTCTTTGTTGAAGCTTAAACATTCTTCCATTATTCTCAGTGTCGCACAGCGATCGTCTGTTATGAAATTTCGTGCTTTCTCAATAACTTCAGGTGTCATAGATGAAATTGGTCTTCCACTACGCTGATCAACTTCTAACGTATCTCTTCCGTCCATAAAACGTTTGTGACCCACAAAGACATTTGATTAACTTAAACAACAGTCACCATAAACTTGTTTCATATGTTGCTATGTTTCCGAAGTACTTTTACCAAGTTGTGCGTTAAATGTAATTACAGCTCATTGTTCCATCTTAAAAAATCAACATGAAAATAAAAATATATACATATATATATCACTTCTGATATGAACGCTCGCCTTCTCTCAGCTACATAACGACATCCGCAGAACTTGTTGGCAGTGTGCCAGCAGACAATGAACGTTATGACGCATGCGCATTTACATTTACAGCGCTTTTACAACTTAAAACTTCTTTGATGCACTGTGTACATATATGTATATATATATATATATATTTATATATATGGAAATATAAAGGTTTCTTTTTAAAAACAGTATATATATATATATATATATATCCCTTTTGTATTATAACATTCAGAGTATTAAACCCAATGTAGTGCTCCTTTTAGAAAATTTGACGTACCGCATCAGTAAACAACATACTCTAATAAGATTTCAAAATTATTGAATACCAAATGAAATATGACTTTTACTTACTAAATTTTAACTGCACATGCTCATTTTTTTTATTTTTTTTTTCACAAATTATTAGCATTAATATGAAAATCCCAAGCAACTGTTGTGAAAATAAAAATGATAATATTCTTGATCGAATGAACTTAAAATATATATGTTTAAAAAATAATTAAAAAAGAAGAAGCAAAGTGTTTTATCTAAATTTTGATTTTGATTCAATGAATATTAATATAGTGTTCCCTGGTTATAAATAAATATTGATGAAATGCACTATCACCCACCCCCTCTCTTAAAAAAAAAAAAAAAAAAAAAAAAAAAAAAACTTGAATTAATTTCATTCTAACAACGATAGCGTTTATTAATTTTCATGGTATTTGCTTGGGGTTTTCATTTAATCGATGCAATAAGTAAATCGATACATTTGGTTAATACGCAAATAATATTTGTTTAAAGCTAGCGTGTGCACAATGAAAATTATTTAGTAAATATGTTTATATTTCATTAGCTATTTACTATTTTTATAGTTTGATTGCAGTACGTTGTGTCTATGTACCATGTCAAAATTTATAAAAATGGCGTTGTATTGGGTTTAATAACAATGCTCTACATGAAAATCGTCTTCAACACCAATCCTGCAAATTCTTATATAAAATGTCTTTCTGAATCCGAATATGTCCCAGTTTGTCCCTATCACTGATTGATTTTTAGGACTATTTTTGTGTAATATTAATAACAAAAAAAAAAAAAAAATCTTGTAATAAATTGAAGTGCATTCAAATTTCACATGTACAATGAGATTAGAAAAAAAAAAGTTTCCTTTATACACTGCTCAAAACAATTAAAGGATATTGTAAGTCTTGTATAAAATAACGGTATAAGAGAATTTTTTTTGTTTTTGTTTTTGCAGAAAACGGAATTAGGCGGTCACAAATACAAATTTTTCTCGTTTTCAAACTTTGGAGTATGCAAATGTTGTGTTTGACCTCAAAAATGACGTTTTAGCGGCAGCGAATGAAATTTGGCTTTACACTAAATGAAAGACAAAGCGGAAAAGAATGGTCAATACTCCGTAAGTGCGTTGTTTCGATGATTACAATGTCTTAACGAAGTGATTTAACCGATTCAATAGCTTGGAGAGTTGTTGGTCGGTTAGAGGAGATCCAAACACAAACCGAAGTAGCCGAAGTCACTGGAGTTTCACAAAGTGTGATTTCCAGGATCTGAAACCGGTTTTTGGAGACTGAAAATGAAAAATGCAGGACAGGGCAAGGTCGTAGACATGCGACAACACTCAATGGAAATCGATATTTTTCGCTAACGGCTCGGAGACTTCGAAATATGAATGCTACTCTTCTACAAAAACAACTTCGCTCAACTACTGGCACCACAGTTTCGACTGAAACTGTCCGAAATCGGCTCCACGCTGTAGGTCTATATGCTCACCGACCAGTAATGTGCGTGCTACGTTAACAGCAAGAAATCGTCGCACTTGCAGGGAGTGGGCAACACAGCATGTAAAGTGGAGAGAAATGAATGGTGCATTTTTTTTTCTCTGGCAAGTCTCGTTTTTCTGTTCATCACGATAATAGACATACTATTTTCATTTGTAGGGAAAGTCGCACTAGAAACAATCTTGCGTTCGTTCACAGTAGTATCAGATTTGCGGTTGGAGGGGAGAGGGATCCATTGATGGGTGCACTGATCCCCACATCAATGGAGCTCTGACCGTGGTCATCGATATAGGGATGAGATCACCAGACATATTTCTACAGCGTGGAACCGATTTTGGATAGTTTGCATCAAAAATGTGGCGTCAGTAGCTGAAAGAAGTTAATTGTTGAAGAAGAGAGGCATTCATATTTCGGTGTCTCCGAGCCGTTAACGTTAAATATCGATGTTCATTGGACGTTGTTTCACTCTATGACCTTGCCCTGATCTTCAGCCTGCATTTCCAGTCTCCAAAAGTCGGTTTCAAATGTTATAAATCACACTTTGCGAAACTTCAGTGACTTCGGCTACTTCTGTCTGTGTTTGGACCCCCTCTAACCGACCAACAATTCTCCAAGTTAATGAATAGGTTAAATCACTTTGTTAAGACATCGAAATCATCGAAACAACGCACTTACTGAATATTGACCATTCTTTTCCGATTTGTCTTTCATTTAGTGCAAAGCCAAATTTCATTCGTTGCCTCTAAAACGTCATTTCTCAGGTCAAACCCAAAATTTGTATACTCCGAAGTTTGAAAACGAGAAAAATTTGTATTTGTAACCCTTTTCTTCCTTTTTCTGCAAAAAAAATTCGCTTATACCGTTATTTTATATAAGACTTACAAAATCCTTTAATTGTTTTGAGCAGTGTATTTAGATTTTTAAGCTTAGATATACTGTTACATGTTATTATAAAAATAATAATTAAATATATATATATATCAGGAACTTTAAATGCCATCATATGTAAATAAACTCTAACAAATAAAGAGTTTTTTTTTTAATTACAGTGTTTTATGAAGTCCGAATCTGGCTATGTCATGGATGTACTCAATGTTTCCGAATCAACTTACGCAGTTGTTCCTCGTCAAATCAGTATTAGTAAGCTAGATGATGATCGGAGAGTGACAAACAAAACGAAACACAAAATTAAATATTTATTTTGTGTCTATGTGCCTAGTTCAATTTTTTAAATTTTGATATTTAAATTTAATTTAAAACCCTTTCAAACATTGCATAATATGAAACCAAGTATCACATGAAGAACTATAAAAAATGAATAAAGCTGACAAAAAGAAAAATAAGCAACCAGATATTGAAGTATACAAATTCACCACATTTTCAAGGGCATTTAATGAATGTTGTATGCAAATTAGGTGATCTTTCTGCCATGCTGTATGCAAACTACTAAAAATGTACAGCATACAATACCCGAGGTCACCTAAATGACTTGAAAATTATTTCACACAATATGTGGAAAAACCAAGTTAGAAACAAACTTATGAAGTGGGAAAAAACAAGAAAGAAATAATCATATTAAACTTCAAACACCAATTTTTTCATAAAAAAATTTATGAATTGAAAAAAATCTTGAGAGAAATAAACTTATTAAACGTAAAACACCAATGATTTCATAATAAATCAACCTTAAGTAAATTTAACAAAACCAAATTTTAACTTTCTTTACTTTTCAAAAGCATGCCGAAAAAGGTAAAATACTCCACAACAGCCATGAGACGAAAAACAGTTGAATTCACAGCTAATAAGGGAAATCAATTCAATCTACTGAAACATTAAGTAAAAGAGTTTTCAGTTTAAATTTTAGTGTAATTAGTTTCTCCTCATTAAAAAAAAATAAAGTTAAACTTTAATTTAATTTAATTTTATTTTATTTGAGTTACGTAAATTCGCAATTCATAATTATAATGTAGATATAGAAGTGTTCCATGGATTCAAAGGAACAAGTTATAGAGGAAGAGTAAAAAGAAATAATGACCCCCCTCGCCCTTTTATTTTTTATAACCATAAATTCTAGCCTGAAAATAGATTGATTTAACGTTTTTACTTCTATATTTATCAGAACATAGATGTTTTATTCTGTAGAGGAATTTATTTAGAGTATTTTTATGAATAGTTTTATGTAAATATGATTTGTAATGAGTAAATATATTAACTTTAGAAGAAAATTATTTTCTCTTATCAAAAATATCAAAATCTAATTTTCCCTTGTCATTATAAATATTTAAATGTGGAAAGTTAATTTCTTTATTTTTCATTTCACTTTTAGTTAATGAAACACTTTGAGGGTAATTACAGTGGTGGCCATAATTATAAGACACCTATCTGATTTGACAAAGAGTGAAAGAAAAGATTCAGAGCTTAAAAATGTTTCATCAAATACGTCAAAAACATAAATTTATTGCGTTATCATATATAATTACTTTATAATAATATTTTCATACAATTTAATGAAAAGACTTAGAAACATAATGGGCAAAATTATAAGACACCAACTGTTTTTTTTTCAAATACAGTGGTCAGCATAATTAGCAGACACTAATGGCCTAAAAGAAAATCCTCTAACATGGTTATTCAATAATTGGGGGAGCCGCCAATGTTTTTTATAACATGAAAGATGCGATTCAGCATCGAATCTATCAATTCTAATAAAATATCGCAACACAGTTCTTCCCAAGCACATTTTATAGCATTCTTTAGGTCTTCGACACGTATAAACTGCCTCCCATTTCGGTAAATCGCACGAGCTAAGATCCCCCACAAGTTTTCGATAGGATTTAAGTCTGGGGAGCAAGAAGGCCACGGGAGAACACTAATACTTTGCTCTGAAAGCCACTTTTTTGTTTCGTGCGATGCATGAATCGGCGCGTTATTGTGCTGGAAAGTGTAGTTTTCGCCAAAAAGAAGTTCCCCGTATATGACTAGTTTACCTTTAAGAAGATTCTTATACTTTTTGGAATTCATTCTTGAATGCACAATAACAATATACGTTTTCCCTTGAGCCGAAAAACCAGCCTAAACCATTACTGAGCCTCCACCCATTTGGCGGCTCATTAGTACATGAGGAGACTTCGTAAATCATGCCAATATTTTTGAAACCCGTCAGGGCCATCCAGGTTAAACTTTTTTTCATCAGGAAATAACACAGAGTACCATTTGGAGGTCCAGGCCATAGTTTGTTTAGCGAAGTTTAGACGCTCCATTTTGTGCCGCCTTAGAAGCGGTGGTTTTTTCTTCAATTTTTTATATTTCACATAGGAAGCATTATGCAACACCCTGCGAATGGTTCTCCTTGAACAATTCAGTTTCAAAGCATTTTTAATGGAGGTAGTGGACATCTTATTCTGTGCAGCGATCGAAAGCACATGGCATCTGTCTCTCGAGGACAAGCAAGGAGTACGTCCAGATCTTCTAATCACCGATCCATTAATTCCTCTTTTCAAAACATTTCTAATTGCACATCTAGAGCGTTTAATAACTTTTGAAATATTATTAATTGAAGCACCAGTTCCATCTAATCTCCATATTTCGCGAATTTCACATTCTTTTAATTCTGTACCTCGTGGCATGTTTCTAAATGCGTGAAGTCGGTTATCGTCTGCTTTTATTAACTGCTGACGTCATAACATCATCCAGAAAATTTGCATATTGCATATTATGTTTTAAAAAAAAGCAGGTGTTTTAATTAAAATATTAGGGTGTCTTATAATTTTGTCCATGGTATTTTTAATTTTTTTAAACTCTATAAAAATATAATTTCTGTAAAACAATTACGTGTGATAACAGAATAAATTTATGTTTTTGACGTATTTGATAAAACATTTTTAAGCTCTGAATCATTACTTTCACTATTTGTCAATTTAAATAGGTGTCTTATAATTATGTCCACCACTATATGTATGAAGGTTTTATTATTGCTATCACTAAAGTAAAAAAAAACAATAATATCATCAATATATCGGTAGAACATTAAGTCATTACATAAAGAGAAGTTTCTTTCATAACAATAAAGATATAAATCAGATAATAAACTACTAGCAGAGCCACCTTGTGGAATACCTTTAATATTTTGGCATATAATGTGATAGTATGGAATAAAATTATTGTGTATTATAAAAGTTAGTAACGTATTAAAGTAATGAAACTATATTTTTTCTTTAATACTATGTATATGTTCATTAAAAAGAATTAACATAGTGTTATGAAAGTCGTGAATGTCTATAATATTAAATAAATCATTAAAATCAAATGTACAGATATTTGTAATATTTTTGACATTTTTAATTCTATGCAGAAATTGAAAACTATTGCTACTTTGCTTATTGTCAACACAATGCTTATTGTCATAGTTTAAAATTAAGCTATAAATTTCTTTTAAAATTTTTAAAAGAAGATTACAAGCAACATTATAACAATAGTTACAGTGCGAAATTTTACTGGAGTTTTATGAAATTTAGGAATAATAAATATATATGGATAGCTGAAATTTTTACATTTGAGTTTTAATAATTTATGAAATGTTAAAATCTTTTTATTATTAATTTCAGTTGTTAAGGTGGTTTGCTTAAAAATATTGCTATTTAAAATAGAGTTGTCTAAGATCTGTTTATATAACTCTTTACAATTAATGGAATATTTATTAGGTGATTTATCTTCATAAGTAACAATAAATTTATTTTGTAAAAAACTAATAGATTTATTTCAGGTTTTATATTTTTCACTTTTTAATAAAACTAGATTAAAGAAAAAGCTGATTTTTTAGAATTTTTAAAGCATTTATTTTCCAAACGTTGAAATATTCTAAAGGTTTGTTATAATCAACTGCAATTTTATAAATAAACTAGCAGGCAACGCCCGCTTCGCTGGTCCCTATTTTTAAATGTATCGCTATAATTACTGAATTCTCAAAATTGCATTAATTTTTATCACGTGAAAGAAAAACAGAAAAAAAATCTTTTTAGGAAAAATGTCTAACCGGGTTCTCACTGCCTTCGTAAAAAATTCCCAAAATGCTCTAACTCTTATTTCTATTATTTTCCCCCTTCGCCCCCCCCTTCCGTCTATCCTAATAATTTTAAAAATTCGAAAATATCCGCAATTGATTTGTAGGTATCGAAAACTTCTATAAACCAATTTTGAATACTCTAACTCTATTCTATTTTTTTGCCCCTCCGCAACCCCCTTCCGGCCCTCCTAATAACTTTACACTTTCGAAAATATCCCCATTCGACTTGCTGGCCTCTAAAATCTATCTGTACCAATTTTGAACGGCCTAACTGTATTTCTATTTGTTTTTGCCCACACCCCCCCCCCCCTTCCCGCCCCTCCTAATAACTTTAAAAATTCGAAAATATCCGCAATCGATTTGTAAGTGTCGAAAACCTCTATATACCAATTTTGAACTTACCTAATTTCTAATTTTTTGCCCCCCCTCTCCCCTCCCCCATTCTCGCCCCTCCTAATAACTTTACACTTTCGAAAATATCCCCATTCGACTTGCAGGCCTTTAAAACCTATCTGTACCAATTTTGAACGGCCTAACTGTATTTCTATTTGTTTTTGCCCATAGCCCCCCCCCCATACTGCCTCCACTTCCCACCCCTTCTAATAATTTTACAAATTCGAAAATATCCGCAATCGAGTTGTAAGTATCGAAAACCTCTATGTACCAATTTTGAACAATCTGAGACTATTTTTATTCCCCCCCCCCCTCCAAAAAAAAAAAAAAAAAAATCGGAAAAAATCAAAAAATGAGTTTTTGGAAATATTTTCAAGAAGACGCTTGGCTTTTTTTTTTTTTTTACATCTTTGAGATATTACTTTTACTCGAAAATCCGTATTTTTCTAAATCATTTATACCCCCTTCTCCCGTTAAAAATCCAAAATTCCAAAATCGCAGGAAATGATTTTTTTGTATTCAAGTCTAGTCTCCCCATCTGCAATTTCTTCACTGTGAAGTTATTTGGAGCCGAGTTATACCTATAAATGTGTTTTTGCCTTATGCGTCTCCGAAAATCATTTATATCCCATTCCCCCCTTAAAAATCCAAAAATCCAAAATCGCAGAAAATGATTTTTTTTGTTTTCAAGTCTAGTCTCTCCCTCTGCAATTTCTTCACCGTGAAGCAATTTGAAGCCGAGTTGTGCTTATAAGGGTGGTTTTTGCATTCTGCACCTTCGAAAATCATTTATACCCCCTTCCCCCCTTAAAAATCAAAAATTCCAAAATCGAAGAAACCAATTTTTTTGTTTTCAAGTCTAGTCTCTCCATCTGCAATTTCTTCCTCGTGAAGCAATTTGGAGTCGAGTTATGCTTATAAAGTTGTTTTTGCCTTCTGCACCTCCGAAAATCATTTTCACGCCCTTCACCCCTTAAAAATCAAAAATTCTAAAATCGCAGAAAACGATTTTTTCGTATTCAATTCCAGTCTTCCCATCTGCAATTTCTTCACTGTGAAGTAATTTGGTGCCGAGTTATACTTATAAATGTGATTTTGCCTTATGCGCCCCCGAAAATCTCATTTTTACCCCCTACCCCCCTTAAAAATCCAAACTTCCAAAATCGCAGATAATGATTTTTTTGTATTCAAGTCTAGTCTCCCCATCTGCAATTTCTTCACCGTGAAGCAATTTGGAGCCGAGTTATGCTTATAAAGGTGGTTTTTGCCTTCTGCCCCCCCGGGGGGGACAAGGGGGTATTTCGCAAGATCCCGTCTTAGTGAGCGTCAGGGTCCTAAAATCAACCTGCTCAACAAAAATTCTGACTCTATCTCCCATAGGATCGCCACAACCGTGTTGAGTCAGTGAATCAGTGAATCAGTCAGTGAATCAGTCAGAGTTTACTCTTTTATATATATAGATAAATCTAAATCTTGAGAAAACTGACTTAAAATTTGATTTATTTTACTTTTTGTAGATTTTGATTTATGTAGACTTTTAGAATGTCTAAATTTAGTGCCATAATTCATATGTTATGAATATGTATAACTAGTTATAATATGTATGTTATAATATGTATAACTAGACTTGACGCAGAACAGAAATATCAATATTTACATGCGTATATGTAACATACATGTTTTATATATAAATATTTCTTTTTGGTATTGTGTGAGTGTTCACACATACGTTTTTTAAAAGATATATTTTTTTTTTTTCAAATTTTATAATAACAAAAAATAAAAATAAAATAAAATAAAATAAAGAAAAAGAGAGAGATTAATATAATTAATTAGAAAAAAAAATATTTTTTTTTATTTAAGTAATTCAATTAATTAAATAAAATTTCCCGTTTTCTTTACAAATCAAAACTGTTTCATTAGATAGCGTTTCTTTGTGTTTCAATATATGCAAGCACACTGTTCTCTGAGTAAAATAAAGCAATTTTTATATCGGGGTTTTTTAAAAGTAATTTTATTTATACTTCTTCCCCGAATGAATTAAATCCTTTTCTCTATATTTATTTATTTCTGAATGTATTTCAAAATTCGTTACCGGCCTTTTTCTAGATTATCTCTGTATTAATAAAACAAAAAATAGAAATTTCCGTTAATTATTATAATGCTTCTGTTTACATAAAAAAGCTATTATTACTTTTCGAGATGATCATTATTGTTCTAAAAATAGAATTTTAATGGATTTTTCCGACTGTCTGGTGCGGAAATTGTAAATGACTCCCTCCGTCGCTTTGATTGACACGTGGCGTACTTTTTTTTTTTGTTTTTTTTATGCCAAATTGGTTTGTGTGTTGATACGACAATTTATATTTATATTAAAAAATTTTGTATTAAAATGTACTCAAGACAAAGAAACAGTTTGGCTTTCTTTTTAGCTTGATTTTTACGATGCCAACTTATTCGGTTTGCACTTTTTTTTTCGAAAACTTGTTTTGCTTGACTTGTAAAAAGAAGTTAATTTTTATTGATCCGGTCCTCTCCCTCCGTACCATTTACTGTGTGGAATGTTACTCTTTTTCTCAATAACTAACAAGATGTAGCTGAATTATTAAAATGACATTTATCTTCATGGTATTAATAAAGGACCTGTTCAAATAATTTTTCTTTTGATTTGCCTGCAGTGTACTTTTCTTTCAACAATTTTAAGCAATTTGCCAAGGCCAATCAATAATGGGCCTGGATGTGGATTTTCAATATCACACATATATGTGGTCAAAAACTGTGGTCCGCGGATACGGATATGAATACGCATATAAGTTTTTCTATATCCGCTGATACGGGTACAGATGCGGATCTTTTATTTTAAAATCCGCGGATACGGATACGGATCTTTGAAAAATCTATAATAATTAAGTACATATGTAACAATTTTTGCTTTCATTACCCTCTTACCGTACGTATTGGAAGTAACGTATTCGGCTTCGATATCGATTTTTCACCTGACTTACATGTGTTTCAAGGTCTAAAAAGTGGTTTTTAGAAATTATTAATTGTGTATGTATATGCGTGTGTAGGGATGGACGTGTATCTTCTCACAACGACTGATGAGTCTTCTAAATCTAAAGATAGAACGACGGTCCTTTATACGGTGTGCGCCAAAAGTTCGTTAAAACTTATTAAAAAAAAAAGAAATGATGATAGAAAGGTGCGGTTTGCCCGAATGGCATCAGAAAGAGGGCGGAATTTTTTTTAAGAACAAACAAACAAACAAACAAAAAAAAGAAGAAGAAGAAAAATTTAGTTTTAAAAATGACCGATAGGTGGCGCTGTGGTGCATACACGAAGCTGATTTATGTATATCAGGTTGTCAATAAAACACCTGAATGCACATGGACTCTTCAGTCTTCATTCGATGCCGGCGTTATGCTATCGTTGCAGGATCAAGCGTTGATTATCAAGCTCTTTTATAAGAATGACGAATCAACACGCCCTTCTTTCAAGGAATGTCTACCACTTCGTGGACGATCTTCCATACGACCCGTTTCTTCGAAGCACTTGAAAATATTCAGTACCGAGCTGCTATCACACGTACTCTCATACGATCAGCAGTATCAGATACTTTCAACCGAAACCCTGAAACAAGTTTTTCGAGAGACAAACGGTCGAAAACGCATTGTGTGATAAGTTTCCCTCTCCTACCTTTGTCAATGACGAACTTATGACTGACTAAATCTCCTACGCTAGATGTTAGCTCGTATTAAGCCAATCGGAGTGCGATAAAATCAGAGTGCGTTTAAAACATGAAATAGTGAGCGATTAGTAGCCAATTGTTAATGTTTTTTTTAATTCATTTAAGCTGTTATCACACGGATGATCCTACCCTCTGAACTATACGCTAATACCTCTCCGAATAATCGAGCATCAGGTAGTAGGGTTATTTTGAAGACTGAATTTAATTCAAAAAGGCGTTAACAATTGGCGACTAATCGCTCGCTATTTCATGTTTTAAACGCACTCTGATTTTCTCGCACTCCGATTGGATGAATACGAGCTGACATCTAGCGTAGGAGATTTAGTCAGTCATAGTTCGTCATTGACAAAGGTAGGAGAGGGAAACTATCATACGAAACTTTTTGAGCGTTTGTTTCTCGAAAAACCTGTTTCAGGTGGTTTCAGGAGAAAGTATCTGATACTGCTGGTCGTATGAGAGTACACGTGATAGCTGCTTAAAGTCTTCAAAATGACTCTACTGCCTGATGCTCGATTATTCGGAGAGGTATTAGCGTATAGTTCAGAGGGTAGGATTTTCCGTGTGATAGCTGCGATAGTGAAATGATTCCTTTTTTCTTCTTCAGTCCTTTTAAAGTGCGAAATTTCCTCAGTGCGTCTGTTACAGATTCATCATTCTTATAAAAGAGCTTGATAATCAACGCTTGATCCTGCAACGATAGCATAACGCCGGCATCGAATGAAGAGTCCATGTGCATTCAGGTGTTTTATTGAGAACCTAATATGCATAAATCAGCTTCGTGTATGCACCACAGCGCCACGTATCGTTCATTTTTTAAACTTATTTTTTCTTAAAAAAAATCCGCCCTTTTTCTAATGCCATTCGTGCAAACCACACCTTTTTATCATCATTTGTTCTTTTTTTATGAATTTTTAAAGTTTTAAAGAACTTTTGGCGCACCCGTTATTTAAAAATTCATATTTTAACTTTTGGTGGAAAAAAAAAATCTGCATTTCAAACAAGTTGTAATATATATGTATATATATATTTCAATGTCGCTGTATAAAGCCCCTTTCAGATATCTGTTCGTTTTTTAGTCGATTTTTTCAAGAAAATTGATAAGCAGTGTTCGTGAACATAATAAAATATAGCAGAGCATTTTCATAAATTACGTTCAATAGAAAAGAACGCTCAGCTTAATTTTAAGTAGCCCTGTATATTTTTTATAAACTATATGCACATCGCAATGGGTTCTTAAATTTAGTTTTATATGAAAAACACCTAGCAAAATATGAAATAAATTTCCAACAATTTTCAAATATAGTCCCAGTATATCCAAATACTTTAAGCAGTCCTGTAAACGAATGATGAATGACTTCTATTCCACAATGTGCACGATGTACATGCATATAAAAAAATATATTTATTCAATTTTGTTTAGGGAAGCCTATAGATGTTACACTGTACTTACCAAAAATTTTCCCCCATAGACGTAATATATTTGAATTCTCTTGGATGTCGCTGTACACGAAACATTTACTTGATCTTAACAAAAAAAATTAGTGTGGAATCACTCTATGATACAGATTTAGAATACAGAGTTTGGACTGCCTGCTACTACTTGTTCTTGAGAAATGCTAATAATAGACACACAAACTAACTGCTAAACACATGATTTTCGGATTCATGGATCTCAAAACGTGTAAATATAACAAAAACTCAATTTTGAAAATTTGATCCAAAAACAATATCTTCTCTGCCATATATATGGGTAAGAGTAAGTAAAAAACTGTTCCAAAAAATTTCATTTAAACACATTTTCAATGAACGAATAACATTTAATTAAACAAAACTCATATAATCTGTGAGAATTTTACTGGAAAAAAGATTTAGAATTTTACGTAACTATTCATTATTTATATATTTCCATTTTTATATATCTATTTTTTAAATATTACTTTAAGATAAAATTATGTATTATGTAAAACATGTGTATTAATTTTATAATTATATTCTTAAAATTTAAAGTCTCCATGATCTATCGCATAAAAATGAATGTTTCATTTCTGATTATTCACAGTTAAACACCTGCTTTCAAACTGTCGCTTTGAGTGTAAACAGCTACCTGATATCGGTTTTGGTGCATTATTTATTTGTTAAAGAATAACATCATCTGCCTTACTTAATACGTCTCTGAGATGCTTTTATTTTACATTATTTTTTAATTAAGTCACAGCAAGTATTACCTTTATAAACGCTGTATGTATTAAGTGCAAACGGCGGGAAAATCAAAATTTCTTCACGTGAAAGTGAAGACGGGAGTTCATTGCATACATAGGTAAAAAGAAGGTATTTAAAGGAAAAATTGTAACTCACGGGGAAAACGTAAATTCTGAAAGTGTAAAAGAGAGGCTATATTGTATTTCCTTTAATTATATTTACATTAATCATAGTTTTTAATAAGTTATAACAGTTTCTTCATGATTTTCTGGAAATTTCTACAAAAAATCCGTATTAGATCCGTTGAAGAAAAAAAAACGGCTTCGGATCCGGATTTTTTTTTTTTTTCTCGCTAAGTATCCGGATACGAATACTGATCTTTTTTTTTCTCGCGGATATCTCCGGATACGGACACAGAATGTCTAGTACACACACACACACACACATATATATATACACATATATATATATATATTTATATATGTACGATCATGAAATATATATATATATATATATATATATATATATATATATATATATACATACTAATTTTAAGAGGGAGAGAATGAGAAGATTTTACGTCGCACTAGTGCTATGATATTGGCAATTGTGGTCGGTTTAGGTCACTCCCCTAAGGATTGTCCGGGGACCGGACATCACAATTTAAATCCTCCATGAAAGGGATGGCTTCCTCGATTCAGTAACCCCCCAGAGAAATGGAACTTCTGAGAAACGGCAAATTCTAATTCCCTGTTCTTTAATTTGGAAGGAAACATGAAGGAAATTGCGCCCACAATGAATTTTGCATGCATCAGTCGCTATTAGTTCTACACAATGGTCTACAGTGGTCTCGATGATCGAAACTCCAACCTTTGAATTATGAATTCGATACTCTGTACAACAGCTTACCGCGGCAATGAGTATTTTTATTTGTATAACAGAAGACAATGGAATAATAATACTAAAAATATAATTAAATGTTTTTCGAAAAGAAATTTCAAGTAATTCAAGAAAAGATGTGTTAATTACTTACGTATACATCTCCTCATAAAAGCATATTCTTGATAATAACCTTGACAACAGTTGCATACAGATACTTGGCATCTATCTGTCTCACAGTTATCTAGAAAATTTAAACACGTTTCAGTTCAAAATTTTTTTATTTGGTATTTCTACATAAGTGCTCTTTTGTTATACAAAAAAGTCATATCTTTATTTTATTTTATTTTATTTTTTACTGAAATAAAAATCTTCTTAATATTACTTATTACTTACAAAAATGCAGTACAAGAGATGAAAGACTAAAATTAGAAGCATATCGCTCTTCGTGAAGAAAAGTGACACAACTTAAATAATCTAGTGGCTATCACATGGCTTTCTCTTACCCTGCATTTCAACGCTATAAAGGCAGGGTGAAATAGCATGTACTGTATATGAACCTACATTTAAAAAAAAAATATTTAAATAGGGTGCGGGGATTTTTTTTTTCACATATAAATATTTACAAGTGCAAATTTAGGAACAGTATTATTTAACATATAAATCTGTGCGAGAGGATCTATCTTTCCCCTCAACACCCTCTTCTAAATATAGTGCTTACATTTATTTAAAAAAAAAAGGCTGTTATTGAATTTTAAAGTTTACTTCAAATTATTTAAACCTCTTTAAGGCTTCCTCAAATTTCCGGAAGCTTCATAAAACAGTTCAAGTTTTAAACATTTATGATATTAAGAATAAATCTTAATTGTCTGAAATTATTTGCTTTTAAGATTTAAATAGAGTACTATCACGGCGTTTATATTATGCTTGTATTGAATTCCCGTTCATTCTTCTGCTTTCAGAACAAATGACTTTCCAGACAGACTGGCGCGTGCCTCTTTTTCATGATTCCACCACTCTTTTGATTTGAAATGAGAAGTATTCGAAAAAGATGCTTTTTAGAATCAGAACAGAAAGGGACCTTGAACAGAGATGGGACTACGTTAAGATCGTTGTGTTTACAGACGACCCGGTCCTAAAACAGAACTATTAAAACTTTCAGAACTTAAACTAAGAATGAACATTTATAAACTAATCAGAATTTAAGACTTTAATGTTACGAAACAATTTAATATTTAATTGTAAATACTGTAGATATTTTTTGTTTTTGTTTTCGTTTTACGTGTATGCTAAAAAACCATTAAATTTCGTTTTCCCATCTAAGCAGTGCTACTATCATCGATTTTGTGATCATGGATCATAGCTGCCACCTTCCACATCCGAACCTTTCGTGATAGAAGCTTTCAGGTGAGACCCATCCATATTTTATTATTTAAGAAGTGAATATATTTTAGAAGAATAAATATTTTATTAGAAAATTTGAGAATATAACTGTAAGAAAAATTAAGATTAAAAATATGCTGTATGGAGTCTGTAAGAAGAATAATTAAGTTTTAGATCAGAAGATCTGGTGCAGCAATATTGTTTGGCATCCCAGACACGGGATGTGGGCAGCTATATAGATATCCATTATTTACAATTGAAAAGATAGATAATATTATAAAATTTTAAATTTTGCATTTATTATGGCTAATTTAGTAATCGCTAAAAAAGAGAGAGCTGTCATAAGAGGCAGTATTAATAAATTTATAGACAAATTAAAAACGTATTCTGATGATATAGATCCAGATGCTGTAGATTTAGAAGAAACTATTGAATTATTGAATGAAACTACTATAGATTTAAAGAGTAAAGATTCAGAAATTAAAAATTTAACTCAAGAACTCCAATTAGAAGCCGAATTAGAAACGGCAAATGAATACCGAGAAAAAAAATACTTACTTGGCGATTTCGAGTCAACAGAAAATTAAAAGAACTAAAGAAATGTGAAACAAGTATTTCATCAAAAGAAATTAAAAGAATACCTACTTCAAAAGAAGCAATGCACATCAAATTACCACAGCTAGATCCCGTTAAATTTAACGGGAATGCAGCCGAATGGCTGACTTTTTGGTCGTCATTCGAAACGGCTATTCATAACAATGAAAATTTAGATCCTGTAGATAAATTTAATTATCTGAAATCATTTTTAGCACCTGATCCCTTAAAATGTATAGAAGGATTCTTTTTTACCGCGAGTAATTACATAAAAATAGTAGATATTTTAAAAGAAAGATATGGAAAAGCAGACCTCTTAGTGAATGTACATTAGAATTAATTACTTTACCCCACTAAAACATTCAAGTGACATTAAATCGCTCAGGAAAATTTACGATGAAATCCAAACTAACATTAGAAGTTTAGAGTCATTAGATGTTTCTTTAGATGTTTCTTTAGATATCTACGGCAGTTTATTGTCACCGATATTACTAAAAATTTTACCTAGAGATTTGGCATTACAATTTAATATGGAATTCCATGGTGTTAATTACGGTGTTAAAGATATATTATCTTTCTTAAATAAACAACACGTATCGCGAGAATGCTTAATAACTACCAGACAAGATGACAGCGGCGCTAGCGCCAGTCATTTCTACCCCCGAGCTCAAAGATTAGATATTCAAAATCGTAGAGATGTTTTTCCCCCCTGCATTAATGAATTTGATACTCAGAACCGGAAATTGCCTACTGCTTGTGATTTATTAAATGAGAATAGAAGTGATGGGTGTAATTTTTGCTCAGAATCGAATTTAAGTAACAAATGTGTCAAAACTCGTAATTTACCATTTGATGAAAGAATTAATCTATTGCGTAAGAAAGGCCTCTGTTATTTATGTCTTCAACCTTCGCATCTAGCTAGACACTGTGTATCAAAAACTTTATGCAAGTGATGTAATCGTAGACATTCAGAAATAATGTGTAATGGAAATAAAGATTTGAAACAGGAAATAAGTAATTACGAAAGAAATGATCAATCTAAATTGGCGTTATCGAATCATAATTTACAAGCGAATGTTTATTTGCAGGCGTTAATAGTAGCAATTTCTAACAGAGATGATAGTAAATCATCATATATTCGGCTAATTATTGACTCCGGACCTCATAATAGTTACATCAGTAAGTTTGCAGCTGATAAGTTAAAATTGAAAATAATGAATAAAAAAAACAATCAGACATGGTCTTTTTGGGAGCATGGAAATGTCAGCTGAACATAATCGTTATGAATTTACGATCGGGAGTTTAGATGATAAGTTTAAGTGTAAAATACAAGCACTAGATCAAGAAAAAATATGTACAAGCGTGAATTTATGTCGCGATGATAAATTAGTAAAACTCTTAGAAAAGGAAGGTGTATATTTATCAATACAAAAAACCCTTAACGGGTTAAAAGTTTGTGACGCAGCACTGCACTTTATGGCTATAAGAATTAGAAATACGGGTCTTAAAAAAAATGATATCAAATTTTCAGTGACGCTTTGCTATTAATTAAAAAATACAGAGATTTTCTTATTTGAATTTGTTTTTTTCTTCTATTTATTTTTACAGTGTAAACGTTATTTTCAACATAAAATAATATATAACATTTACTTACCGATACCTTTTCATTCACATCTCTTATAATGTCAAAATATGTGTTTTAAAAGAAATGATATGAAATTCCAGTAACGCAGTGTTGTTACACTAAATGATTTGTTTTTAAATTCCACTGCAATTATTTTGTTTTGCATATTGAAGTATATTTGCACATTGAAATATTGCTTTTAATTTTCAAATACGCAGTCAAATATATCACTTTCATTATGTACTGAAATGTATTTATTTCAATGAATTATTTTATCTTTTGCTTCACGCCATCCAAAACTACAACTAAAAATTTCGCTTTTTTTTTTTTTTTTTTTTTTTTTTCTTTTTGCAGCACACTATCTACTCGCATGCTTTTTCAATTAATTTGGATAAGATGGCACAAAATAAACATTTCCATAAATTTTACTTACAGTTTTGGATAGCGTGACACAAAAGATAAAATAATTCATTGAAATAAATACATTTCAGTACATAATATAAACTTAAAGAAAGTGATATATTTGACTGCGTATTTGAAAATTAAAAGCAATATTTCAATGTGCAAATATACTTTAATATGCAAAACAAAATAATTGCAGTGGAATTTAAAAACAAATCACTTAGTGTAACAACACTGCATTACTGGAATTTCATATCATTTCTTTTAAAACACATATTTTGATATTATAAGAGATGTGAATGAAAAGGTATCGGTAAGTAAATGTTATATATTATTTTATGTTGAAAATAACGTTTACACTGTAAAAATAAATAGAAGAAAAAAAAACAAATTCAAATAAGAAAATCTCTGTATTTTTTAATTAATAGCAAAGCGTCACTGAAAATTTGATATCATTTTTTTTAAGACCCGTATTTCTAATTCTTATAGCCATAAAGTGCAGTGCTGCGTCACAAACTTTTAACCCGTTAAGGGTTTTTTGTATTGATATCATTACTTTTTAGAGGTTAATGATTAAAATGTAAAATTAAAGGAGCATGGCAATGACCCTTAAAAAGTGCAGTTTCATAGTTCATACCACATTAAATTTTACCTCGAACAAAATAACAAACTAAATGAAATTTTAAAAAATTATGAAAAGTGATAAATAAAAAACTTTAAGAAAGAATATTTGTTGTGTGATGGAAACACGCAACATTACAAAGGCATAATATAGTATATTTTAAAAATAACAAACAATTTCTAAAGAAAAAAAAAAAAAAAGACAGAGAGAGAGAGAGAGAGAGATTTATTTTATTTTATTTAATATTCAATTTCTTTGGTTCAACGGTTCATCTGTTTCTTAAATAGTTCAACACAATATTTAAAATTAATGTTCAAAAAATAATTTGTGTACGAAATTTTTTGTAAAAATCTGGTGTGAAACAACCACACGACTTCCATTGGATACCTAGGTCCAAAAGAAAAAAGTGCTGCACAAAATTTTATACTAAAGACTATATAAGAGAGAGAATTTGGGAACAATATAACAGGCATAAATATTAATAATTATGTTCCTCCTACCAGCAGCATTCGCCCCCTGACAACCCTTTTTAGATTATGATGGTTTATTAAGAATTGGTGGTAGGTTACATAACTCAGATTTGAATTGCGAGAAAAAACATCTTATAATATTGCCAAGGGGTAAGTTCAGTGAGATAGTTATTAAACATTTTCATGAGAAATTTCACCATTCAGGCCCTCAGACATTACTATAAAACATTAGGCAAGAATATTGGGCTTTAAATGGTCGAAATGCATGTCGTCAAATTATCCATAATTGTGTCAAAGGTTTTAGAGCTAACCCTAAGTTATGCCCTGAAAAAATTGGTGATCTGCATAAAGAGAGGATAAATCCTGCTTTCGCGATCAATAAGTACAGGCATAGATCTTTGTGGCCCATGTTTGTATAGAAAATAAGCATCAAAGAAAAGGAGCTCCCATTAAAATTTATGTTGTTCTTACAACTAAGGCAATACACCTGGAAACTTAACTTCAGAGTCTGAGTGACTCTGACTTAACTTCAGATTCACTTATAGCTGTCTTGAAACGTTTTATCGGCAGACGAGGTAAGTGTGCTAAAATCTTTTCGGACAATGGGAGTAATCTTGTTCGAGCTAATAAAGACTTAAAGGTATTTTTTTAATTAGTTACCCAACAAGATGAAAATTCGGCAAATTTCTCCTTAAATCAATAAATAGAATGGAAATTTATTCATCCCACGGCACAAAATTTTGGTGGCTTGTGGGAAGCCGGGATTAAATCTGTTAAGTATTATTACAAACGTATTATAGGTGATGCTAAACTGACGTACGAAGCCTTTCAAACCATCATGATTAAAATGAATCCATGTTGGATTCACGTCCATTAACCCCTCTTTCGACCGACATAGAGGATTTGGAAAATTTGACCCCTGGTAATTTCCTTATCGGTCGATCGCTAACGACCATCCCGAACCCTCACTGACCAACATTCAAACCAATAAATTAAATTTGTGGCAACAAACTTGTAAATTAACTGAAACATTTTGGAAAGTTTGGACTGACAATTACTTAAATAATCTACAGCAAAAGACTAAGTGATACTTTGAAAACAAAACGTAAAAGTAGGTGATATGGTCCTCATAAAAGAGGACAATTTGCCACCTCTAAAATGGTTACTACGCCGTATTATTAAAAGCTATATTGGAAGGGCTATATTGTTAGAGTTGTAGATATTCGTACAAACAATGGAATACTGAAAAGAGCTATTTCAAAATTAGCTATTTTAGCAATTAATGATTAAAAAATATTTATTTTCCTTGTGTGTACCTTATAATATTGCATTTAGTATTACTGTATGATGTGCCTTTATATAATATTCTTGTGCATAATTGTATTTTGTATTTCAATTTTCGTTTATTATTATATTGCATTGTGTAATATTTATTATTATATGTATACATTTATTATTATATTGCTTCATCTCTAACCCGAACTTTGAATGTGCTGCGCACATTGCAAGGCGGGGCGGCATGTTCGGACTTCTGCGCATGTCGAACGAACACCGTGGGCTTTCGTGGTCATGTGACCGCGCCAAGAGTTCAGTTGTTGGTTGGCTTTCGGCTGCAATAAAAGTCGAATTGCATAGTGCGTATATCCCCATTTCGTAACCGCGGGTTTTATCCACAAAAGAATGTATGAGCGGGTTCATCCCCATAGAACAACTGCGGACTTTGTGCCCTTCTATCTTTTACATCAACTATGTGTAGTGTGTGTTGTTTTACTGTGTCGTGAATTAAAAAATATAAAAAAGAACTGAAATCTATCATCTATTAATTAGCACACACCAATCTCCTACAAGGATAATTTCTGATCCATTCGGCATGCAGCAAAGAACTTCCTCTTCTTCTCGTAACTCTCGTTTCAGGTAAAAGCATTTGCCATTTTGCAGCGACTAATACTGAAGCGTCAAAGTTGTAATGTTTTTCTGGATGTACGAAAAGTTAAAGTACTTCACATCTTTTCAGTCATAGTTGAAGTACTTATACCTCACATTTCGGCCTTCCTGGCAACTAATGATCACATCAGCTCTCACCACTGCATCTGGAAAAGGCAAAAAGATAGAAAAAAAGAATGTTAGATTTATATATTTTTTTCTTTTAATGTTAGGCAGCTGTAGGCCAAGCTTTCATAAAAAAAAATGCTGCTGTAAAGGTTCGATAAGGTCCTTCAGGTGTTCCTACTTTTTCTACGTCATAGCGATCATTAGGGCCCAGAAATGTTTTCTTCAACTTAAGTCCAGAACCATACTATGTCCTCTGCATGGCTACCCAATCCTTTATTTCGTAGATTTTAGCTTTCTTTTTTCTTTTATTAAATAGTTTCCTAGTTTCTTCCTGTATTTTGATTATATTTCTGTTAGATTCTTGCCTCATTTCTACACGCTTACTCATGATATTATTTTGATATTCTTAATCTGAAATTTCTTTGATGCTCAAATCTTCTTTATTTCTCACTTTTGTGCCAATCATCCGTTCGAAGGGCATATTTAGTACTCTTCGTAATGGTACTGTTGACAATCCGTTGCACGTCTTCTACGAACTTGTACCACTTTGTTTCGTCGTCTTTCGAAAGTTTAGATAAGACAGGAATTACAATCTTATGCAGTCTTTCTATTTGGCCATTTCCTCTGGGTATTCCAGTAGTTATTTTCACATGCTCTATTTTTTGCTCAGTACAATATCCATCAAATTCCCTGGCTGTAATAGCATATATGTGAATAGAAGTGAAATTTATTTATTTATAAAATTACATTTATAATGTAAAACATTTTTTGTGAGCATATCTTAAAACATCACATAGCTAAAATAATTAAAATAAGAATGTATGCGTTTATCAAACAAAAAGACTTTATCTTAGTATGACGTACTATCAACTCGATCGATAATCTTATCTATCATTTGACTCTTTGCAAGTAATTTCTAAGCTAACTTATTAAAAAATATATACACATATATATATATATATATATATATATATATCCATTTAAACTACATAAAATCTTAGTTAATTTTTGTAATCCTTTATTACTTGGTTCAAAGTAAATATTGCAAGCGTAATAGATAACATCAGCATCCATTAAATACATGTTTAAGTTTAATCATTTCCTAAATTGTAAAGATAAACAGTCGAAAATATAATTTTTAACTACTACTTTTATTAGTTATTATTTTAAATATCTCTATTACTGCCTGAAAAGATTAATATATTTGGATAGATATATTTTTTCTAACTCTCTCTACTTCAATAGCATTAATTTTTTTCTCTGTTTCAATAAATAACCACAATTTTTTAAGGTTTAATATTTTTTCTACATCCCACTATTTCAATAATTAGCATTCTTCATTAAGGAACTACACCCAAGTAGAAATATTATCTAACAATTAAATCGCATTTACAGTAAATGTGACGAGTCCTCATTAAAATATTGAACCCATTAAACACCAAAGCTCCCGCTGCTGCAATTTTTTCCCCCTGCAAGTAATTAACATAAATATACTTTTTACATTAAATATTGAAATGCCTACCTTAGTTGGTAAAATTTTCAAAAAGTTAGTAATGTAATTCCTTTTTTCATGGTCCTCCTTTTATATGAGCACATCAGTGGCTGCGGGGATAAAGGTTCGATTGCTTGAACATGGAAAGTGCCGGGTTCAATTCCAACTAACAGAAATCTTTAATAAAGTTTGATTACTATTTTTCACTAAAAATTATATATATAACAGTGCCTTAACTAGCTGTTAAAATTTCCTCAATAAAAGAAAAGGCAACGGGTGGGTCATTATTTAAAAATACAATATTAAATATGAGCACTTAAGTTCAGAAGTATCGGGTTCCATTCCGAATTCAATAAATTTCTAAGAGGTTAATCTAAGTACCGTCCTGTTTAAAACACACATTTATATTTTAAATTGATTCATAATGGTGTATTCCTATGTTACTTATTTCAACCTGTTTTCTATTATGGTTAACTTTTAATAATAATGTTAAATAATCACTCATTTTGTTAAACAAGAAAAATTTCAAACATAGAATAAATTTCTTTTTTCCGAAACTTGCGTAAATACGAACTAGAATCAGTTAAAAAGACCCGCATGGAAGGCACTCCCCCTCAAACCTAATTTCATAATCGTAATACTATCAATTAAAGCTTCAATAAAAATCAGCGCTTTTGATTGGTTAATGAAATTCGCATAACCTTGAAAATATTTGTGTGTTAACCCACCGATGGGAGAGTCTAATGTCTCCCCATGAAAGAAGCATGATAGTCACACAACTTTTTTTCTTTCTTTTGAGATAGCTTACGGAAGGAGTGTACAGAAAAATTGGGGCGTCACATTTTTCTATAAATGTGGCGGGAGGATGGCGGGACCCCATTTTATATAATAACATCATTGAAACCTTTGGACAGCCCCTGCCTGCCTGGACGTGCCAAGCTTAACGGGTTGGATATATAATAACATCACCAGCAGCAGCTGGGAGGATAAAGTTTCGATTGCTTGAAGAGTAATAGTGCCGGGATCGATTCCAAGATAGACTAAGGTTTAGTATACCTCTTTTTTAAATTTTTTGAAAGACCTCTGGTTCGATACGTAGCAAAGGTGAGTACATTTCTAAAATTATCTTTTTTAAAATTTTTATCGACTAATAGATGGCAGCACCACAGAAAATATATAAATATCTTCATTACAAATTCAAAACGTCACCACAATTCTTAATCATACCTTTTTTTAATTATCTAATCTCTTCATTAATAATTAAAACAATTTATTGTTTTTCTAACCCTCCTTATCTTTCCTGATAACAAGGTCATGCGGCACCGGGAGGATGTAGATAAGACAGACACCTCGGCAGGAAGCTGATAACGGATGCTGATAAGACATGCCACCCTAGTCCCCCCCCCCCCGCCCGTGCCATGGTAAGTTGGTGAACCCCAAAATTACCCTACTGTGGTGAAGGTCATTTTGATCAACTTCAGCTTAAATAAATCTTTGAAAATGTAGAATTGTATTGGTATTGTGTTTATTCTCATTACATTATAATGTGTTACTCAACTGTTTTAATTTGCTTTACATATTCAACATCAGCACCATCTAACGGTCATTTTTTGAACTTTTTTTTTTTTTTTTTTTTTTTTTAACAAATCCGCCCACGTTCTGATGCCATTCGTGCAATCCGCATTTTTTATGAGCATTTGCTTATTTTTAATAATTTTTTAAAGTTTTCACGAACCTTTGGCGCACCCGGTTCTTGCTTATAGCATGTTTGTAATCTTTGAAATACACTACCATTTTTTATGCTGATAAAAATTACAAAAAAAATTTTCGTACATATTTAAACAGTTTACTTTTTCATTTAAAGAAAAGGAAAAAGCGGCTTTTATATACCATGAAACATAATAACAAAAATGAAAAACAATTAGTAATTCTGATTTCTAAATATAAAATGCAACTGATATAATTTATAATAAAATTATTTCAGTCAAATTTTGTGAATTGCTTGTTATAAATTTTTAAAGAATGCACATTTTTATTTTTTGTTATGTGACTTGTCTGAAAAAATGCATGATTATAATTCGGTGAATTTTAACATCGTTTATGCTTCAGAAATGTTATTTTAAATCAAATTAAAAACAGACAAGACGCATTAGTGACAAATTAGTGACTTTGTAATTGTTGATTATATGCAAATTATTGCAGTTACATACAATTATAGTTTTTGTTTTTCTTCTAAGTCACAACATTTAATTCCGAATCCATGTGTTGCTAATACAGCTTGACTTAACACAGCTTGCGTCGTTTGTAATAAGTATCCTATTTTAAAGTTCCACGCCTCCCTCCCCTCTTTTTTATATTTAGATGTATGTGAAACACGATGTGCAATGTGCATTCCGATTTGAGTGCGGAGAAAAAAATATTCAAAATGTATTTAAAGCGCGCGCACATACTCACACATTTATACATATAATGTAGCCTATGACAGATTTGAAAATCTCTGTCTAAATGAGTTAATTATTAAAAAGAATGTATATATGTATATTTTTAATTGACTTATAAATGTTACCTGCGTTCCCTATCCCCATTATTATATAGATAGTAATATCAACATCATAAAATGTTTTAATGAAAATTACTTCAACCACGGCCTGGTCACTTTTCACTCTTGTGAAAATGAAATATTTTGCACCTTAAATCTAAGAATATACTAGATTTGATTGAAGTAATGAAATCAAAATATTTCATTGTAAAGCAGAAATATTCGATTTAAAAATAAGTATTATGTCATCCGCGAGATATCGTTAATCGCGAAACAGCATTGCGCGCTGTTTTAATGACTCAGATGTTCACCTGGTCGTAGGCCTTCGCTCGAATGTTCGCCTGGTCGTTTTGATCGTGTGAAAATCTATTGAACTTTTCTATGTAACAATTGGATAGTTCATCAGAATTTAAGAATTAAAACTGTGATAGAATGAATTATTTTTTCGGAGTTTTCTATTTTCCTTTTCAGAACGTTTACTCTTCTTGTGTTTCTGTTGTTGTTGTTCGAAGGTCCTAAACCTGGGTGAGATGCCCTACATTGGGACTTTGGGACTTTTCTGAAGGTTCCTAGACCGTATTTAAGCAAGTTATTGAGAAAATCTTGGATAACTCAAAACGGCTAATCTAAGTAATATGACATGGAATCAAAATCGGCACTTCCCGTCTACCAACTTCCAGAACAGAACATTTCGAGCACGTGTAAGTCTGAGGAGTCTAGAGATCCAAAATAACATATTATATAGTGTGCAGTAGTGTGCAGTAAAAAAAAAAAAAAAAAAAAAAAAAAAAAAATAATTTTGCTCTTATGCAATGAATAAACAGTCGCAGCTTGGATTTATATCTTAAGATGTCTGTTTTCAAGGCTCCTTTTGTTTATGTTTTATGTTATTTACATCGTTATGTTATTACATCGTTATTATGTTATTTACATTATTTGTTATGTTATTTACATCGTTATATATTCATCACAGTAGGAAAAAAAATACATTTACAAATTTGTTAAAAATGGAAATGCTGTGCAATGGAATAAGATTTTCAGCATATCTATACCAAACATAAAACAAACAGCAGCATTCGTTCCATGAACGGAAATACGAATTACTTGTATATTAAGACGAAAAGTAAAATATGCTCACAGATAAATTTGAGTATCTAGCAAGAATTTTAATTATTATTATTATTATTCTAATCAAAATTAAGACTCGAAGTGAAATTTTAAGAAATTCAAAAAAATACTCGTTTTGAAAAAAAAAAAAAAAAAAAACATAAAGATTATTTTTCAGTTATCTACTACTCCGATTCAAAAAATTAGAATAAGGAAAGAAATTATGATCAAGGGAATTGCAAATCTAATTTATCAAATAAATAATCTATAATACAAAATATAAATTACCGTAATATAAATCTGCATATTTTGTTGATTATAAGAATGTAAATATTTTACAAAGAAATTAAAAAAAATATTTAAAATAGCAAGTGAAGAAAATTCAAAATACCAGAGTACTTTATAACATGGTTAAAAAAATTAGAATATTCAACTATTTTCCTGTTGGTTTAGAGAACAGCCATAAATGTCGTTAACTGCGGGACTAACATGTGTTCCGCGGAAAGTAAAAAGTAGTTTGTCATATGTTTTTAGTTCAGTGTTTCCTTAATATGGGACAAATGAGCGACTTACCTGAGGGTGTGAAATTTCGTATTGTGCACTTGCACAAAGAAGGAAAAACACAACTGTTTATAGCAAAGGAAGTGAAATATTCTCCTTCAAATGTGAGAACAGTTTTTAGAGAATATTTAATAATAAGTGTTTTCAAAATAAACACTTTAAAAGTGGTCGACATCAAAAAGAGATGAAAGAAAATTAAAAAAGATTGTGAAAAAACATCATTTTTCAGGTGTGAATAATTTGCAGTGAACATTAAAAGAAGAAGGTACAAATTCCTCTAAAACTACAACATTACGACGACTTCAAAATTAGGTTTTAGATCACGTGTGCCTAAGATAAAGCCGTTCTTATCATCTAAGCAAATGGCTGCTAGAATTAAATGGTGTTAACATAGGCTATTTTGCAGTCAAGATGACAGGAAAAACGATGAAAGTATGTTTTGTGTCTCCCATGACGTCCAAGGTATACGTTTTCGGAGCCTTAAACAAGAAGTTTTGATAAAGAGTGTTGAAAACGTTCGATTAAATATTCGACCGCCATCATGGTATGGGGCTACACAAGGTGACTGCACAAGGTCTAGGTAGGCTATGTATTGTTTACACAAAAGTGAATTCAGAAGTATATTGAAAAATTCTTGAACACTTCATGATACCCCCCCCCCCCCTCTGAGGATTTATGTGACGGCGATTTCATGTTTCAGCAAGATTCAGCTTCTTGTCACACTTCCAAATTGGCAACTAAATGTCTCTAAAAGAAGGAAACAAATGTACTCCCATGGCCTTCGAACTCACGTGATCTAAACCCCATAAAGCATTTGTGAGGTATTATGAATAAACGACTTCAAGAAGTTGCACAAAGGGACAAAAAATATTTTTTATTTTTTATAGTCTGAATAATATATGGGCGCATTTTGAAAAAAAAAAAGTTAACCTTTAATCAATAATATGCAAAACTGTTTAAGATCTTTCATTAAAGTTAAGGGCGATACAACAAAGTATTAATTAGCATATAAAGACCCTTCGAGTTTAAATTATGTACAATATATTTAAATCATTCAAATTTTTTCAACCACGTTATGAAGTATTCTAATATTTTCATTTTTTTTTTCACTTGCTGTTTTAAATACACTGCTCGACATTGAAAATGCAACACCAAGAAGGAGTGGTCAGAAAGTGATGAAATTTGGAAAAAAGACAGAGACAGCAAGGAGCAATAAGTGATCTTTATTGCAAAATGATTGTCAGAATACAGAGAGAGAACGGCGTCGGCTCAGTAGGATATAGGACCACCGCGGACAGCGATGAACGAAGAAACACGTCTAGGCATAGAGTCAATAAGAGTGCGGATGGTGTCCTGAGGGATGGCTCTCCATTCCCTTTCAACCATTTGCTACAGTTCGTCTTCTGAACGAGGCAGGGGCAGAGTCTGCAAACGGCGTCCAATCACATCCCACATATGTTCGATTGGTGACAGGTTAGGAGAATACGGTGGCCAAGGAAGCATCTGTATACCTTGCAGAGCATGTTGCCAGATGCGAGCTCTGTGTGGTCGGGCGTTATCTTGCTGAAAAATTGCATTAGGCAGCCCCTGAAGGTAGGGGATTGCCACCGGCCGCAGTATATTATCCAAGTATCATTGGGCCGTCATAGTGCCCTGAATACGAACTAGAGGTGACATGGAATTATACGCACTAGCGCCCCAAACCATTATGCCACGTTGTCGCGCGGTAGGGCATTAAACAAATACTGTCAGATTAGATCTGTCTCCACGTCGGCGCCCCACACGTATGCGGTGACCGTCACTGGATAAACAGAAGCATGACTCATCTGAGAACACGACGTTTCGCCATTCTGTCATCCACGTCGCGCTATTCCGTCACCATTCCAAACGTTCGGGTCTATGCTATAGGGTCAATGGCAGTCTTCTTAGCGGACGCCGTGAGTGCAGGCCACGTGCATCCAAACGACGGGAAATGGTTCTGGTCGACACAGGAACATCCAGGGTATCTTGCACATGCTGCAGAATCGAGGTAAAAGTGACTTGCGGGTCCGCCACAGCTTGTCGGCGGATGCGTCGATCCACGCGTGCTGACGTCACTCTGGCTGCACCTGCACACCTCAATCTTGCCACATTTCCTTGTTCCAACCATGTTCGCCGCAGCTGATGCACCGTGTTCGCATCCATGTGGGTATCAGCTGCGATTTGACGTATGGACCAACCCCCCCCCTTCTCAGTCCGATCACCATACCCCTCGTAAAATCGTCTATCTACTTCAAGTGCCTTCGTTGACGGCGGCCTGGCATTCTCTCCTATTACACGTATCCTCCGAGACAAAAAGAAAATTTCTTCGATAATTCGTCTGGCAGAAATAACGACACGAATATTGCCCATTCTTCAAATTACTTCCCTTATATCTTACTTCACGTGCGTCGGAGAGCTGCGCATTTCACATCATTCGCATTACTCAGTGACGTGCGTCTACTCTAAAATTTGCATGAATTTCTTACCATTCCTTCTTGGTGTTGCATTTTCAATGTCAAGCAGTGTATATTTTCTTTTTTAACACTTTAAAATTTTTCAAACGTGTAAATTAATGCATAATTCAAACTTATATTACATTTGATATTGCACATAATTTTACTCTAAATATTTTTTATAATAGTAATGAAGCATTATAAATTGAAAAGGATAGAAATATGTAAATAATTTCATTCTAAACAAGTCATATAAAAACATCAATCCCTTTAAAGTCAAACTACTCTTAACTTGCCTTAGACTACTGTTAACCTGCAATAACAGTTTAAAATGACCAAATGCAAACAGTCATTATCTTTTTCCCGTTACCTTCGTAGATTTGACTTTCTTATGATATTTCCAATAAGCTTCAATTCATCGCCTTATTATTATTATAATTATAATAATAACAATAATAATAATAATAATAATAATTATTATTATTATTATTATTTAATTTTTTTTTTTTTTTTTTTTTTTTTTTTTTTTGCCAAGACACGAAAATTTTTACCGAAATGAGAGGTACAGTAAATGAAGGTGACATTCTATCCGGAAGTATGAGTACATAGGGGAAATTCCTGGAGCAAGCGGGGCCTCTGGCGGGATAAAAAATGGTTGAATTTTCATTCCCTCTGGATTAAGGCGTAATGTCTTGCTTGGAATATTTATGGACTAATTGATATGGTGCATTATTTCGATATTCTGTCGATCTCTAATTTTCAGGTTAGCATTAGAGAGCGCTATGAATGCTCGAAATGATATTTTGAGAATATCCTCAAATGATTAGCGACCGTTTTTCGACAATTCTAATAAGCCGCCAACATGATACCGAGATCTTTTGCTGTTAAGTAAGATGAAATGTATATATTGAAAGTTCTATTTGCATTATATAAATCATCGTTCTTGTTGTCACTTATACGACTTTATTTATCTTTTATTTGATTTAAAATCGATTGTGCATGCAAACATTAATATTTATACATAAGTGTCAATATTTCGAAATGAATAATTCAGAATGACAAAAAAGTAAAAATTACAAGTATTAAATAATATTCAACTATTTGAGTAGTATAGGAGACATAACGTGAGATTAATAAATACGGGAAAAGTCTTCAACGTATAAAACACCAAGGGGAATAATGAAAAATTGCAGACAGTTGTTTTGGTAGCATAGAGTGTACCGTCATCAGCGCACGATAATATATTCCCTGCTACCGAAATGGGATATCTAGAATATCAGCACTTTTGTTAATTATTTTTTTCTATTTTCTAGGGGGCTCTACCTGCTCCCAATGCTCATTAAACCGAGGGAAGGCTTCACCCCTCCCTCCAGACTGTTTTGCACATTAACCTCCGCAGGATTCTACCCGCGTATTCGCAGCTTTGCCTTTCCTTGAATAAGAAAATTAATAGTGCATAACACAAGGCAAAAGCAGAACAATATTATAAAGTTTTCCATATTTGATATCACATATAAAAAGCACACTATTCAACACTATACCTTTTGTTTTTTAATAAAATAATACGTCAAAAACTTTTTAGCGTTCCAAAATTTAATTTCCTACCGTTTTTGGCGGAAGAATATGCTAAACACTGCCAAATGAACAACGAAAGTTTTGTATTTAGCATAGAGAGAAAAAGTATATGATCCCGTAGCAAAACTTTTAGTTTTTTGTCACTATTTAAAGATGGACTTTTGGTTTAACAAAAAAAAAAAAAAAAAAAAAAAAAAAAAAAACTGTCTTTCTAATGTCTATAATTTTTACTATTGAATTTTTTAGTTGATTTACGACAATGTGTGTAATACTCTGTATAGATTTCTAATGTTCAGCTAGGTTTAAAATGGAGCTTGCAGCAGAAAAGATGCAAGTTTTTAAAGTACATTTGTTGTACAATATGATCTGGTCAGACAATGAAAGTAAATAACTTACGTAGTTATTGTAAATATTGTAAACATTTCATTATTATTATTATTATTATTATTATCATTATCATTGTCATTAATATTTTTGCACCATTTTGTGATTTATTTATATATTTAACGCATGGCGAGAGTTAAAGTGGCTATCCTGGCCGCAGAAATCAAGTGCTTGGCGGGAAACATCTGAGCACTTCAGCTATAAGTTTTGAAAGTCGCTAAATGGATCATACTAAACATGTTCCCATTTAGCCAACTACTTTAATATGTTTTGAATTTAAAAAACTAAACCTTTATACAAACTTACGTAATCTGTTGTCTTTTAAATTTTATTTTAAAAGATTCTAGGCTTAACTTAAACACTTTAGAAATAATTGGTTAATATAATCATGTTGTTCATTACTAAATTTTTTTACCGGGTGTTAATATAAAATAAAAAAATAAACTGATTTTCAATTCATTTGGATTAAATTTTTGCTTAAATATTTTTAAACCTCAGTTATTTTTAAATGTTTTCATTATTCTATATTATTACCATGTTTTTATTAATTTCGATTCTTGCTTGTTTGTCCAGTACAAATCTTGCAATCGATTTTTAACTAACTTCCCGACTAGCTAGACATTTTAAACTTTCAGGATAGCTCAGAACACGGTGACAATACATTTTTTTAATACTTTTAGTCAACTGTTTCAGGTCCCTACTGCATTCGGCAGCGTTTATATGATTCAACAGAAAATTTATTTAACTGACTTCCGGACTAGCTAGACATTTGAAACTTTCAGAATAGTTCAGAACACGGTGAAAATGCATTTTTTAAATATTTTTAACCAACTGCATTGGGTTCCTGCTGCCTTCGGCAGCGTTACCAGTACAAGGCTTGCAATCGATTTTTAACTAACTTCCCGGCTGGATAGACATTTGAAACTTTTGTAACAGCTCAAAACACGATAGCAAAGAATTTGTTTTAATAATTTTATCCAATTGCTCCGTGTTCCCACTGCCTTCGGTAGTGTTTCTATGATTCAAGAGAAAATTTAAGAAAATGGTATATAAAAAATTCTTTTTATCTTTTAATTATTTTTCTTTTCTCTTTTCGGCATTGAGGATGCAATTGTTTATTTATTTATTTTTTCCTAGCCATTTTTCTATACATTTTTTGTATTATTTTGCTAGATGTTGAATAAAAAATATATATAAGTGGACGATAAATAACAAATCTAAAATGATGTTTCCATTGAAAATGACTAAGATAATGTATTTAATTCATTTACAGTTGGTAAATTTATTTCTTCCCAATAGCAATATCGACAATTTACCTAGAGCAGTAATGACATCTTACAGAATATGGCGTCAGAGCCAGGAATAACATCATAATAGAGTCACTGTTTGCACTAAGTTCGCAAATAGTGAGCCTTTATTACCGTCAGTTTTTATTTGAATACTTCGTTAATTAAGGCGATAGAAATTTCTAACCAAATAAACATGTGCCTTGGATTTTTCAGCACTCATCGATTTATTTTGTGGCGTTAAGTTATTGTAAAATTTATCTGGAATCATAAATTTTATTTTTCACTGAAGATATCTAAGATAAAAATTTTCATTTATTTGCAGACAACAAATTTCTTTTTTACCAGCAGCAACATTGACCTTTATTCATTTTAGGTTTATTTCTTTGGAAATCTACCTATTGCAATCACTTCGTTTATCTATATATCTATCTACGAATCAACCTATCGATAATGAAAATACTGTCATCACGATAACTCCCGAAATAATACTCTAAATCGAACCAAATTTTGACAGCAAACTTATCTTACAAATAATTACAAGATAAAAAGAACTTTTTATATACCATATGTTTTTAAGTTTTTCGTTGAACCATATAAATGCTACCGCTGACAGTGGGGACCCGAAATAATTGGCTAAAAGTATTTAAAATAATCCATTAGCTCCATGTTCTGAGCTATTCTGAAAGTTTCAAATGTCTAGATAGTCGTGAAGTTATATGATTTTTCAATCGTATAAACGCTACCAAAGACAGTGGGGATCCGAAGCAACTGGCTGAAAGTATTTAAAAAATGCACTGCCACCGGGTTCTGAGCTATGCTGAAAGTTTCAAATGTCTGTCTAGTCGGGAAGTTATATGATTGTTGAATCATATAAATGCTACCGAATGCAGCAGTTACCCGAAACAATTGGCTAAAAGTATTTAAAATATGCATTGTCATCGTGTTCTGATTTATTCTAAAAGTTTCAAATGTCCAGCTAGTGGGGAAGTTACATGATTGTTGAATCATATAAATGAAACCGAAGACAACTGGGATCCGAAACACTTGGCTTAAAGTATTAAAAATAATTATAAAATAAAAAACTTCTTATAAACCGCGTTTTTAAATTTTCTATTCAATCAGAGCTATACGCAAGCGAAGTGTGACGTCACTGACCGTCCGTGGATGCAAGAAAAAGATTTCGTATGCTAATCGGCCATTGAATTTTTTGTAAAAAAAATTATTAAAATTCGAGGAAAATTATTTCCCGATTTAATCCCCGTATTTGGGCATAGATATGTATTAATTATCGTGTGTATGTGTTAGATTAAGTTATTTTCTGTCAAATTGACAAAATTCTAATTTTAAATTTCAAAATTCTGTCATCCTTGGCGTTTCTTGTATTTGACGATCGAAAACGTAATACGAAAATATACATGCCAGGTGTATATTTTCGTAATACGTATTGTACGACATATTGTTTCATATTATTCACTACTATATAAGTTGTTAAAATAACCATAGTTTATAAAATGAATTAAAAATATTCGCCAGATAATTTTGAGATTTTTTTTTTCCGCCAGAGATGACGGATATGTAATTTATTCCGCTGCAATATATGAGTATCTTATATCAGACGCTTTAGTTAGAGATTTGAAAATAAACTTGTGAGGTATAGCAATATTAGCGTAACGCTGAAAACGAAGTTCGCACTTTATGAACAACACGTGAATGTGAAGAGTTTAGGATTCAGTTGATTAATAGAGTTAGTTCTTATGATAAATGCAATTGTAATTCACATTATGCTAATATTTTGGAAAGTGAATTGTATAAAAGGAGAAGGAAGATTGTTTAAAGAGAGTTAGAGGTTAGCTGTTAGCGGCTAGAGGTTAGTAGGTAGCTGCTTGGGAGGAAGTTATTTGTTAGCGGCTATAGTAGGAGATTGTAAGTCGAGTAGTATAGCGGGTAAGGGAATCTTCCCGCTATCGAAAGATTACTAAGTCGTGAGTAGTTAAGGCGTTAAATGAAGTAGCTGAAATTAATTGTGGTTATCTATTTAAGGTTAGAATATTTATGAAGGCTGCCGTCTTAAGTTATATAAGTTATTAAATGTGATATAGTCCAACGCCCACCTTTTTCTTTAAGCTCAAAATAAAAGCTCTATGTTTATTTTGTAAATCTGACTTTGTCGTTATTTGATTATCTAATTCAGTAAAGTCAAATAAGCATAATTCAAGTCTCGTGCTCATTTCATTAAGTAAGTTAAGTTAAATCTAAGATTGACCTATGACGACCTTTCGTTCGTCACAGTGGCGCCCAAACCAGTTCGAAACCCGCCCCGAGCCAGTATTTTTTGATGGCACTACCAGTGTGCTTCAATTTTTTGAGCAGCTTGAATATTTTTTTGATTTTTAGAAAATTGAAATTGCCGAAAAGTATGGTTGGTTAAAATATTCCTTAAGAGGAGAACCGAGACAGTGGCATAAATTAATCACCCGCCATTCACTTGGCTCAAATCCAACCTATGAGGTCTTAAAAAGTCGCGTTATCAGCCTCTTTGCCACTCGGTATGATATATTAAGATTGGAGCATGACCGTTCCACCCTCCCACCCCCAAGAACGTCAATGGGAAGTGGTAGTAAAGGCAGTAGAAAAACCGCAACAAGTTATTGAGTCACAGGAAGCAAGCTCGAGTACATTAAATCAACCTAAAACTGGCGATGAAACCGTTATTTCTAGTGGCAAAAGCCAAACGCAAGTTAATGCAAACGAGCAAACTTAGCTTTCAAACAGCGATACAGATTAATCTAAGTCTGTTTTTCAGCCTTTGGTTACGGATAAAAAATCCGACAATTTATCTAATATTGCGACGGAGGTTGTAAAAGAAAATCCAATTAAAATTAATGTGGCGGCTAAAACCGTTAAACTGAGCGAAAGTGACAAATCATTAAATATTGCGGCTCATCCTTCCGCCATTACCTCCAATTTAGGCTTTGAGACTGTTGAGCCGGCAAACTTTTCTAGTGGTTTAAATTCATCTGCTGATAATTTACATTTAAAAACAGTCAAGTCGGCCGATTCTGTTATTTTCACAGAAACTGTGGTAAAAGAAAGTGAAAAGTTTAACCACTGTGCTTCTAAGGATCTCGTAACTACTTTTAAAGAAAATCTAGTAGTTAATGTAAATGAAAGTAATACATTTCAAAATGCAGTGTTAACTAACTCTAGTTCTGCACATTTGGTACATTAATTCAATGATAAAGTCGTAAATCGAACGGAAAAGTCAGATAACTGTCGCTAGTTTAAATGATACGCCGCCTAAAGTAAAAGAAAATGTTGTACTTTGCACTAGTGAAGTGAAAGGTCTTAAAGCCTCTAAGCCCTCCACGACCTCGACCTCGACCTCAACGAGTAGAGAGCGTGCAAAACCTCCTCCGAACAGTGAAAAGGTTCCGGGTGTGAAACCCCTTCCTTAGAGTGACCAGGCACCAGGTTCGAACCCTCCTCAGGACAGCAACCCTGCAACGTCTGACCTGAATCTGCAAACCACCAGCACTAAAATTTCTACAAAAACTCCACAGGCCAGTCTGACCCGCATCTCTTATTTTGCTGATATAAAGGAATCTGTATGTCAGGTGCTATAGTTTATTATTTTTTCCGTTATAAACTGTATTTCTAGCAGAGCAGTCATAAAATCTAGGACATGTACTGAAGCCTTTTGGACTTTCAACCATTATCTGAAAGACATGAACTTTCTAAAATTTAAAAATTCAAAATTTAAACTTTTAGCATGAACTTTCAACTACGGAAATTTCATGTTTTGTTTACATGTCATAATTTTTTTTCTGTATATAATATATTCATGTATGTACTTTAATGTTTTTTTATTCATAGCCATCACCAGCAGTGATTAGTACGATAAATTTTTCCTTACATTTTTGTATATAAATCCCCCTCCCCTCTAGTTTTTACATGATCTATATGTATGTACTCTAATGTTTTTTTTTTTTTTCTCACAGCATCAACGGCAGTTTTGAAAACTTTTTTGAACAATTTTGTATATATATTCCTTATCTATATTTTTCTAAATGTCGTATAAATTATATAAAATGAATATTTCTTATTGTTAAACTCTTGCATTCTCACTAAGAGTCAATGTATGTATATATTCGTATGGGGTAGAGAATTATTTTAGCTATTTTGCATGTAAATTCGCGTTTAACGACTAACTTTAATAAACTAACAATTTCGTTTTTTTCCGTATGCAAATAGCTAGGTGGGAATATTGCTTATCTATAAAATTAATGTCATTTATCTATATACAAGTGGTAGTTTACTTCCTATTTTGATTTATACGTTCAAAAGAATTTTGTATTTTAGAAGTCCTCTGATGATTCAAACCCTCCGTACAGTCGTTAATCTGAAAATCCAGTCTGGTTTCTTCAATAGTTACTTTCAAATGCAGAAGGAGGTATTTTTGGACATTTGCCAAAGACTTTGGATTTCGGAAGCAGAAAAGGTGCTTTCTTGGACGCATGCCATCAACGGATCCCTTTTAAGATACATCTGATAGTAGATAACTGGAAATTTTTGATAAACTCTTCAGTGACTACCATTTCAAGTTTTAATAAAATTATTTTTATGTTACAAGTCTTAAAAATCAAGTCAAGTACTTAATGTTACAAGTTTTAAAATTAAGTTTTTTCTTTCCATTTTTTTAAGGAAAGAAGTGCTGTAAGCCCCGTTGTAAAACGTTGGACTATATACATACATATATATATATATTTTTTTTTTCACTAATTTTGGAGCACAAAGGGTTTTCCGTTGTAAATCTCCTTAGTTTGAGCTTTAAAATTTCTTATTTTTCTAAGTGAACGGTTTTTTAGCCCGGTACGCTTATTTTTTTCCTTATTAGATTTTAAAAGCCAATAGTTATTGTTGGGCAGTTTAATTTAAGTTTCCCCCCTCTTTTTCTAAGGTAGTATGGAGTTTTAAGTTTCCCCCCTCTTTTTCTGAAGTATTATGGAGTTAATTTTAAACAGTAAGTTACTGCAACTATTTTTTATTTGCATAGCAATATTTTAAAATTTGCACGGGTAAAAACCCGTTGGGGATTTTTACGTGAAATTTTTTTGTTTTGGGGAGGAACTGTGATGTATAGCAGTATTAGCGTAACGCTGTAAACGAAGTTCGCACTTTATGAACAACACGTGAATGTGAAGAGTTTAGGATTCAGTTGATTAATAGAGTTATTTCTTATGTTAAACGCAATTGTAATTCATATTATGCTAATATTTTGGAAAGTGAATTGTATAAAAGGAGAAGGAAGATTGTTTAAAGAGAGTTAGAGGTTAGCTGTTAGCGGCTAGAGGTTAGTAGGTAGCTGCTTGAAAGGAAGTTAGTTGTTAGCGGCTATAGTAGGAGATAGTAAGTCGAGTAGTATAGCGGGTAAGGGAATCTTCGCGCTATCGAAAGATTACTAAGTTGTGAGTAGTTAAGGCGTTAAATGAAGTAGTTGAAATTAGTTGTGGTTATCTATGTAAGGTTAGAATATTTATGAAGGCTGCCCTCTTAAGTTTATAAGTTATTAAATGTGATATAGTCCAACGCCCACCTTTTTCTTTAAGCTCAAAATAAAAGCTCTATATTTATTTTATAAATCTGACTTTGTCGTTATTTCATTATCTAATTCAGTAAAGTCAAATAAGCATAATTCAAGTCTCGTGCTCACTTCATTAAGTAAGTTAAGTTAAATCTAAGATTGACCTATGACGACCTTTCGTTCGTCACAAACTTGACTTCAAATTATGAGAGAATATTTATCATTTTCCTTTTAATTAGTATATTATCTGGATATTTATTGTGTAAATATCATCCTTTAAAATGAAATGTTTATGTTTTCAATCGAATATGGGAAATAATTTTCCTCGTTTTTTAATATTTTTTTCCAAAAACTCAATGGGCGTTTAACGTAGGAAATCTTTTTCTTGCATCCATGGATGGCCAGTAACGTTATCACTTCACTTGCGTATAGAACTAACTACATTAGTTCTTTATCAATGTGCATGAAATCTTTAAAGTGATAACGACGTCAAGTTTTGTGAGATGCATAATTTAACTTTTTACAATTTTTTAACGCTCACGTTTAATTAAATGTATTTATTTTTATGTCGAAAGAAACTCGTAATTTTTTTGGCAACAATTAAATTATAGCTAATATTTTAATGACTATTTATAAAGTATTATGAGGTTATTATTTTCATATTTTGATGAATTGTATGAAAACTATTCAAAAATTTGAAAATCGGACATGAAGTATTGTGTTGTCATCAGGTTGTGAGCTATTGTGAAATATTCAAATGTCTAGCTAGCAGGTAAATTAGTTAAACTTTGATTGCAAAATTTTTACCGGACAAACAAACAAACAAAAACAGAAGTTAATAAAAACATGGTAAAATACGTTTTCATTTGTTATGAGCTTTTCTAAAAGTTTAAAATTTCTAGCTAGTTGGGAAGCTATTTTATTATTAAATCATATCAGCGCTACCAAATGCAGCGGGGAAGGGAAACAATTGGTTAAATGTATTAAAAAAGTGTATTGTCATCGTGTTCTGATTTATTTTAAAAGTTTCAATTGTCTAGCTAGTCGGGAAGTTACATGACTGTTGAATCATATAAACGCCACCGAAGGTAGCGGGGACCCAAAGCAATTGGTTAAAAGTATTTAAAAAATGCAGTGCCACCGTGTCCTGGGCTGTTATGAAAGTTTAAAATGTCTAGTTATTCGGGAAGTTAGTTAAATACATTTTTTTGTTGAATCATATAAATGCTACCCAAGGCAGCAGGAACCACCCGAAACAGTTGGCTAAATGTATGAAAAATATGCATTTTTACCCTGACTATTCTGAAAGTTTCAAATGTCTAACTAGTCGGGAAGTTAGTCAAATAAATTTTCTGTTGAATCACATAAACGCTGTTGCAGGCAGCAGGTATCCTAAACAAATAGCAAAAAATATTTAAAAAATGCATTGTCACCGTGTTCTGGGCTATTCTGAAAGTTTCAAATGTCTAGCTAGTAGGGAAGTTATTTAAAAATCGATTGCAAGATTTGTACTAGACACGCAAACAAACAAGAATCGATTTTAATAAAAACATGGTGAAGTCTTGGATAAATTCGTTAACCAAGTTACTCCGCCTTTTTGCTTTCAAGTGGTAGCAACTTGAAAATTTCAAATCCACATTGTAAAAAGTGTATTTAAGGCCGGATTTGCTTGAATTTTAATGCAAATATAGACCACATAAGGGTCTCAATGAAGTTTATAATTGAACTTTATCCGCCATTTTTAACAATGTGGCCTATAGTTTATGTTAAACTGGGCCACTTGAAGCCAGGCTACCGCTTGAAAATTGTAAATCACGAAAACTTCCTATATAACCCTCGAAATCGAACCAAATTTGGATACTGGACGAAACTTTTCTTATAAATGCTTGTTTATAAAGGTGCTCCGTCATTTTGTTTTCAAGTGGAGACCACTTGAAAATTTAAAATTCATATTCTAAAAAGCATATTCCGAATTTGTTTGTATTTTCATGTATACATAGGCCATGTTAGGGTCTCAATAAAATTAATTAATGAACTTTATCCGCTATTTTTAATAAAGTGACGATATATTAAGTTTCGCGGGGCCACTTGAAATCAGGCTACCACTTAAAAATTTAAAATCACGATAATTTCCGAAATAATACTCCAAATTGGACCAAATTTGGACGGTGAACTTATCTTATAATCTTGGTTAGGTTTCTTAAGTAAATTGCTAAGCAATTTTCTTTTTAAGTGGAGACCACTCAAAAATTTCAAATTTACATTGTAAAAAGCGTATTCCGAATTTGTTTAATTTTGATGTGTGCATATATCATATAAGGTTCTCAACCAAGTTAATTAATGAACTTTATCCGCCATTTTTAACAAAATGGCGAATATTTTAAACTAAGCGGGGCCACTTGAAATCAGTCTACCTCTTAAAAATTTAAAACCACGATAATTTCCGAAATAATACTTCAAATTGTCCAAATTTGGACAGTGGACTTATCTTATAAATATCTTAGATGATCTTTTAAGAAAAAATTCCTCCGCTCTTTGGATTTCAAGTGGAGATCACTTGAAAATTTCAATTTCACACTGTAAAAAGGGTATTTAAGACCGGATTTTCTTGAATTTTGATGCATATATAGAGTGCATAAAGGTCACAACAAAGTTTATTCATGAACTTTATCCGCCATTTTTAACAAAGTGCTTATGTTATAAAATAAGCTAGACAAAGTTAAATTAGGCTATCCCTTGAAAATTTCCAAACATGATAACTTTATAAATCCTGATTCAATTCGAACCAAAGTTGGACAGTGATAATATCTTATAATTTTCCTGGATGAGTTCACTGGGCAACTAGTTTCGAGTTTTTGTTTCTAATTTCTGCCATTTGAAATCACGCTGCCACTTAAAAATGTGCCATCACGATAACTTTTAAAATGCTAAAATTATTTAAACAAAAGTTGGATAGTGATTTTATAGTCCAAATATATTGGATAAGTTTGCTAGGTAACTTGATCCTCAATTTTATTTCCAAGTGTCGGCCACCTGAAAATTTGTCATTGTGATAACTTTTGTAATGTTGAATCAATCCGCGTGAAATTTGGGTAGTGGATTTATCATTCAAATATCTCTCATAAGTTCGCTGAGCATCTCACCTTCCATTTTTGTTTCCAAGTGGTATCTACTTGAAATCACGGTGCCACTTCAAAATTTCTTATTACAATAATTTTTGAAATACTGAATGAATGAGAACTAAATTGGGACAATGAACTTATCTTACAAATATCTTGGACGATTTCGATTGGCAAGTTGCTTCGCAGTTTTTTTTCTAATTTGCAGACACTTAGACTGCCACTTGAAAATTTGTCATAACAATAACTTTTGAAACACTGCACTGATTCAAAGTAAAGTTAGACAGTGAACTTGCTCCGTTATAATGTATCCAAATGTCGACCACTTGAAAATTTGTTATCACGGTAACTTCTGAAATACATAATCAATTTAAACTAAACTTGAAAAATGAATTTATCATTCAAATATCTATGATTTCGGTTAACATGTTTCTCTGCAATTTTGTTTCCCAGTTGCGTCCACTAAATCACTGCCACTTGAGGCTTTTTGTATCGCGATAACTTTTGAAATATTGAATTTATTCGAACCAAAGTTAGACATTGGACTTTTCTTACAAATATCTTGGATTAGTTCATTAAGCAACTTGCTTCGCCATTTTGATCCAAGCGACGTCCACATTATTTCAAACGAAACTTGTGCAGTTGACTTATATCACAAATGCATTTCATATTTTTGTTTGCCAACTTGGCCAATCATCTTATTTCCAGTGCCAGTCAGTTGAAATTTTAAATTCACATAAAAAGTTTTTGATGAACTGATATACTTAAAGTTAGCCTACATAAATATTTCTACCATGTCTATTAATAATTTGTTGTCCCTAATAAAAAAAAAAAAGACAGCTACTTGATAAAGAAAAAGAAATAAACCTCTTCCGAATGAGCCACAAGGACATTTTTTTCTTTTTTTTTTACACAATTGATTAAATTTTGATTTCCCAAAGGCAAATGACGCCATTGACAGGAAAACCAAATATCGAGAGAAACTATTTGCAAGTTAACAATTAGAGTACCTTTGTTAAAGCGAGGTTTTTAATTGATGACTTTCTTTAATTAAAGCAATAGAAATTTCCAACGAAGGGAAGTGTGTACCTTGGAGTGTTCGGCGTTCATTGATACCTCTCATGACGCGGATGACCCTTCTATTCTCGAAAAAAATTCGTTCGCAGAGAAAAGTATTGAACGCCGTTGGACTTTCTTTTTACTTTCTCTTACCCATAAGGTAGAGAAAGTATTGTTTTTGGGTCAAATTTTCGAACGCGAGATTTTGTTATATTTACACGTTTTGAGGTCCCCTGAATACGAAAATCATGTTTTTAGCAAATGGTCTGTGTGTATGTCTGTCTGTTATCAGCATATCTCAAGAACAAATTATGGCAGAAAGTTCAAACTTGTTATTCTAAATGTGTATCATATAAGGACGCTACAGTAAGCTTTTCGTTAAGATCAAGCAAATGGTTCGTGAACAGGGACAATCAAGACAATTCTAACACATTACGTCTATGGGGGAAATTGCAGGAAAGTAGAGTTTAACGTCTATAGACTGCACTAAACCAAATGAAACGAATATATATTTTTGGTAATAGAGATAGTTAACTGGGAAAAAAAAATTGTGTATGTAGGAGCCTCGCCTACCCCCCTGGGGGGGGGAAGTCCCTCTCAAGGGGAGTAAATTTTCATTATGGGTATCTTTCAAAAGAGCTCGCCAATACCTTTAAAACGAATGGTTGAACCATCGATCTGCGATAATTTAAAACAAGGTTATCGATTTTTTTTTACTTTTAACAAAACAAAAAAAAAAAAAAAACTTAGAAAAAAAATCGTTTTTTTTTTTTTTTTTTTTTTTTTTTTCCCTTTTTTTTAATGATGAGAATAAAATGGACTTTTTTTGGATATTTGGTGTTATACCACTTCTCTAATATGGAAATCGTCTACATTATCATAAGAGATAATTTTTTTAAATAATAATTTTAATAAATTATTTTAGCCCCCCTCACACAGAACTAATTATCATATAAAACTCTTCAGAAGCCTAATATGAATTGTTTAACACAGGTTTACACAACAGTACTCGTTATCTTACCTTTTAATCTGCAACCTGTATTTATAGTGTTAAATTTCAGGGTAAGAGAAAGTCAAGTGAGTGACACACCAGATTATTTTATATATAGAGAGGAATCCCGATTTCTTTTATATAAAATATTATCATGTGTTTAAATCTTTGATAATCCAATAAAAATTACAAATGTTTATAAAAATACGTAATGTTTGTTATTTTTTTAGCGTTAAAAAAGGAAAATTAGTTCGTTTTAAAAATCAACTTGAAATCTTAAAGATTTTCTTGATTATAGTTTATACACTGTAAACGTGTTACATTCAGTTAAAAAAGTGACTTAAATGTGGTTGGCCGTTTTTTAAGCAAAATAAAAAAGTCTTACTTTTTAAGACAACTTTTTGTAACTGCAATTAAGGCATTGCAAATGGGTTAAAACACCGCCATGATTTTTAGCCTTAGAAGCACCGCCTTGTTAGGCTTGAAAACACCGCTATTTTTAAGGCTTTTTATTAAATAAATAAATAAATAAAGGTGGTCCGCCATTCTCTTTTTCTGTTAAAAATATATTTTGAATTTTCTAGAGCATAACAATAAAAAATATAATAAAATAGTCAATTACCCGGCTCGGGAATCGAACTCATATTAATCGTGGAATACAAAACCATGAATCAGAGGGCGCAGCTAAAGTCAGGTGCCTTACCAATCACGCCCCCCCCCCCCCAGTAACACAACAGGTATAATTTTTATTATTATATGTAAGTCAGTATTAGCAAAAAAAAAAAAAAGATAGTTTTATGTTGTAGTTCGTATTTTTTGCTATAAAACTATTGATAATATAATAAGTAACAGTTAACATACATTAGTATATTACATTTCATATCTAGAGTTTTAGAATTTTTAAAAAATTCATATCAAATATGTGAAAAACTATCCTTATCCCAGGCCTATATATTTTTGGATAACGATATCTTTCTTTAAACTGATATTTAAAAACAAAAACAAATTATGAACATGAATAACCAGAAAATGTGTTGCCTTACGTTTAAGTGCAAGTAAATATGAGGAAGAAAACATGTTTTAAATCGAAATTAATAATAATAAATATAAAACAGTTATGCACAAATTATTTAAGATTCGCTTTCTTCGCTATAAGTTACTTGCTACTTTCATTTTGCTATTTTTTCGTTAAATATGAAAAAGCATTAAATACATGTATACATATATATTTACTATCATATCATATCATATCATATCATATCATTGTAATACATATATATTTGTTTAACCGAATATTTGTCGCGTTATGACATGTTGCTTTATGAGTTATATTAAACATAATTCCATGCAAATACACACCTATCTAGAGTATTTTTAATAAAAAATTTAATTTCATAAATTAGTATTGTTTAAATACCTTACGCTTAACAAATTATTATGTAAAAGGATATTATATTTATTGAATGAGTAAGAAAGTTTAAATAGTATAAGTATGGTGTTTAAAGTGGATTCAGTATGAAAAATTTGCTGAGTAATACAAGCGTCTGTATTTGGAAAATGTCTGAAAATTTAGACGCGTTTGTTGTCTGAAATTTCTCATAGTTATGTGTTTTAGGCATTTTTTTTTCTTTTTGTGTGTCTAAATTGGTATTTAAGACACATTTCTGTCTTAAATTAAGATATCTATGATGTCTAAGGTGTATATTAAGACATTTACGTATCTTAAGTGACTTTTCAGTTTTTTTTTTTTTATGTCTTATATTAAGACTCTTTTACTTGCATTTTATTTATTTTAAGTGATTTGTTAAAAGCATACACTATTAGAAAATAGAGATTTTTTTTTTTTTTTGCAAAAACAGAACACTAGTAGAGAAGGAAGTTGTGCAAATAAAATTATTAAAGTATATTTTTTAAATTACCTTCTGCTGTCAAAATTTCTGAATTCTGTCGTATTAATCCTTCTGAATCTTTCCGATCAAGGGGTGATCGTCCATTGCTAAAAGTAAAAATCGTAACAAAAATTACAATGAAAGAAATAATAAATTTCACTAAATTCATTTTATCTTTATTTTTCAAGCATTTACAACACTTTTCCTAAGACTGAATTATTTTAAATTTATCAAGAAAACGATACTATCGGGTTTTTTATTAAATACTATAGATAAGGTGTGTTAAAAGTGATAAGCTATCACATTCAACATAATGCATTTATTAATGTTTTTGGAACAGCTTGAGATATTCTCTAATACTGTTTATTTCTTGTATAGTATATTTTAAAACCAATGTAACACTTAAAAATGAGATAAAAGATACAAAAATTTTAAAACTTTAAAAATACATTTTAATTAAAAAACATTAAAACACAAGACAGACGTTTCGGCTAGAACACTAGCCCTCCTCAGTGTCAAACATACAAACACAACATTTACAAAAATTCCAAATACATCATATCAAGATTAAATATTCAGGAGGAATAGCTTTAGCCTCGTTCAAGGCAGAATGTTGCATTTTAGTGAAAGCGCCCTCTAGAAAAATACGGGATTCATAAATATTTATGTTGGAAGCTAAAATTTTAAAGTTTTCAAAATCTGGTATATGATCACTATTGAGAGAATGGATTACAAGTTTAGATCTTAAATTAGAATTAGATCTTAAATTAGAATTAGCAAAATCTAAAATATCGTTAACATAAGGTTGCTCAGATGACAGATGACAGATATGGGTGCCCCTATATCTGTCATTATTGCTGAAATTGTAATGCAATACTTAGAAAACAAAATTAATTCCCAGTTACATGATAAAAATTTTTTCTGGAAAAGGTATGTGGATGATATTTTTATAATTACTGAGCAACCTTATGTTAACGATATTTTAGATTTTGCTAATTCTTTATGTCCTGCTATTCAGTTTACCCTTGAAACAGAAATTAATAATGAACTGCCCTTTCTTGACATCCTTATAATGCATAAAACAGTCAATCATTTTTTACATTTTTCTACTTCTGTCTATAGAAAACCCACCTTCTCTGGTCAATATCTTAACTTCAATTCAGCTAATCCTTTATCGCATAAACTTACAGTCATTCGTACTCTTTTACATCGTGCAAAGCATTATTGTAGTAATCCCGAATTATTAAATAATGAACTATCCAGAATCTTTTCTGATTTAAAAAATAATGGTTACCCCCCTCGTTTTATTAAAAGAATTTATAAAGAAGAGTTTTATTTTTCATTTAAATCAGTTTATCCTAAAGTTAAAAATTCCACTTATCGTACTACTATCCCTTATTATAAAGGTATCTCTGAAAATATCTCAAAATTACTTAGAACAGTTAATATTTCTACTAGTTTTAAACCTCAACTCCGTATTAGTAACTTTTTCTTAAACTTTAAACCCGCTGTCCCCCCTCTTAAACGTCTTGGTGTAATCTATAGTATTCCTTGTAAAAATTGTGATTCTACATATATCGGTGAAACTGGCAGAACAGGTGAAATTAGATTAAAGGAACATAAACGCTCTTATAAAATAGGTGATTTAAGATCTAAACTTGTAATCCATTCTCTCAATAGTGATCATATACCAGATTTTGAAAACTTTAAAATTTTAGCTTCCAACATAAATATTTATGAATCCCGTATTTTTCTAGAGGGCGCTTTCACTAAAATGCAACATTCTGCCTTGAACGAGGCTAAAGCTATTCCTCCTGAATATTTAATCTTGATATGATGTATTTGGAATTTTTGTAAATGTTGTGTTTGTATGTTTGACACTGAGGAGGGCTAGTGTTCTAGCCGAAACGTCTGTCTTGTGTTTTAATGTTTTTTAATTAAAATGTATTTTTAAAGTTTTAAAATTTTTGTATCTTTTATCTCATTTTTAAGTGTTACATTGGTTTTAATATATTAATGAGACGTATAAATTATGTTTAATTTTATTAAATAGTATATTTTACTTGTAGAATGTGTAACATTGTTTAAAAAAAAAAAAAAAAGAGGCTATTTTTATATTTTTCACACAGAGTAAAACTTTTTGCTTGATAACCAAAAAAAAAAAAAAAAAAAAAGAAAGAAAGAAAGAAAGAAAAATCATGCAGTAGGCATTGATTAGTAACACTTTCCAACTCTTCATCGAATAACTTTTAATATTCTTTGCCTACGTTATCACACAACAGACAGAAGGCCTGAAAAATATACAGATAGAATAGTTGATTTTAAAATTACTCTTACGCATTTTGGAAAGTGATAAAAAGGCTTAACGCAAAAGAAAATGCAGACGTTAGATTATAATTACAGCTTTTAATCTCTCTGAAAATTTTACTTTATCCCTGCAAATCTGAAAGTTAATCATATAATATTCTATACAAAACAATATTTTAGAATATTAATAATACATGTCAATGTTGTTATGATTTTTATAGTAGAAAGTTTTTTAAATATAACTTTTAAAAAGTCAATCATAAAACGTAATACATTGGCTTCTTTTTTATTGTTGTTGTTATTGTCCCTGTAAACAAACTAGTTCTACAGGACTTATTAATGACATTTTAAATAGGGAACATTCCATAGGGAAATGTACTCTATTTTACATAGGAAACATCCGATAGGGATCCGAATAACATATTAAAATTTCATTAAAGTTTCTATAAATTAAAAGTATTAAAATATGGTTTATATAAACTCCTCTCATAAAAAAAAAATGCTTTCGAATACTTTTGGGACTCCATGTACACAAACCCGAAGAGATGTTCACTCCATTTTCAAATGGGGAGCATCCGATAAAGAACTTGAATAAAATGTACCGGTTGAAAGAAATTCAATAAATATTTACAGGAATTAGAGCGCAGAAAAAACGACAGAGTGACAGAGAGACGGACAGAGGAACAATCAGACAGATACAAAAATTGAAATTATATTCACACTAAAAAAATGATAGAAAGTGTCAAAAACGCTTAATGTAAACGAAAGTACAATTCTAGCAATTTTTCATTAATAGCTCGTAATATAAATGAATATTTTTGTGTCACCCTGTAAATCTAGTATTAACCATGCTATATTCTATTCAAAGCATTCTTTTGTGCATATAAATAACATATTTCAATTTCCTAGAACTTCGTGGAAAGTAAAATGATTAAAATTTGATTTATAGAAATATCTCACAAAGAACGCAATGCTTTGGAGTGATTTGAGTGTCCCTGTACATAAACTAGTGGTGCTATGTAATCTATTTTATATAGGAAACATCCAATAGTGAAATTGAATAACATATTTCAGTTTCATGAAGATATTGTACAGTAAAGGTATAAAAATAGGGTTTATAGAAATACCTCTCATAGAACACAATTCTTTAAAATACTTTCAGGTGTCCCTTACACAAACCAGTACATGTATAAACTGAATTTTCAATAGGGAACATCCGATGGTGAACTTGAATAACATATATCAGTTCCATAAAAATCTATAAATATTTACGGGAGTTGGAGGGCGGGCAGACAGACAGACGGACAAATCGACAGATACACAAACTGATAAAACATTCACACTTAAACAAATGTTAGAAATTGTTAAAAACGCTTGAAGTAAACGGAAGTATAATTCTAGCAAATTTTTGTTAATAGCTATTAATATAACAGAATATTTTTGTATCACCCTGTAAATCTAATGCGAATCATACTATATTATTTTCAAAGCATTCTTTTGTGCATATAAATAACATATTTCAATTTCCTAAAACTTCGTGGAAAGTAAAGTTATTAAAACTTGATTTATAGAAATCTCTCTCATAGAACGCAATGCTTTTGAATAATTTTGAGTGTCCTTGTATAAAAACCAGTGATAGTATTAAATACATTTTATAATACATAGAACACAACTCTTTGAAATACTATCAAGTGTACCTTTACACAAACCAGTAGAGGTAAAAACACCATTTTCAATAGGAAACATCCGATAGTGAACTTGAATAACATATATCAGTTTCAAAAAAATTCTGTAAGTATTTACGGGAGTTATAGCACGGGCAGAAAGACAGACGGACAGATACACAAACGGATATCATATTCACACTTATATAAATGTTAGAAAGTGTTAAAAACGCTTAATATAAACGAAAGTAGAATTCTAGCAAATTCTTATTAATAGCTATTAATATAACAGAATATTTTTGTATCACCCTGTAAATCTAATGCGAATCATACTATATTATTTTCGAAGCATTCTTTTGTGCATATAAATAACATATTTCAATTTCCTAAAACTTCGTGGAAAGTAAAGTTATTAAAATTTGTTTTATAGAAATATCTGTCATACAACGGAATGCTATTCATTGTCCTTGTATATAAACCAGTGATAGTATTTAATCCATTTTATAGTGGAAACATCCAATAGAGAACTTGAATAACATATTTCAATTTCAATAAGATATGTGTACAGTTAAGATACGAAAATATAATTTTAAAATATGGTTTATATAAATGGCTCTCTTAGAAGATAATGATTTGAAATACTTTTGTGTGTCCCTGTACCCAAACCAGTAGAGGTATAAACTCCGTTTTCGATAGGGAATATCCGATAGTGAACGTGAATAACATATATCAGTTTCATTAAGGTTTTTGTAAAGTAAGGGTATGGAAATATGGTTTATATAAATGCCTCTCATAGAACGCAATGCTTTGAAATAATTTCGGGGGTCCCTGTTCACAAACCAGTAGAGGTATAAACTTGATTTTCAATAGGGAACATCGGATTGTGAATTTGAATAACATATATCAGTTTTATTAAGATTTTTGTACAGTAAGGGTATAAAAATATGGTTTATATAAATGCCTCTCACAGAACACAATGCTTTGAAATATATTTGTGTAACCCGCTACACAAATCAAAGGTGGTATTTACTCCATTTTATACAGGAAACGTCCGATAGTGATCTTGAATAACATATTTTAATTTCTTTAAGATTTGTGTATAGTAAGGGTATGAAAATACGATTTATAGAAATGCCTCTCATAGAACACAAAGCTTCAAAATATTTTCGTTTGTCACCGTACACAAACGAGTAAAGGTATAAGCTCCATTTTCAACAAGGAACATCCGATTGTGAACTTTAATAACATATATAAGTTTCAAGAAATTCCATAAATATCTACTGGAGTTAGAGCGCGGACAGAGAGACAGACTGGCAAACCATAGTCATTAACACTGTTCAAACTTGTTGGAAAGTGTTAAACATGTATTATTCAAAATTTCTATAAAATAATTTTTAAATTCCACAATTTTTCTATATTTAAAGGAATAAGTGTATTAAGAAAATAAAAGAAAAGAAATGAAAAGAAAACTTTATTAATCAAAATTTAACTACTGTCTTTAATTATTTTAATGTAATTTAAAATTTTCAAACAAGTTCATGTAAGACAGTTTTTTAAAGTAGTTTTATTAAATCTTTTAAGACACAACTAAATTAAACTTTAAATATTGTATGTAATGCTAACTTACGATAGAAAAAAGCATGAAATTAAAATCATGCAGAACGCATTGATTAGTAACGCTTTCCAACTGTAGGTAATTGTTGTATCGAATAACTTTTTATATTCTTTGCTTGCGTTATCACACAACAGACAGAAGAACTAAAAAATATACAGATACACTAATTGATTTTACATTTACTCTTAGGCCTTTTGGAAAGTGTTAAAATGGCTTAACGCAAAAGAAAATGCAGCTATTAGATTATTTATACAGCTTTTGATCTTTCTGAATATTTTAATGTTGCCCTGTAAATCAGAAAGTTAATCATATCATATTCTATACAAAACATTATTTTAGCATATTAACAATATATTTCAATATTTTTATGATTTTTACAGCAGAAAGATTTTTAAATATAACTTTCTAAAAATTCTGTTCTAAAACGTAATGCATTGGCTTTTTTTTTTTTTTTTTTTTTTTTTGTCATTGTTGTCCCTGTAAACAAACTAGTTATACAGGATCTATTAATGTCATTTTAAATGGGGAACATTCTGTAGAGAAAATCTTTTTCATTATAAAAATAACACTCATAGAACACAATGCTTTCGAATGCTTTTGGGAGTCCTGTACACAAACCAGAAGAGATATTCACTCCATTTTCAATATGGAACATCCGATAGTGAACTTCAAAAAAATATATCAGTTTCGAGAAATTCCATAAATATTTACAGGAGTTGGATCGCGGGCAGACAGACAGACTGTTGGACCGATACAGAAACTGAAATCATATTCGCACTTAAATATGTTAGAAAGTGTTAAAAACGCTTAATGTAAACGAAAGTAAAATTCTAGCAATTTTTTATTAATAGCTCTTAATATAAAATGATATTTTGGGTCACCCTGTAAATCTAATGCTAATCATGCTATATTCCATGAAATGACTTTTTTTGTGCATATAAATAACTCATTTCAGTTTCCTAAAACTTTGTGGAAAGTAAAGTTATTACAATTTGATTTATAGAAATATCTCTCATAAAACGCAATGCTTTGGAATACTTTTAAGTGTCCTGTACATACATCAGTGGAGGTATTTCCTCCATTTTATACAGGAAACATCCAATAGTGAACTTGAATAACATATTTCAGTTTCTTTAGAAATATCTACAGTAAAGGTATTAAAATATTGTTTATAGAAATACCTCTCATAGAACACAATGCTTTGAAATACTTTCGTGTGTCCCTGTACACAATCCAGTACAGGTATAAACTCCCTTTCCAATAGGGAACATCCAATAGTGAAATTTAATAACATATATCAGTTTCAAGAAATTCCATAAATATTTACGGGAGTTAGAGCTCGGAGAGACACACAGGCAGACAGACAGACGAACAGGCAGATACAAAAACAGAAATCATATTTACACTTAAAAAATGTTAGAAAGTGTTAAAAACGCTTAACGTAAACGAAAGTACAATTCTAGAAATTTTTAATAATAGCACTTAATATAACTGAATATTTTGTGCCACCCTGTAAATTTAATGCTAATCATGCTATGATCTATGCAAAGCATTCTTTTGTGCATGTAAATATTTCGATTTCCTAAAACTTCGTGGAAAGTAAAGTTATTAAAATTTGATTTATAGAAATATCTGTTATTGAACGCAGTGCTTTGGAATACTTTTGAGTGTCCCTGTACATAAACCGATGGTGGTATTTCTTCAATTTTACACAGGATACATCCAATAGTGAACTTGAATAACATACTTCAATTTCATTCAGATATGTCTACAGTAAAAGTATGAAAATATTCTTTATAGAAATACCTCTCATAGAACACAGTAATTTGAAATACTTTCGTGTGCCCCTGTACACAAACCAGTAGAGGTATAAACTCCATTTTCAATAGGGAATGTCCGTCTGTGAACTTGAATAACACATTTCAATTGCATTAAGATATGTCTACTGTAAAGGTATGAAAATATGGTTTACAGAAATACCTCTCGTAGAACACAATTGTTGCAACATCAGTGCCTTCCCCCCATTTTCTTTCTGTCTCTTCGCCATCTGTCGCGACAGTGGAAATGCTTTTTTTTTCTCTCTTTCCCTTTTGGTTTCATTAGAATAAGATGCACTTTCGAAAGTGCAGCGTTAAAAAAGATGTAGACTAGATAAGAAGGGCACTTTACGGTGTCTTAAAATTTATTATTATGATTCTGTTTTTGTTAAAGAAAGAGAAAACTGAATATTTGAATACAGAAAATTATTCATTATGTGAATTAGAAATAATCTGAAGAATGTTAATTAATCGTCAAATTTTGTACATACTTTCATTGTAAATAGAACATAATCATGTTTTGATTAAGAGCTTAGAAAAGAAAAAAGAACTTATTATTTGTGATCTAACTCATCACTTTTTCAAGTCGGCCGTGAACAGAAGAAAGGGTGAGTACCTTTCCGATAATTAGTTGATGAATAATAATGAATATGATTCTAATTTTAAAGATATTTATCGCTAGTTATAATCTAATTTAAAAAGAACCCTAGAATACAAGATTATATTAAATTTGTGGCTCCCGAACAGGGACGGCCGACTTAGATTACCTTCGCCAACATCGAAATAAATAAATATAAATGTTTTTTGAATTGAATATTTAAAAATTTGTTCTTTTGATCATATTATAAAGAAAAAGAAAAAGTTTTGGTTTCAAAGGAAAAGTTTTGTTTTCATTTGCATTTGAAATAAATAATAAATGATATTTATATTGATGGTTTTCTTCTTGAAATTTGTTCCTTTGATAAAAATGAAATGGAAGAATATTTTAGTTTTTGTTTGTGCATTACTTTGTGTTTTTAATTATTGCATTATATATTAATATGATGAATGCATAACAATGAAATGTGTTTGTATAATAATCAACTTTGACAAGAAATTTTATTTGATAATTGAGCGAATAATAATATTTTTAGAGATTTTTTATTTATAATTGACATAATGAGTGCAATTCAAAAACAAAAAACAAGTGTTCTTAGAGCGCAAACCACAAAGTTAATAAATAAAATCGAAGGCAGGTTATTAGAAACTGATGTTGGAGAAAATGAGTTAGAACAATATTTAAAAAAGAATTAAATTTAAAAGCTAGGGAACTGAATTCATTAGATGATGAGATACAGAAAAATATCAAAGTACAAGAGGTTGAAGAGGAAGTTTTAAAATGCGATGAATATAATTCAAATATTTTGATTTTGAAAACTAAAGTAAAAGTAAAATGATTAAAATGAAAAATAGTAGTAATTCTAACATTTTATCGACTAGCCCCTGTAATAGAAGGTAATAGAACACCAAAATTAGATCAAGGTTATATTAATCTCCCTCGAATAAATATTGATAAATTTAGCGGTGATCCAACAGATTTTCAAAGATTTCTTGATAAATTTGAAGCAGCAATCCATAAGAATCCAGTTTTATCAAATATTGATAAATTTAGTAACTTGAGATCCTATTTAATTGGTACAGTTGCTGATGCTATAAAAGGTTTCACGCTAACAAACAATAATTACTACGCGGCTATGGAAACATTAAAAGATCTATTTGGTAAAAAAACATTACTAATTAATTCCCACTTAGCTAAATTTTTAAATCTATCTCCTGTGAAAAAATCAAGCGATATATTTGCACTAAGAAAATTACTGGACACCTGTCAGACAGAGATGAGAAACCTAGAATCACTAGGGATAAAAGAAGAAAATTACAGCACGTTATTTTGTCCAATTTTCATAAAGCTTTTACCAGCAGACATAGTTTTAGAAATAACGAAAAAATACGACGATGATGATCAGTGGAAAATTTCAGAAATGATTGAAATTTTAAAAACAGAAGTTGTTAGTCGCGAAAAAGCTACTGCACTAATTTCAAATGCCCAACACTCAGAACATATTTCCACGACATCAAATAAGAAAGTAAGTTATGAATCACAAAAAATAAACAAAACCATCCACTGCAACTGGCCTTTACAATAATAATTCAAGCAATAAACGACATTTCTGTAATTTTTGTAATAGCGAAAAACATTTATTACAGGATTGCAAAGAATTCAAAACTAAACAATTCAGTGAAAAAAGAGATTTTTTGATGAAACGTAGTCATTGTTTTGTTTGTTTCTCTAAAGGTCATTTGGCAAAAAATTGCCACTGCTTTGTAAAATTTGTTCTCGCCGTCATTTCGATATAATGTGTCCAGAAAATAATTCCGAAAAACAAGGTACAAACGAAAATACCGCCTTGTCCAATAAAACTTGCAATCAAGAAGTATTACTCCAAACTTTAACGCTAAGGTTAATCAATAAAGATAAAGAATACATTATCCGAGCATTGATTGATTCAGGATCTCAGAAATCTTACTTAAAGAAAGAAATAATAAAGAAAATTGGTTATACACCTACAGGACAAGAAAAATTAAACCATAGTTTGTTTGGTGGGTTACAACAAACACATGATCATTCACGGTATAGAATACATTTAAGTGATTTACATAAAAACTATTTGTGTAATTTTCAAGTTCTTGATCAAGAAAAAATTTGTGGAGAAGTAACTAAATTACGAAATGGGCCATGGATTAACGAAGCAAGAAGGCGGGGAATTCAATTTTCAGATTATGAGATCTCAACAAAATTTAGAAGAAATAAAAATAGAGAAATTGGTTTGTTAATTGGTGCAGATGTATGTGGGAAACTTCATACAGGGAAAAGTAAATTGCTATCGAAGGGTTTAGTGGCCTTTGAAACAAAATTAGGTTGGACATTGATGGGTAAAACTGAAGAATTTTGTTCCAACGATAATACAAATGTTGGTTTATCTCTTTATGTGACCAATGCACAGATTTCAAATCTTTGGTCCCTGGATACTTTAGGAATTTTGGATTCAGGAAATAAGAACACGAGAGAAGAATTAGACATAGCTTCTGAAGAATATTTTAACCAAAATATTAAAACTGTTGAAGACGACAGATATGAAGTAAGCCTTCCATGGATTGAAGGTCATCCTCCACTACCTAGCTGTAGACCAATTGCTGAGCGAAGATTGAAGAATTGCGTGGAATCATTAAAGAAATCTGGAAGATTAGAAGCTTACGAAGCAAATTTTGACGAATGGCTTGCAGAAGAAATCATTGAAGAAGTTGAGCCGTACAGTGATAATCTAAATGAACAATTTCTTCCCCACAGAGCAGTTATTAAAGAAAATTCCACAACTAAAATTCGTCCAGTTTTTGATGGGTCAGCAAGAGAAAAGGGTTCTTCTTCTATTAATGATTGTTTAGGAAAGGGTCCCAATTTAGTCGAACTAATTCCCTCTGTAATTAACAGATTTCGCTTTAAGAAAATTGAGGTAATTTCAGATATTCGTAGAGCGTTCCTACAAATTCAGCTCAGCGAAGTAGACCGACAGTATCTTAGATTCCTGTAGTGGGAGGAGGGTGATCCTTCAAATATTAAGATTTTTCAACAAAGAAGAGTAGTATTTGGCCTTACTTGTAGTCCCTACTTGTTAGGAGCAACTCTAAAATACCACTTGCAACAGGTTAACGATGAACTAAAAGAAACTGCTGATAAACTAGCAGATTCTTTTTATGTAGACAATAGTGTTACTAGTGTAGAAAGTGCCGAAAAACTTGAAAAATTTATTTCGAAGTCTAAATATATCCTTAGTACTGCAAAATTCGATCTAAGAGTGTGGGAGCATAATATTATCAATCCAACAGGAGAAAATTCTACTCCCTCCAAGAAAAGAAATGTTCCAGTTTTGGGATTATTGTGGGATTTAAACAATGATTCACTAAGTATAGACTTCCGAGAAAATCAAGACGAAATCAAGACAGTTACCAAAAGACAAATATTGTCAGTAGCCCATTATTCGACCCCATCGGATATAGTTGTCCAGTAACCTTAGCACCAAAAATTTTACTTCAAGAATGTTGGCAACTAAAAGTGAGTTGGGATTCTGAATTACCTGAATGTGTTGGGAAAAAATTTGAGAAATGGAAAAGGGGACTACATAAGTTAAACGACGTTGCTATTCCAAGACTCCTTGTACCTGATCCGGATAATACGGAAATGAGCCTACATGCATTCTGCGATGCAAGCAATGCAGCCTATGCAACTTGCATTTTTTTAAGAGCAGAAAATTTTAATTCCATTATCTGCCAACTTGTGCAAGCCAGATCTCGGGTAGCCCCATTGAAGTCAGTCACCATTCCCAGGATAGAACTTCTTGCCTGTACCATAGGAGGAAGACTAGCGCAAAGTGTAAAAACAGATTTAAGACAGCCGAGTATTCCAACACATTTTTGGACAGATTCATCAAATGCTCTATTTTGGATCAAAAGAAATGAAAATTGAGCACCTTTTGTTTATAATAGAGTGCAAGAAATTAGATCCCTCAGCCATCCAGTGAAGTGGAAATACGTACCAGGGAGGCTCAATCCTGCCGATTTGCCATCAAGGGGCTGTTCTGCTGAATTTCTCTTAAAATCCCGGTGGTGGGAAGGACCTTCTTGGTTAACAAAAGCTTCAGAATTTTGGCCTAACGAAGTTTTAGAACCTGATTTAAATGTAATAGAATCAGAGAGAAGAAAAACAATAGTTTCTGCAGCCAATGTATCATCGGAAAACATAGACTTTTACGAGAAATGTTCCTGGTATAAAAAGATGTTAAAGGTCACAGCATGGATACTCAGATTTAAAGAAAATGCTAAAAAGCCTAAAGAAGCAAGAGTAATGACCAATTTAACAGTTGAAGAAATCGAGAAGGCTGAATTTACGATTATAACGTTTGTTCAGAAACAAGATTTAAATTTTAAGAAAAATTTATCCTCTTTGCGTACATTTGTTGATGAAATGGGAGTCATCAGAGTTCAAACTAGAATATCAATGCGATAAGATTCAGAAAATTTTAGATATCCAGTAGTTTTCTCAGCGAACCATAACGTAACCTATAGAATTATTGAAAATGAACATACAGAGATGAATCATGCAAGAATACAAATTCTTATGTCAGCAATTCGAGAGAAATTCTGGATAATAAGATGTAGGAAGACCATTAGAAATATTCTGCATAGATGTGTCCAGTGTCAGAGATTCTCTTCGAAAGCTGCTGAAGTGCTGAGTTCACGTCTGCCTGAAGATAGAGTGAGAGAAGCTGGTGTTTTTGAAATTACTGGAACAGATCTTTTTGGACCACTATTCTTAAAAGTATCAGCAAATGTTGGGTAGTTCTGTATACATGTGCAGTTTTTCGAGCTATTCACCTAGAATTGACGACTTCCTTAACAGCAGAGAATTTCATACAGATCTTGAGAAGATCCATTTCACATAGAGGACGACCACGTATCATCTACAGTGATAATGGAACCAACTTAGTTGCGACAAGAAAAGAATTGAATTCTGTAGATTGGGTACAGATTGAAGAATTTGCCACTATAAAAAGAATTAAATGGAAACTTAACCCTCCGGCCTCTCCGTGGTGGGGTGGATTTTGGGAGAGATTGATTCGCATTATCAAATCAATATTAAAAAGAGTTTTAGGAAAAGCCCGTTTGTACTTGAAGAATTATATACAACCATTTGCGACACAGAAAGTATGGTGAATTCACGACCACTTACATATGTATCTGAGGATACTGAAGATTTAACACCTCTCACACCTGAAATGTTTTTGAAAGATCTCCGTGAAACTGGAGTACCTGACTTGGATTTTATAGAAAGAAATAACCTGAGAAAAAGATTTGAATATCGACTGAAACTAAAAGATGATCTTCGCAAGAGATTTAGAACTAAATAATTGGGATTTCTTCGAGAATTTAACAATGTAAAGAAACGTCCTAACAACGAAAATAAAATTGGAGATTTAGTTTTAGTTTAAAATGACAACTTAAAACGCATTCAGTGGCCATTGGCCAAAGTGGTGGAACTCTATCCTGGTAAAGATGGACAATTTCGTGATGCCAAACTGAAAACCATGAATGGTGAAATGCTACGACCACTACAGAGGATTTGCTCTTTAGAACTTAGTGATACAATTGTACCCAAGAATCAAATTCAGACTTCCAGAGATCGTAGAACTATTAAACCAGTGAATCAAACCAGACTTTAATATAAATATATGAACTGACTGTAAAACTTTAAGTCTAAAATGACTTGAACATTTTTTCTGAACTATTTTTATAATATATTGCTAATTATAATTTTTTTTAAATTATTATTTTACTAAGAATATTTTAGAATGTAAACAGTTTTCCTTTTTCTTTAATATTTTGTTGAGCATGTACACAATTTTTCCATGCTCAAGGTGGGAGGATGTTGCAACATCAGTGCCTTCCCCCCATTTTCCCTCTGTCGCTTAGCCACCTGTCGCGACAGTGGAAATCCTTTTTTTTTCTCTCTTTTGGTTTTATTAGAATAAGATGCACTTACTTTCAAAAGTGCTGTGATAAAAAAGATGTAGACTACATAAGAAGGGGACTTTTACGGTGTCTTAAAATTTATTATTATGATTCTGTTTTTGTTAAAGAAAGAGAAAACTGAATATTTCAATATAGAAAATTATTCATTATGTAAATTAGAAATAATCTGAAGAATGTTAATTAATCGTCAAATTTTGTACATACTTTCATTGTAAATAGAACATAATCATCTTCTGATTAAGAGCTTAGAAAAGAAAAAAGAACTTATTATTTGTGATCTAACTCATCACTTTTTCAAGTCGGCCGTGAAGAGAAGAAAGTGTGAGTACCTTTTCGATAATTAGTTGATGAATAATAATGAATATGATTCTAATTTTAAAGATATTTATCGCTAGTTATAATCTAATTTAAAAAGAACCCTAGAATACAAGATTATATTAAATTAGTGGCTCCCGAACAGGGACGGCCGACTTAGATTACCTTTGCCAACATCGAAATAAATAAATATAAATGTTTTTTGAATTGAATATTTAAATTTTCAATATGGAACATTCGATAGTGAACTTAAAAAAAATATATCAATTTCGAGAAATTCCATAAATATTTACAGGAGTTGGAGCGCGGGCAGACAGACAGACAGTTGGACCGATACAGAAACTGAAATCATATTCGCACTTAAAAATGTTAGAAAGTGTTAAAAACGCTTAATGTAAAAGAAAGTAAAATTCTAGCAATGTTTTATTCATAGCTTTTAATATAAATTGATATTTTTTTTCACCCTGTAAATCAAATGCTAATCATGCTATATTCTATGCAAAGCATTTTTTTGTGCATATAAATAACATATTTCAATTTCCTAAGACTTTGTGGAAAGTAAAGTTATTAAAATTTGATTTATAGAAATATCTCTCATAGAACGCAATGCTTTGAAATACTTTTAAGTGTCCTGTACATACATCGGTGGTGGTATTTCCTCTATTTTATACAGGAAACATCCAATAGTGAACTTCAATAACATATTTCAGTTTCCTTAGAAATATCCACAGAAAAGGTATGAAAATATGGTTTAAAGAAATACCTCTCATAGAACACAATGCTTTGAAATACTTTCGGGTGCCCCTGTACACAAACCAGTACAGGTATAAACTCCCTTTTCGATAGAGAACATCAGATAGTGAAATTTAATAACATATATCAGTTTCAAGAAATTCCATAAATATTTACGGCAGTTAGAGCTCGGAGAGACAAACAGGCAGACAGACAGACGAACAAGCAGATACACAAAACTGAAATCATATTTACACTTAAAAAATGTTAGAAAGTGTTTAAAACGCTTAACGTAAACGAAATCACAATTCTAGCAATTTTTATTGATAGCTCTTAATATAATTGGATATTTTTATGCCACCCTGTAAATTTAATGCTAATCATGCTATGATCTAGGCAAAGCAATCTTTTGTGCATATAAATAACATATTTCAATTTTCCAAAACTTCGTGATAAGTAAAGTAATTAAAATTTGATTTATAGAAATATCTGTCATAGAACGCAATGCTTTGGAATACTTTTGAGTGTCCCTGTACACAAACCAGTCGAGGTATAAACTTCATTTTCAATAGGAAACATCCGATAGTGAACTTGAATAACATATTTAAATTTCAACAAATTCCATGAATATTTACGGGAGTTAGAGCGCGGACAGACAGACAAACCGAAGTCATAAACATTTTTAACCTTGCTGGAAAGTGTTAATAAAAATAAGAAGTTCTTAAATTATACGCTAATAAAAATGTATTTTGAAATTACATTAAATAACATGCATTATATAATATATTGCTTTTTTAACACTTTCCAACAAGGTTGAAAAGTGTTTATGACTTCCGTTTGTCTGTCTGTCTGTCCGTCTATGTGTCCGCGCACTAACTCCCGTAAATATTTATGGAATTTCTTGAAACTGATATATGTTATTCAAGTTTACTGTCGGATGTTCCCTATTGAAAAAAGAGTTTATACCTCTACTGGTTTGTGTAAAGGGACACCCGAAAATATTTCACAGCATTGTGTTCTATAAGAGGTATTTCTATAAACCATATTTTCATACCTTCACTGTAGACATATCTGAATGAAATTGAAATATGGTATTCAAGTTCACTATTGGATGTTTCCTGTATAAAATGGAGAAAATACCACTATTGGTGTATGTACAGTGACACTTAAAATTATTCCAAAGCATTGCGTAATATGAGAGAGATTTCTATAAGTCAAATTTTAATAACTTTACTTTCCACGAAGTTTTTGGAAATTGAAATATGTTATATGCACAAAAGAATGCTTTGCACAGAATTTTGCATGGTTAGCATTAGATTTACAGGGTGGCACAAAAATATCCAGTTACTTGAAGAGCTATTAATAAAAAATTGTTAGAATTGTACTTTCGTTTACGTTAAGCGTTTTTTACATTTTCTAAAATTTTTTAAGTTTGAATATGATTTCAGTTTTGTGTATCAGCCTGTCCGTCTGTCTGTCTGCCTGTCTGTCCGAGCTCTAACTCCCGTAAATATTTATGGAATTTCTTGAAATTTCTATATGTTATTCAAGTTCACTATCGTATCATCCCTATTGAAAATGTAGTTTGTACCTCGACTGGTTTGTGTACAGGGACACCCGAAAGTATTTAAAACATTGTGTTCTATGAGAGGTATTTCTATAAACCGTATTTTCATACCTTTACAGTAGACATATCTCAATTCAATTGAAATATGTTATTTAAGTTCACTATTGGATTTTCCCTGTATAAAATGGAGGAAATACCACCGCTGATTTATGTACAGGGACACTTAAAATATTCCAAAGCATTGCGTTCTATGAGAGATATTTCTAAAAATCAAATTTTAATAACTTTACTTTCCACGAATTTTAGGAAATTGAAATATGTTATTTATATGCACAAAAAAAGTATTATAAGCATTAGATTTACAGGGTGACACAAAAATATCCATTTATATTAAGAGCTAATAATAAAAAATTGATAGAATTGTACTTTAGATTACATTAAGCGTTTTTACACTTTCTAACATTTTTAAGTGTGAATATGATTTCAGTTTGTGTATCTGTCCATCTGTCTGTCTGTCTGTCTGCCCTCTCTGTAAGTCCTTTAAATATATATGGAATTTCTGGAAACTGATATATTTTATTGAAGTTCACTATCGGATGTTCCATATTGAAAATGGAGTGAATATCTCTTCTGGTTTGTGAACAGGGATACCCAAAAGCATTCCAAAGCATTGTGTTTTATGAGTGTTATTTTTATAAATATTTTAACTATAGAATGTTCCCCATTTAAAATGACATTAATAGATCCTGTGTAACTAGTTTGTTTACAGGGACAACAATAACAAACAAAAAAAAAAGTTATATTTAAATATCTTTCAACTTCAAAAATTATAAAAATATTGAAATGTTTTGTATAGAATATGATATGGTTAACTTTCTGACTTACAGGGCTACACTAAAATATTCAGAGAGATCAAAACTGTAATTATAATCTAATGGCTGCATTTTCTTTTGCGTTAAGCCTTTTTAACACTTTCAAAAATGCCTAAGAGTAATTTTAAAATGATTTAGTCTATCTGTATATTTTTGAGGTCATCTGTCCGTTGTGTGATAACGTAGGCGAAGAATATTAAAAATTATTCGATATCAACAAGTACGTTAATAACTTTACTTTCCACGAAGTTTTAGAAAATTGAAATATGTTATTTATATGCACAAAAAAATGTTCTGTATAGAATATAGCATGATTAGAATTAGATTTACAGAGTGACACAAAAATATCCATTTATACTAAGAATTTTTTTAAAAAATTGTTAGAATTGTACTTTCGTTTACATTAAGCGTTTCTAATTCTTTCTATCATACTTAAGTGTGAATATGATTTCAGTTTGTGTATCTATCCATCTGTCGTTCTGTCTGTCTGTCCGCGCTCTAAGTCCTTTAAATTTTTATGGAATTTCTCGAAACTGATATATTTTATTGAAGTTCACTATCGGATGTTCCATATTGAAAATGGAGTGAATATGTCTTCTGGTTTTTGTACAGGGACACCCAAAAGAATTCGAAAGCATTGTGTTCTGTGAGTGTTATATTTAGAAACATTTTCCTTATAGAATGTTCCCTATTTAAAATGACATTAATATGCCCAGTACAACTACTTTGTTTACCGGGTCAACAAAAGAAAAAAAATGCCATTGCATTACGTTTTTGGACAGAATTTTTTGACAGTTATATTTATAATTCTTTCTACTGTAAAAATCATTAAAATATTGAAATATATTGTTAATATTATAAAATAATGTTTTGTATAGAGTATAATATGATTAACCTTCTAATTTACAGGGCTGCACTAAAATATTCAGAGAGATCAAAAGCTTTAATTATAATCTGATGGTTGCATTTTTTTTATAGTCAAGCCTTTTTAACACTTTCCAAAATGCCTAAGAGTAATTTTAAAATGAATTAGTGTATCTGTATATTTTTCAGTCCTTCTGTCTGTTGTGTGATAACGTAGGAAAAGTATATTAAAAGTTTTGCGATACAACAACTACGTACAGTTGGAAAGTGTTACTAATCAAAGCGTGCTGCATGATTTTTCTTTCTTGTTTTAATTATTAAATAAGTTTCATGGTTATAAAAATTATTATACCGAAATTGCAATATCATTATCTATATATCCACTAATATATAAAGAGGAAAAGTTTGTTTTCATGTGAAGTCTGATCTCATGAAATACTGAACCGAATGTTATTCTGTTATTTCCCAGCAAAATGTATACTGGTGGGCTCGTTATGGCCTACTGCTGGCATCCTGCACTTGCCATCAGTTTCCGGTTGCCCCATATAACTCCAGCAGCGGGCCGTTTGTGGCTGCCAGCAGTGATGGAAGCCCAAAGAGAAGAGTTCAGTGGCCCAGAAGTGGCATAAACACAGTTGGCCTTATGCAGGCTATCACCATACGGCCAACATCATGTTTTTCATGTTGTGGCCACAAATTATTATACCATAACAAATTTGTATGCATAGAGGGCGTTATGATTCTTTTTCTGATGATTTGGAATTCCCTCGCTGTCCGCCATTTCATACGAAGTTCTTTCGTTGTTGAAGTCTGCGGGTGTGAGATTGAAAATCTCGTAAAAAGAATATATGAGTAAGTAATTCAATTATTAATTTGTTATTAATTATTATTCAATTATTAATTTGTATTATTTTTTAAATACTATTTTTTATAAATGTTTGACTCTTAAGCCATTGTTGTAACAAAAGGATTTCTAGAAATATATAACAAATATCTAGTTGATCCGTTTTAGTAAATTATGATAGTCGCTAACTTTCTAGAATTTTATTATTGTTATTATTATTTTAATTGATTTAATAAAATAAAAATTATGGATCTTAATTTATATGTGTACGCTATATGGACGAGAGAATGTTATTATTACAATTATAAGTATTTATAGTGTGTGTTTTATTTATTTTTACTTCCTTCAGTGTAGTTAAGAAGAAAGCATTAGATTCGGGAAAATTTTCGACTTCCAGATTTCGATAGCTTTTACACGTTTTGGGTTTTTCTGATGAACATAATTTGAAAATTGTCTGTCTGCCTCTTTGTGTCTTAAAAATTTATGAAAGTGATACTAGTCTAAAAAGTTTACTTCTTCCGCTTTTTTTTTTTTTTTTTTTTTTTTAATGTACAAGCATCGCTTCCTTCACCCCTGAGGGCGAAGTATACCCAGATAGAGTAAATTTCCATTATGGGTATTCTTGAAAAGAATTCGCCAGTATGTTTAAACGAACGATTATATTATACATCTGTGATATTTTAAACAAATTTATTGATTTTTTAATTTTTGACAAAAACTAGTATGATGTGGCACCACAAAACTTTCTTCTATATTTTTTATTATGCAAATTCGCGTAGTGCAAATAATTTGTTAAAATCATTTTCCTGAATGCATGCAAACGATTTTCATTTTAGAACAGTGTTTGTCAGTAATAATAATAATAATAATAATAATAATAATAAATCAATTTTGTGTCAACTTCTGAAAAAATGCTTTCTTCTTCTTCTTTCTTTTTTCTTCCTTTTTTTTTTTTTTTTTTAAAATAATTTCTAACTTTGTTTTAATTTACCACAAATTTAATTCAGTCATTTACTTGAATGTTATTGATGAGTTTCTTTTGAAAAATACCAGCATTGAAAATTTATCCCCTCATGGGGAAGGGCGAGCGATTTTTCAACTTATACAAAAAAAAATTCCTGGTTTGATGTTAGTTATTCAAATATTTATTTTTTAATTCATAATAAAAATTTAAAAAATAATTATTATTTATTTGAAATCATTTATGTAAAATTTCTTCCTATACTGTGTCATATTGAAAATTACGAAGAAGTAGAAATATAGAGAGAGCCATGTGTTGAGTGAATGATCCATAAATGTAATCGGGAACGATTTTAATCAAGTTTGGTTAAATAACAAATTTGGTTAAATTTCGTCCATTGGTTCGTGAAATACAGCGTCCACAATTTTTTTATACACACTTACAGAGTGAAACTTTCTAAAAATGGTCAAATCGTATTCAGCAATCTCAAAAACCTCCATCACAGAAAATGATTTTCATAAATAATAATTTTAATATGTAATTTCTATAAACTATTATAGGAAAAGAAAAAAAAAAGTGGTAGCCATAACAAACTGTTTTATTTTATTTATTTATTAATTAATAATTTTTAAATGCAAGTGAGAAAAATAATTTCACTTTTACGAAACTGAAATACTTTCCCCCTCAATTTCCCGTAACGTACAAGAATATTTTTGAGCATCACTATTAAATGAACCACAAATATTTATTTTATCATTTTTGATCGGAACCATTTCTTATTGCATCTATAAAATTTATATTGATCCGTATTTTAGTGTTGTATAATGATTTTTACGTGCGCTGGTAAGAAATGTCTCTTAGACTGTAATGTATTCAAATTATTTTATGAATTTTTATACTGAAACCATTTGTGTTACCTGTACAACTTTTTATGACAAGCGTGCTATAGTAAATCTCGAAAACCTGTATAACATATATGGATTTTATGGAATTCTAAAAATATTTTTAAAATAGGTAATTGGCGGATAAATTTCTCAAATATTTACAACTACAAAGACAAATGCACACACCTTTTTCTCCCTAATTCCGTTATCTCTTTACTCAACCGAACGATATATATATTTTGTTTTTTTCAGCTGAAATTGTATTCCCTTCTTCTTTTACCCTTTTTCTCGATCTACTTAACACACTGCCCTAAACATGTACAGAATCTGCTTTCCAAAACTAATGAAAATAAATTGGCACAGGTCAAATGCTGAATATTCGCTTAAAGTTCAAATAACGTCATCTGTATAAAACTGCAAAATCATCTTTCGGTATCGCACATCGGAAAATTATTCACGCAAGGACATTGAAGAGAGTTGGGGAGAGAGTAAAGATCCCATTGAACTATCAACAACGCGAAAAAGTTCTTTGTGGCGACCTGGTTAAGTTTAACAGCTGTGATAATTAATTCTAAATAGCCGATTACATTTCTCAGTGATAATTTCTGTGGTTTCAAATGTCCGACTTTGAAGATAAACACAGAGAGAAAAAAAGAAAGCTTGATCATCTGCCTGCTGTTTTAAAAAGAAGGAAAAAAAAATATCAATTGGGTACCATTTGATGTAGGGGAAAAGAAAAATATTCAAGATTTTCTGGCTACTTGAGAGTTATAATAAAAAAGCACCACAGAATTGGTGTTTAAAAGTAATAAGAGTAAACACCATAAAATGTAAGAGCTCGCAACAATCGTTTCGGATGGAAAGAAAACATGATCCTTCATCAGGCAAACGAAGTAGGAAGAGTGCGGCAAACAAAGCTCAAGTGTTGCTGCCTGTGTTTTGTTTGCAAAATTTTATGGTGTTTATTCAAAGTATTGTACATGTTACTTGAGAGTTTACTCCAATTTCTTAAGAAATTGCACCCTCGGGCGGCGTAAGCTAGTTATTAACTAAAAGGGCGTTCGGAATGGAGAAGTCCGTTTTTTTATTGCCGTAAATCAGAAAGTGACCTAAAATCCGGAAAAGTCCGAAATCCGGAAAGGCCATGGTCCGGACGATTCCGGATTTGAGATTTTGTACAGTAGTAATAAATAGAAAAATTTGTAAATAAACCTAATCATTGCCCTCCCCCTCAAAAAAATGCATCAGTTCTTTTAGGTTAAAATAATAACAAATCCATTCGTGAGTTTAACAAGAAGCACGATTGCAGCAAATTACTTTTGCTGCACTCGTGCCCACTTTGTTTCGCCTGATGAAGGGTCTTCGTGCTATTTCAACCACAAACAATTGCTGCAATTTTTTATTATTTATTTACTATTATTATTATTATTATTATTATTATTTTTAGTTTGTGGTTTTTTTACAATGCTCTCTGTATAACAATTTTTGTTTCAATATTCTATAATGTTCACATGTAAAGTTAAATTTATTTATATCAAATAGCGTAACAAAGTTAAACATATTGAAATTTGTACACTTAAAAAAAAAAAAAAAAACATAAAATGTAATATTGAGAAATATTTGCACTGAAAACAAAAAATTAAACTTTTATCATAAGGAAAATGGAACAACTGAATATTTCCTATATGCTGCACAAGAAATCCTGAATTTACAACCATAGTGTATGAATCAAATACTTGTAAACAGTATTTAAAAATTAATATGTACAAAATCAAATTAAATATTGGATACATAGAAAAAACTGGCTGCTACTTCATCAGAAAAAAGAGAGAGGGAAAAAAAAAAAAAGAAAAAGAAAAAAGCACTAATAAAATTAAAGGTATCACCAATAAAATAAATATATTAGCTATAACTAAATCACTGCTGGACTATTAACGGCCCTCTTCACTTACCGTCTCCGGAAGTCCGAGGCAACGTTATTCTATGGGAAATTTTCTTTACAAATAACTTATTAACTAATACATATTTTTAAATTCTGCTTTCACATTCAGAAAATTCCCAACTGTTAAACTGACGGACCTTTTTTAAAAATGTATTTTTTTAATTTTTAATATTTTATTTTGAATTTGCAAAATGAAAAATTTCACATATTGAAAATTCGTATTTTGCAGCTTCAAAATAAAATATAAAAAAATATTTTTTAAAAAAAAAAAAAAAAGGTCCGTCAATTTAACAGTTAAGAATTTTCAGAATATGAAAACAGAATTTAAAAATATGTATTAGTTAATAAGTTATTTGTAAAGAAAATTTCCCATAGAATAACATTGGCTTCGGCTTCCGGCGACGGTGAGTGAAGCGGGCCTTTAATGGGAAAATACAAAGGGCCAATGAAGACTGCCGGCAGTAATATATTTTTTTTATGTTTGCCACAGCTGGCCCACTGCAGGCTGCCAGCAATAACATAGAAAAATTATGTTTGCCACCAGGTAGCCCAACACTGGCCCACTAACAATTTCCAACCAAATGTCGGTTACCAACAGTGGCCCATTACCTATTTTCCTCATACTGATAGATGCCAGCAGCGATCCATTCACTGGCCCACTAACTTATTTTTAACTTACTGAAGGCTGCCAACAATAGATCGATTGAATATGGCCTACTGACGGCCGGCGTAACATATTCCCTACGGCACCGTTAACTTTTGCCACCGACGGGCCAGCTGCAGCGATTGCTGGCAACCAGCACTTGGCCTCATGCTGGCTGTCATCTGAGGTTTTGCTGGGTTATATATTTATTTATTTAATTTTTATCAATAAAAAGCTACACTATTCTTGAGTGCTGTAGACTATAAGTAATTTTGATAAAATACTTTTTTTATTGGAAATTTTAATATTTTAATTAAAATACCCGTAAAAGCCATGAAAGAAAAATAAATAAATAAATAAATATTGTAATAAAAACTGTTTCGTCTGTGAACGCCATGGCTCCGATGTACAGGAGAATAGTTTAAAAATAATTTTATTTTTAAATCTAAATTGTTTATTTCTCATTTTCGTATGTACATTATGTATATGTAAATTATTCGGTTAAAGTGATGTAATTTTTGTACTATCAGAATTCTGGAATATTCTGTTCTACACTGAGAAGAAAAATCTACGTCTTTCATCTAGAACGAATAGGTGGTCTTTTCTAAATCCCTAAACTAGAAATATAGATTTCTGAGCTATGCGTTTAAGGCACGCCAATACACTGAGAAAAAATTCTAGAACTGGCATGTAGAATCTAAACTGTGGTTCTAGAAAAAGTAATTTCATGTTATCCTAATAAATTTCTTATAAACTTTTTTCTATTCCCCTTCGAAAGCGAATTCTAGATACCTCTATTAGAATTCGTGAGCGTTTTCCGATATTATCGAGGACAATCCTAATTGAAAATATCCCCAAATAAATGTGAATACATACCGTAAACGTAAATGTCTTAAATTCATTAAAAAAGTGTCTTATATGGATGGTCATTTTTTAAGCCCCCCCCCCCCCCCGAAAAAAAGTCTTACATTTGAAGACACCTTTTTCCATCTGAAATTAAGACATTGCAAGTGTCTTAAAACGCCCCCATGTTTTAGGCTTAAAAACACTATCGTTTTTAAGGATTTCTTAATAAATATATATATACATATGTATATGGCACGTGATTTTTTTTTCTGTTAAAAAAAAAAAAAAAAAAAAAAAAAAAAAACTTTAGAATTGTTTGGAGCATAAATAAAATATTTATATTATATATATATGCATATATATAATCCTAATACCTGGCGTTAGGAATCGAACTCACACTGTCCATGGAAACCAAAACCTGGAGCAAAGCAGTTTCGGAGTCAAGCATTTACCAATCACGCCACCGTGGAATTCAGCAAAAATTTTTTTAATAATAGAACATACTTCTATTCCCGAAACTAATCGCACTGTTATGCTTTCTTTCATATTTTTTGCCATAAAGCTATTGGTAATATGTTATCTTATAGTTAATAAATATTATTATCTTAAATTTCATATCTAGAGGTCTCAAATTTTTTAATAATGCATAACAAGTATGTGAAGATTGCAGCCCTTGATGTTTACATAACGATTTTTTTCCTGAAAATGATATTTAAATAAAAACAAACTATAATTTTGAATACCAGGTTTAAATTTTGATTTTTTTTATTTACATTTAGATGCAGGTAAATAAGCGAAAGAAAAGAGTTTTTAAATGGATAATAATAATAAGAAAGAAAGAAAAACGTTACGCACAAATTATTCATGATTGTTCACTTATCAATTCTCTTTCTTCTCTACACATTACTTGCTACGTCCATCTTCATACTCTTTCATTGAATATGAGAAAGCTTTAAAAATATTTTTTTTCTTTTTTAACGAAATAAGCTTCGTGTCAAAATATGTTGTTTATGAATTATGTTAAAGATAATTGCATGGAAATATTCCCATCTCTAGAGTATTATTCCATGAAAATTTAATTTCATAAAGCTATCAGAGTTTAAGTATTTTAGTTGCTTATTATACAAAATAATAATACATTTATTGAATGTGGACAGAAGTATGATAAGCATATTTTCTTAAAGTAAATTCCATTTGAAAATTTTTCTAAGTAATGCAAGTGTCAGAATTTCTAATTTCTAAAGTGTCAGAAGCGTTTGCTGGTTGAAATTTCGCCTATTTACATGTTTCAGACATCTTTGTGTCTGAAATGATATTTCAGACTTATTTCAGTCTTAAATTAAGATATCTATAACATCTAAGCTACATTTTAAGACATTTACGTGTCTTAAATTTCGTTTCAGTTGTTTTTATGTCTTACTTTAAGACCCTTTAATTTACATTGCAAGAGGCGGCTTTAAGCAACTATAATCGTGGTTTATGACCCAATTCTAGAAAATCAAGCGAGAATTTCTCGTAATACAAAAGATTCAGAATATTCAGAATATTGTTTTGACATCTAGAAATGTATGGAATAGAAATTCTCCATTATTTCGTCTATTCAGTTTATTGGGGAGCCTTATGCGCATACCTTGGAAATCTATATTTCTAGTTTAAGAACTTAGAAAATGAATATTTATTCATTCTAGATGAAGGCGGTATATATTTTTTCTCAGTGTAGAAAATTCGTCAGTTGTATATAAACCGATGTAAAATCTCGAGCTGAGCTTAGAGTTCTCTGTATTATTCCGCTTTAGTGTTTCTACACAAACAATCATCTCAGTCTAAACTACGTGACAATATTGAAAATATAGCCGATGCCACTAGAGAACAAATTTTTACACGTTCATTTTTTTATCTTTCTTTTTCTCTCTCTTTTTTGGCATGAAAAGAAATATATTTATGTGTAAACAATAAAATTGGTATAAATCTTTGTGAAAAACTAAACTTGCATGTTAAAATGACGTTACTATAGCTTTAAAAGTATTAATTTTCTAGTGATATGATTTATTTGAAAAAAAAAACATTTGTGGATATTTCTAATACTACCGTTAAAACATAATTATGAATTATATTTTTAGATAATATTTAGTTTTATAAAAACATTTAATGCTTCAGATAGGTAAATTACTTTTAATCTAATTTCTTTTACATTATTCTTAATATGGTTTTAAAAATAGACAAATCGCTAAAATGGATGATTTATTTTTTTTATTTATTTTATTTTATTTATTTTATTTTATTTATGTGTTTGTTCCGTTTTGTTTTCTCGCCGCCAATTTCCAATTAGGTGTTTGTCACGCAGTTCGCGCATTTGGCGATTAACACACCTAACGAGCATATATCAGCTTTTTTTTTTTTTTTTTTTTTTTTATTAAAAAATGAAATATATATTCATTGCGCATCTACATATATAACACGAGAAGAAATGTGTGTGTGTGTGTGTCCGGAGCCTTTCAGGTAAACGGCTGATCGCTGAGCTGCACAAATTTGCATGGAGGTTCGTATGACCTATCCTGATACACCTGATATCCGATATCCGATATCCGATTTACGAATTTTAGATTTTTTTAAATTAATTAAAATATGAAAATAATAACCTTATAATAGCTTTAAAATTAGCCATTTAACTATTAGCTTTAAATGTAATTGTTGCCAAAAATCTTTACAAATTCTTTATTTTCTTACTTAAATCAAATATATTTTCACGGGAATAAATAAAAAAAAATATGTCAAAAATTAAATTTACTCATGCATATGACAAAATGACTTCATTCAATTTTAAAATTGAATAATAATAAATACATAATAATAATAACAATATACTTAAAGCAATCATCTGCATTTTTTTTTCTTTTTTGCCGCTGAAGTACGCCGGACATATTTTTCCAAGGAGTCTACTTCCATGACAGACATTTTAAGACAAATCCAGCCAAAAATGAATTATAAATGCAGTTTGAAAACTGAAGTGATTTGGACGATTCTACTACAGAGTTTTTGAAGTCCATACAACTGCAAAATTACTACAGTTTACAAACTGCAGACATTTTGTAATTGTTTCGACCTCAAAAATTCTGTAGTGAAATTGGCCTAATCACCACACTTTTCGAACTGCATATGTTTTGCAGATTTTATGCAGCTCTTTTTTTAGAGAGAAGTGACCATCTAAAAAAATGAGGAATATCTATAAAAATAAATTCAGACAGTGTGAAGTTATTTCGAACATATATTTGTGTTTCCGGAGGTTGAATGCGCGGAAAGTAAACCTTAATTCACACACCACATTTCGCAAGCTATTCGAGACAGAGCAGAATACAGCACCCTACCAAACACCGAACACGGTCAATGCTGCTTCACTTTCAGAGCTTTTACGGAATCTAAGCTTAACCAACGAGTCCATGGTGGGACGAAATTTGAAATGATTTTATTTCTTACTGTGTAAGAAGATAGGAAAATTTATTTTTGAAATTTTTAGTACTGTATTGATTAAATGTATGTATACGCAAACACACAAATTATTTTTATTAAATAAAGTATCTACTTGACTATATTAATTAATAATAATAATGACCCTCATCTGTCATGAACGATTCCGGTTAGACCGCTTCAAAACAGAAACTTTTGGCAGTCATTATTATTATTATTATTTATTTTATTTTTTTCTGTATGTTCAACTTACGGAAACATACATATATGTATTGTATTACACCTATTCTTATTTATTTCTTTTAATACCTTGAAAGGCATTCAATTGTAATGTTTGAAGGTCTAAATTAAATATAACGGATCACTGGCTATTATAAACAACACAGTACCAGATAAAAACAAACCAAAACTATTGCCATTCAGAAAATACAAATTCCAAGTGAACGACTCTTTAATTCCGAATGAATGACTCTTTGACCATTTTATTTAAAAAAAAAAAAAAACTCTTAAAATATTTCAGAAACATATTAAAGCCTTAAAACTCTTAAAATATTCGTAGAAACATATTTAAAGCCTTTAATTATTTTTATCAAGCTTCTTTTTTTTTTTTTTTTTTTTTTTCCAGCGTATAATGTAATATGCTTTCACGGACAAAAAATAAATAAATAAATAAATATAATAAAATATTAAATTAGCTCATGCCTATGAGAAAATGACATCTATAAATAATAATAATAATAATTTTAAATTTTAAAGTTGTCGAAGAGATAAATTGAGTGTGAAATTTTCGCACGTTCTTACTAGCAAATGAATTAATTGAAGTGAGAAATAAATAAAATGAAATGATCATTTTTCAACTTTTGGCAGCGATTTTCTTTTTAAAGAAATTCTGTGTATTTCTTCTAAATTAATCTACATAAACCTCACATCATTAGAAAGATCTTTCAAAATTGAACTTTTCTCTCTTTTTTTTTTATGTGAGATTTTAAATTTTTTCCGAATGGATCTGTCTGAAACACTCATTGAAAAACGGCGTCGTTTGGAAAATGAGAGAAAAAGAAGATGGTTACAAAGACAATGTCCAGAGTCATTGGCAAGAATTCGACAAAATAATGCTGATATTCAAAGGCGACGGAGGAAACGAGAATCTGAGTTTGCAGCACAAATGCGAAGGCAAGCTGATGTTGAATCACATCATCGAAAAAATGAAAGAAATAGTCGTAGAGTTCAAGAAGTATTTACCAATGAGAATGTTGAATTACATTACTGTGGACCAATGATCGATGTTTGTGAATTCTGTGGTTCAAAGAATTTTGCCGCTGAACGACCTCTAGACAAAAAAATCAGCAGTTGTTGCCGGAAAGGGACAGTTTCTTTGATAAAACCAACGGATTATCAAGGAAATCAGTTGATTTTTCCACCAGTTCTTCAAGATTTGTTGATGAATCATGAGAACCCTGATTACAAGAATTTTAGAGATAACATTCGCTCTAATAACAGTGCTTTATCTTTTGCATCAATGGGAGCCAAAGTATTAAATTTCAGTGGAAGAGGACCTTACGTGTTTAAAGTTCATGGTCAAATATGTCACAGGACCAGCCATCTACAACCACCCAGTGAACAGTCTCGACAGTATGCCCAACTGTATGTCATAGATAGCACTCAGACAACATAATTCAGAGTTCTTAATCCTGCTAATCAACAATGCATTCCCCGTCTTCTGGACCAGTTGGACAGGCTATTCAGAATGACAAATCGATTTTGTCACACTTACCGTATGCTAAGGGACGTTGAAGCTCAAGCGATCGATGAAGCGAATGAAGCAGGACAAGATATTCCCATAGTAAATCTGGTATTTTGACGAGATCGTCACACTGATCAGAGAAGGTATAATGCACCTACAACAAATGAAATTGCAATGGTTTTTGTTAATGATGATGGTGAGCCTCCTTTTGACCGAGACATTAGAATTTATCCAGAAATTTCAGGACAGTAGTTTGTCAATATCAACATTCTCAGCCCTAACTTGGACCTAATGGTTTATCCCATTTTATTCCCGTATGGCGAACCAGGTTGGCAACCTAACTAGTCTTGCGAGCCTTATGAGGGTGCACAGACAAATAGAACGAGAAATAATGTTACTATTCTGCAGTACAAAGCAGCTTTGTTGGCCATAAGTGAACACTTCAATCCAGTTATTAGTGCGGGACGACTGACACAGCAGTTCATAGTGGATTCTTACTGGCAGGTTGAAGCCAATAATTTGAACTACATTAAAACACACCAGCAGAAGCTGCGAACAAAATTCTGCCAAGGACTAGAAGATCACATTGAAAATAGAGCCAATAATGCACAAGCAGCTGGGATTCCAGTCATTCTTCCCTCATCATTTGAAGGATCACCAAGAAACATGCGTGAGAGGTGTGCTGATGCTATGTCAATATTTTCAAAATTTGGTCCGCCAGATCTTTTCATAACTTTCACAGCCAATCCTAAGTGGCGTGAAATTACAGAAAATTTGAGAAAAGTTGAAGAGCCAAGTGACCGTCCTGATTTGGTTTCACGAGTTTATAACTTAAAGCTGAAATCCATTCTTGGAGATTTGATAGTGCATGGTGTTTTAGGAATTTCAACGGCTCATGTTTACACAATAGAATTTCAGAAGAGAGGTCTTCCACATGTCCATATTTTAATTGTCTTACGTGCTGAAGATAAATTTTCATCGGTAGAACATACTGATCGTTTAATTAGTCCTGAGATTCCTGATCCTGGTTTAAATCGACGCCTGCATGAAATCGTCATGCGCTGTATGATTCATGGCCCTTGCGGTTCAAACAATCCTCGAGCTCCTTGCATGGAAGTTGGAACGTATAGAAAAGTTTTCCCAAAAGATTTTCAAACAGAAACTTTATTGAGTGCTGATGGCTATCCTAAGTATAAGAGATGAATGAATTCTACAGTTGTTGTACGTGGAACCACACTGGACAACAGATTCGTTGTTCTTTACAATGCCTATCTGCTTCTGAAATATGATGCACATATTAATGTCGAAGTTTGTACATCTATGAGAGCAGTGAAATATATTTACAGATACATCTATAAAGGTTTTGACTGTGCGAATATAGTTGTCAGTGCTGGGGAGATTCAAAACAATGAAATTGCAAATTACATTCATGCGAGGTGTGTCAGTGCACCAGAAGACATGTGGCGATTGCTCCAGTTTAAAATGCATGACAGGTCACATGCAGCTATGAGATTGCCAGTACACCTGCCAAATCAGCAGCGTATAATCTTTACAGAAGGTGAAGAAGAAAAAGCCTTACAGGCTGCAAGAACAGGGAAAACTAAACTTGACGCATGGTTCGAATTAAATCAAACCAACCTGGATACTGAAAGAATATTGTATTCAGACATTCCCCACAGTTACGCATACAAAAAGAACAAATGGCAAAAAAGACAAAGAGGTGGAAATAAGATAGTGCCAAAAACGTATGTTGTTAGTGCTAAAGAAGAAGAACGATTCTATCTGGGAATGTTGCTTCTTCACGTACCCGGTGCTACAAGTTTTGAATTTTTAAAAGCTGTTGATGGTACTGTTTATGATACCTTCAAAAAAGCAGCATTTCACAGACATTTACTTGATTCTGATGAAGAATGGAATCATTGTTTGAGGGAAGCTGCTGTTTACCAGATGCCAAAACAACTGAGACAGACTTTTGTCTTCATACTGATTTTATGCAATCCTACTAACGCACTTGAACTATGGAATACTTATTGTTCTGATTTGGCTATGTATTTCCAGCGTAACAAAAAATGAAAGAATTTCTTTTAATCTGGCTCTACATATCAATGCAACTCTCAAGCAACACGGGATGACATGCGAATCTTTTGAACATCCAATGCCAATAGGAAATCCTATTGAAATACAGCTCTACAACCCAGTCGAACAAAGAGAACTGGCAGAAATTCAGATTGCATCGCTTAATCCACAACTGTTAGAAGCCTTCAGAAAAATCATCAAAGCTATCGAAGACATAAATAAAATGGACAGGTATTTTTTCATTGATGATCCTGGGGGTTCAGGAAAAACTTATTTGTACTCAAACCTGTTGCACTACATTCGGGGAAAAGAACAAATAGCACTTCCATTTGCAACTACTGGCGTTGCAGCTACACTTCTCGAAGGTGGGCGAACAGTTCACAGCGGTTTCAAGTTACCTATTCCTATTCTTGACACATCAGTTTCCTCAATGAGGACAAATACTTCAGAAGCTGAAAACCTGCGCAAAGCTCAGCTCATCATTATAGATGAAATAACGATGCTGACAAAAGATGGTCTTAGATGTATCGATTCCCTTCTGAAATAAATTATGAGCAGTGATAAGCCTTTCGGAGGGAAAGTTATCGTTATTGGAGGAGACTTCAGACAGACACTTCCAATTGTGCCAAGAGGATCTACAGCAAATATCATAGAAGCCTGTATCAAATCTACACCTTTATGGAGATATTTCACCCACCTTCCACTCACCTCAAACATGAGAAGTGCCGGACAAGAACAACACAATATTTGGCTTTTAAATGTAGGAGAAGGAACTCTTCCTAGCATCCCCGAATTACTCACCGATTCTATAGAAATCCCTGAACACATGATTGAAAATAACATCATCGAAGCAATTTACAGTTAATTAGCCACCGTGCAGGTTGAAGAATTGGGAAACAGAGTTATTTTAGCTCCAACAAATAGGAAAATTCTGGAAATTAACATGAAAATAATATCAAGAATTGAAGGAGACCCACATGTGTATTACAGTGTAGATTCTATTGTTTCTGAAGACAATAATGATATATTAAATTATCCAGCAGAGTTTTTACATGAGCAAACTCCTTCTGGCATGCCACCTTATCAGCTAATTTTTAAAAAAGGTATGATAGTCCTGTTGCTAAGAAATCTTAATCCAAATCAGGGTCTTTGCAATGGAACTCGCTTATCAATACTTGAAATGCATGAAAATTTCATTTCTGCGAAAATTTTATCTCGGTGCCATCATGGTGAAACAGTTTTCTTGCCACGAGTTGATTTGTGTCCAAGTGATGTCACTCTTCCATTCATCTTAAAACGCTGCCAATTTCCTGTCATTCCTGCCTATGCAAAGACAATAAACAAATCTCAAGGTCAGACATTTCAGCATGTAGGAATTTATCTTGATGAAACAGTTTTCTCTCATGGATAACTATATGTTGTCTTATCCTGATCACAAAATCAAAATAACATTAAATTTCATATTCAGCCAACACACGCACAAGGGCAGATTGGAAACAGTAGAAACTTTTTTACAAGAAATGTCGTTTTCAGAGAAGTTTTATAATTATTTGAAATTATTTACTCGTATATATCCACTTTTTTTACAATATTTATAATTGTAAAATTACCACCATAATTTGCTCCGGGTAAACATCTTAAGTACTTTTTCATAACCCATTTCATTTGAAGTTATTTAATCAATAGTTAAATGCTTAATCTTTATTTTATACATATATTTATATATATTTCTTTAATTGATATTTCATATATAACTTAACACTTTTGCGACCGCTGACGTAGATTCACGTCATTTTTGGGTACAACTATAGTATCTCCCCACAGCTGAATTTGGCGATTTTTCTTTGGCGCCGATTTGAACTATAACGATGTCGTTCTGGACTGTTTGCGATACAATATGGCAGTCTGCATGCTGTTTATTTTGGATGTATGATTTATAATTTAGCTAATGATTTTATCATTTATGATTTTTAGATTTATGATTTAGCTATAATGGCCAAAAATAAATTGCCAAATTCATCCGTAGGGAAATACTATAGTTGTTCTCATTTTTGATATCTGTAACTCTACCAGTGGGCGTTTCTTTCAGGGGTTTTATGTTACTTATTTCTGAAGAATAGACCCAGTATTCAAATTTGTACAGTCAAATGTAACATTGTTGCGTACTCGGGGGTTCGTAAGTTGTCCGAGAATGAAAAGCGAGGCTTGCAAAAATTCAGTAATTTATTCACAGAAAGTTCCAGAAAAATACAGGTCTGTAAACCAAGTATCAGCTTCAATTCAACCAGTAAACACAGCTTAATTAACAACTGTCAACTGTAAATCCACAGTACTAACTGTATAGCAATAGCACATAAAACAAGACTCATTTAAAGAGGCTTAGAACTCCTTCAAATGCAATGCAAGCATTAGCGAAACTGTCTGACTCTGATTTCAGACTGAACTGAATTGACTGCCTTGGTGAAAACAGCAACCCTTATATACCCCTGTAGAAAAGTGTTGAATGTTCCAGAAATTTCTGTATCTCCTCAGCCAATCATATTTCAGCGTCCATATTTGGTATATCACTAATAAGGATTTTCTCGCCAAGGTCACCAAAAAAATCAACAAGTAGGGAAAAAGTCGTCAAACTTGGTGCCAAATCCATTACCTGCCTTATTGGAGATTTCTAATGCGTTTTTAAGGGGAAATTACGCTTTCTTATTCTTATTATAATATAATATGCATTATTTTAACGCTAAAACGAATAGAAATGTCGAAAATTAACATTCTAACGACTTACTAAGCCTCTTTGAAAGAATTTCTTTAAGAATGAATACAATTATTTAAAAACTCGCAACAATATGGATATAAATAATTTGATTAGGAAGAATATAAGTATAATGTATATCCATTTGTAATATAAATGTAAACTTAGAAAATTTTGTAATGAAATATTGTAACTTGGGAGAATAACGCCCATAGGTGGACCTTACTGTCAAGAAGACAAAAGCATGCGGTCGTGAAAGTGTTCAATGAGATTTTTAAAAATTTGAAAGAAATTTTTATAACGAAACTACCACCGTGATTTGCACGGGCTAAACTTCTAGTTCCTTAATAATTAAAATAAATTAAAATCTCTGTTTAAAAATATAATTGGATTTAGAAAGAAAACACAAAACTATTTGCTGTTTCACATTCTAGAAAAAAGTAAGCATATCAGACTCGAAAGTAAGTTTTAATTTATTACGCAAGTATTTATATTTAAAAGTGAATTTTTATAAAAGACTTTCATTATAAAAAGAAAATTTGTATAGTCAAAAAAGTTTCGGATACTGGAGACTTTTTTTTTTTTTTTTTTTTTTGTACGTGTGTGTGAAATAGTATTAGAAATATTAAAAATTATTTTCGCGAAAAGAATATGATAAATGAATCTTTTGATTTAGAACGTTTTAAATAACATTCACGACATGGATATATTAAAATTTTCTCTTGTTAAAAAAAAAAAAAAAAAAAAAAAAAAAAAAAAAAAACTGATACATTTTCTACTTTAAAGAGTCATTTAAGGAGAAAACACTCACTCAATTTCTTCCATAAAGTATTCATTTTCTTTTTTAGAATAGAAGTATTTTAAATTTTTGTAAATTTTTTAATTTCATTACGTTAATGATAAGAAATATCCGCTGTCAATCATGTGTTTTTCTGAAGATAACGTATAATATCGGATTCCAATAAAATATTGCCACTTTTACGAATTGCTTCTTCCTATTGAATTCGTTTGTTAAACATTAATGATTGCGCAAAAATATTTTGGGATACTGGGATAATATAAATTTAGAAAAATGTTTTCTATACCCCTTCTCTTGCCAGTTTCAATCTTAATGCAATTATTACGGAATTAGAAAAAAAAAAATCTTATAAGTATCAGATGCATTTGGTGTCTTAGGATTAAAGATTGAATCAAAACGATGTTTTTATCTCCCTCAATCTGCTCTCTACTAAACAATTGTACAACTTTTATTGCCGAAACATCAGTGGAGGCCTCCCTGTTGAGACTCAAAAAGATTTTGCATTCCGTCTCTGTGTCTGCTTGTTTGTCTGTCTGTTAAGCGATCGCGGCCGCAAAAATCTCGCTATTGACTTGCAATTTGGTATCATACGGAATCATACGGAATCATTTGAGTGATACGGAATCAGCTGTATAGTGTGTTTCATTTCTAGTTCGTGTACAGGGACACTGTTCGTGTACAGGGACACAGTTTTTCTTATCATTAAGGCCTACGGACAGAAATTATATGTACCACAATAGCAGCCGTAAATATCGCTTGATTGACTTGCAAATTACTGACTAGAAATAACTGTATAATTTTTTTTTGTCTATATAAATTATGGATTGTGCACACTTGACACAATGCTTCTTATTATTACGGTCTGTGGGGTGAACTTCGCTTAAACGCATTTTAACATTATTACTGAGATGCTTAAACTCATGTTTTGTGCAAAACATTTGTATGCTTAGGCTTCATAATTAATGTACAGGACCTTAGAAAACTGTTCCGGCAATGTCACGTAATCATCCAAATTATGTCATATTTTGAAACATTAAACGTGAAAAAAGTAGAATAGGATGAATAGTTTTTACTGGTGTATACGATGTTTATGGTTCGTTTGCAGAAATACACAAAATAATTTCGTGACATTAAAACCTATGAGCAAATTTTTATTGAAGTTCATTTTAATGCGTTTACGCTGCCTCCGGCAAAATGGAATTAACATATATCATAAAGACGCTTAAAAGAATGTTTTCTCTGAAAAAAAAAAAGGAATATATAGACTAATTGCCGAAACGTCAGTAGAGGCCTCCCTGTCTAGACTCAAAAAAGTTTTGGGATCCATCTGTGTGTCTGTCTGTTTGTCTGTCGCGCTATAGCGACGCAAAAGCTCGCTATTAACTTGCAATTTGGTACACATGTTCACGACCCACATGGAATTAGCTGTATAGTTTCTGGTGTGTATGAAATTTGTGTTCGTGTACAGGAACACAAAAAAGTATTTCTTATCTTTACGGACTATGGACAAAATTTGTATGTATCATTATAGCGGCCGCAAAAATCACGCTATTAACTTTCAATTTAATACACGTATTCATGAGTTACATGGAATTAACTTTATATGTTTGGGTGTGTGTTCCATTTGTAGTTCGTGTAAAGGGACACACACAATTTTTTCTTATCATTTCGCTCTACAGACAGAATTTGTATGTACCACAATAACGGCCGGAAAAGTACTCCGACTAACTTGCAAATTGGCACACATGTTCAGGCTCTGTATAGGGATGGCCGTATAGATTTTTATGTCTATATTGTTTATGAATTGTGTATAGGAACACGACAAATTTTTTCTTATCATTACGTCCTATAGAGTGAATTTCGTTTAAACGAATTTTAATATCGTTACTTGGTATTCAAAAGCGAAATTAGCGTACATTACTCAGATACTTAAACTGATGTTTTGTGCAGGAAATATGTGCTCTCAGGCTTCCTAATTAACATACAGAATTTTAGAAAAGTGTTCCGACAATTTCACCTAATTATCCGAAATAGGTGAAATTTCGAAAATTATTCATGAAAAAAGAAAAATAAGTTGAATAGATTTTATTGGTGTATACAATGTTTACGTTCGTTCACAGTAACAAAAGAATTTCATGACAATATTGACTATAGACAAATTTTTATTTACGCGCATTTTAACGCGTTTCTGCTCATCTATTATAATGGAATTAACACACATTATAAAGACGTATAAAAGCATGATTACGCTAAAATAAGGGATATGTACAGGCTAAATGATTTATTTACGGGACCACTTAAAAGAATTCGGATGACATTCTGTAATCAACCAAATAATGTCAAATTAGCTCTAAATATTAATGAGTTATAATTAGTTAAATAGGTGTATTATTTTTTAATGTATATAATTTCTGTGGCTCCTTTTCCGGGATACATAAAAGGATTTCGTAGTATTACGGTCTATAATCTGTATTTCTTAAAAGTGTATTTTAACATAGTTATACCGCATTAAATATAATGAAATTTTATTAGAATTTTAAAAGCATACTTTTCTATGCAAGAGAGTGGACCTAGAAATCGTAATTAATTTACAGGGTTACACAAAATATTTCCGATATGTTGTGTAATAAATTTTCATGAAATTTGGTACAAATGTTTATGAATCGCAGGGCAATTATACAAGACTATAAGTTATTAAGAAGACATATATATATATATATATATATATATATATATATATAAATATATATATATATATATATATACATATAGTTAGAGAAAGAGAGATACAGAGGATGTTGTGAGGGGGGGGGGCAACAACGAATCTCAGAAACATTTCTGTTTATGCAAGAAGTGAATCGAATATGTATATTTATATTATAAAACAAGGAATAAATAAAAATTATTTGTTGAATAATGCGTAATGTGAAAGAGAAAAAGGCCTGACAAGCTTCTTGAAACATGGCGAAATCAGCATACTACCAAAAAGAAGTTAAAAAATGAATATCAACGAATTCAAGAACATAATTAAATTAGCAATCAAATAAATAAAAACATAGAAAATATACGTGATAGAATTGACTTAATAAAGGACATGCTAGCTCGTCATGTTTCCACACAGACCTGAAAGGCAAAAAGACATTTTGTTATAAAGTTAGACTCACTGCTAGGTGGATTGTGGAAATTAAAATAGGTCTTTTTAGCAGATAAGCTGCAGACGCAATCTGCGGCTTTTAAATGTCACTGTCTTTTCTGGCGTTCTATACTCATAGCCCAGCCTCTCCGAGTCGCTCGATCTCTTGCAACTGCATTTCCGACAACCGGCGTTCCCTATATTGAACTTTAGCCAGGAATCTTCATCCGAAAACACCTCAAGACACCAAGTACCATGCAGTGAAGAAAAACTACCACCACTAGAATTACCTCAATCCCAAACTTTTATTAAAATTATTGGTGTGAAACTTTATAAAATTCAGTAGATTACAATTGTTATTAAAAAAAGGTTAGCCGAAAATTTAAAAACTTGTTTATGATAATCTGAATGACTATTTCATATTTATTATGACTATTATGACTATTACATAATTTTTGATGAAGATTCCTGGTTAAAGTTCAATATAGGGAGCGCCGGTTGTAAGAAATGCAGTTGCAAGAGATCGAGCGACTATGGACTATGAGAGTTTGTACTATGAGCATATAGAACGCAGGAAAAGCCCATGCCAGTTATATGCCGCCTATTGTGTCTGCACCTTATCTGCTCCGAAGACCTATATTAATTTCTACAATCCACCTACGCAGTAAGTTTAACTTTATAATAAAATGTCTTTTTGCCTTTCAGGTCCGGGTGGGAACATGATAAGCTAGCATGCCATTTATTAAGTCACAACTATCACGTATACTTGTTTATTTTTCTTTATTTGCTTATAAATTCAATTCTGTTTTTGAATTTCGTTGGTATTCCTTTTTTTCATTTTTTGGGAGTATGCTGATTTCGACATGTTTCCGAAACCTGTTGGGCGTTTTTCATTTTCTTGTTTGATTAAAATTTGTCTTTTCTGCTGCTCCCACCCACTGAAGAGGAATCAGTGGGTGTTTGCACATGAAGTGTTGTTTTGCATATGTTTTTCGTTACATACAGTCGGCTGCAAAATTATTCGAGCACTAGCCAATAATTCCTATATTTAAAAAAGTACACTTAAGACTGTTTTGCTAAGTAAATCCTTGTCGAATCATGTTCTTAGATTGATGAAGAACTTGACTCGACAAGGATTTATTTAACAAAGCTGTATTAAGTGTACTTTTTTTTGGCAAGGATTATTGCTAGTGCTCGAATAATTTTGCAGCCGACTGTAAATTCGTTGTTTTTGTATTTATTAGCATTTTCAATTTCTTTTGTTAACGAAGCCCACTTATCTTAAACTTTTACATCTATTTATTACTTTTATTTAAAACTATATATATATATATATATGTACTAGCTGACCCGACAAACGTTGTTTTGTCATATAAATTATTTCTAGAGAATATTTTGCTAGAAAAAAATAACTGACTTATTGTAAGTGTGTAAGGATGTGGTATATAAGTGGAAGATGTATGGAGCGCTGTGAACGGTGAAAGAATATAAAAATAACAAAACACCAATCATTTATCTTTTTAATTTATTAAAATTGATTCTTTAAAATTATATACATATCGCTACTTATAACAATATTGCTAAAAAACAATATCAATCCCTTAATGCAACAGAGTGTACAATATTTTTTGTTATACCATCTTTCGCCAATACAAACAAACTCTCGGGCCTTCAGGCAATAGCTCGACATCGAAGCAGACATCCGCAAATTCAGCGCATTAAAAAACTCCTAATGAATCTCGACTTAACTTGCACCCTGGCACACGTTTCTGCCCACAGGGGTGTCGTAGGCAATGAAATAGCTGATTCCCTAGCAAAAGAAGCCACTAACTTCCCCACAAAATGTTCTTCAATTCCCGCTCCTCCCTCCTACGTCAAAAGTAAAATTCAAAACTTAATGAATCTCAAATGGCAAGACCTGTGGGATAGTTCAGAGAAGGGGAGACATACCTTCTCGCTGATTCCACGGGCCCGCACTAACTCTTGGACTTTAACTCCCCCTATTACCGCATTCCTAACAGGCAATGGGCCCTTCCCTTCCTATCTATGCAAGTTTCATTGCCGACGCTCACCCTTGTGTCCATGTGGAGAGGAGGGTACTCCACTACATTATTATTTCCACTGCCCCCTAACAGAAAATTATCATTTAAGAAATCCCTCCCCTAGACCAATTAATTGGCTAGACGAAATTCTAACAAGAAAACCGCTAATAAATAAACTAAATAGGATCTTCTCCTACTTAATGAACATTTCAAACCTAACAGATTAATATCAAATTCTACTAATTATAATAATAATTCTCTAGTCAAAATTAAATAACCTTAAGTTTCTTCACCCTGTTATCTTCCTCTGTGGTCGTCCGAGTTGCTGCTGAAGATATCCTCATGTAATATCAGTTCTAGATTCCAAACGTCCTGAAGTTGCAGATTACTCAGAAACTTCACCAGTACCCCGCTAACCATCCTAACCTCACCAGCAATCAAGGACCGACTTGAGCCTCAACGTGAATCTATCTACTTACAGATTCTTCCCATGATGTTCAGCAATTAATGCTGATTAAATCCATGCATACGCATGAACTGTTTCTACTAAAGGAACTGCCATTCTCAACCTCAGAATCTGCGTCATCAATTATCAACTGGTTTCGACTCTACAATAACAACTATCGTCAGCATGCCATTTGTCGCGTGGGGCCGGCTGGGCCCGGCATGCCGACCAAATACTTTATGAACATAAATATCTGTAAATACTCATCGCCCTCTGTCGCTGGTTGGCTAAGCCAGGCGATGCATGATGTAATTTTTTTTTTCTCAATAAATGTCGGAGCAGCTCACGTGGATTATCCTAGAAGCGCTCAACACCGCTCCTCGAGCGGTGAGCGGGGGCTGCTCCCTGTTAAATGGTAAATACAAACAAACTGGATGGTTTGCCCACTCGAGAGCCACGTATAATTGTCCGTGTGAAAAACATGATGTGCTCAAATCTAAGCCACAGACAGACATCGTTTGGCCCTGAGACTTATTGATAGTCATTGCAAATACCAATCTAATTGGAAATTGAGGGCGTTTAAATTGAATTGGCACATCTGTGGGTATAATAGGGATTCGCAGTAGTAATATATTTTCACCTCGGAATTTGTCATTTAAAATGATGGCTTCGATAACATTTTTCATTAATTTTTTTATGACTAATCGCGTGCCGTTGCACAACCGTTGTGGGTTCAAATTACGAAGCAAAATAACCGGAGATCCAACCTTCAGTTGTAAAATATGCGGTGGCATGCCTGGTAATTCCAATGAGTTTAAAAACTTTTTTGGATAATTTACAGCTTCGGTGGAATCGCAAACTGTATCATTAGATTTGTATGACACCAAGTCTCCTGGTAACAAATGTTGCATCTTGAGATTCAATTCGTTGACGTCCACATTTTTTGCTGCTAAAATTGCTCTTTCTGCCAGCCAATCATGATTTGTGTATCGTCTGTGTATATCGGGAAATATCTGGTCAATAAGAGCATCTTGAGAATCAATGATTGTGCAGAAATCGGTCTGTAATTTTATGCATCCACTTTCACCTGTAGTAACTTTTCCATCGCCGATATCTAACAATTGTTTTGAGAATGTTTCAGCGGATGGATCTTGAAGCTTTTGAACGCACAAATTTAATTTCAGTTGTACTTTTTCAACATTACGCCACAATGACGATGATTTTAAGCACCCGTTGATCTCATCAGCGTATGTTGAACGCGAAATAACGGGAAGTGGTTGTCTGAAATCACCTGAAAAGAGTAACAGAGTGCCGCCAAATAATTTGTCGTTGTTTTTTATATCTTTCAATGTCCTGTTCGACGCCTCAATCGAATGTTTGTGTGCCATAGTGCATTCATCCCAGATAAGAATTTTACACTATTTCAGCACTGTGGCCATGGACGATTGTTTTTTTATGTTGCACACTGCGTCTGGGTTATTTTGAATATTTAGTGGCAGTTTAAATAATGAATGAGCTGTTCTGCCTCCTTCCAATAAAGTTGCCGCAATGCCAGATGATGCAACAGCCAATGCGATGCCATTATTTGATCGTATTTCGGCGAGAATTAGTGAAATAAGAAATGTTTTGCCAGTTCCACCTGGTGCACCCCCCCCCCCCAAAAAAAAAAAGAATCCACCTTGTCCTGCCAAAACTGCGAGCATGATGCGGTCGTAAATGGTTCTTTGTTCTTCATTCATTAGTGGGACATTGCGAGCAACAATCGCTGCCATTTCTACAGTATTGTATTGTAGTTCACGCTTCAATTCAGTGCTTATTAAATCAGATGCATTTTGATTTGTTGAATGCATACCGAAATGACAGAGTGGTAAGTTGGCAATGATAATGCAAAGATCTTCAATAGCAATCAATGCTTCATTGTACATAGCGTCACTGAATACTAACGTTAGATCATTGCACCGTGAACGATGTTGATGCAATATATCATCAGTCATTGAATCTTTGTGATTATCCCGTAATGTCTCTGCTCGGGCCGGGAAACATGCAGTCAACACTATAGCGAATAGTAGACGAATTTGTTTTGCTGTACAGTTCAGTCCTACTTCAGCAAGCATACACTCCCACTGGTTGTCGTCTTCCAGCAAGCCGAGTGCAAGGCATGCATCTTTATACGTTGGATACTGTTGTCCATTCACTTTACGTAAATCTTGAAATGACAAAGGGCCGATGACATTAACCAATAACAGTCGAAGATAAAAGCACTCCATCCAATAAAGTTGCCGCAATGCCAGATGATGCAACAGCCAATGCGATGCCATTATTTGATCGTATTTCGGCGAGAATTAGCGAAATAAGGAATGTTTTGCCAGTTCCATCTGGTGCACCCCCCCCCCCCCCCCCCCCCCAAAAAAAAAAAAAGAATCCACCTTGTCCTGCCAAAACTGCGAGCATGATGCGGTCGTAAATGGTTCTTTTTTCTTCATTCATTAGTGGGTCATTGCGAGCAACAGTCGAAGATAAAAGCACTCAGTCTGCCTTGGATTGACTGTAAATACTCGTCCGAAGGTGTTTGAATTGAATAAACCGGGACATGCATCAATCGGCGTGCCTTGCTTGCGGGGCATCCATTTTTTTGTTGGAGTCCATGTGAAATAGCGTGGTACTTTTGAATAGAGTAATGTCCGTGCAAAAGCACCAAAAGCATCCGCACGATTACACAATTGAAAAAATTCGGTGAGTGTAGTTTTTGGTGGATTTATAGCACGATCAATCGCTGTCTCGCTCGTGAAATATACGCGCTGGCCATTTTCAAGATGGACGGCTAAATGAAGAACTGCTGGATCCCGTTCATGAATTGGGAAACCAAAGATACGCCAAACAGCTTCATTGGAGCTGACGTACCGGCCAATTTGGTAAAGTGTTATTTCATCGTTGTTATTCACCGGAGGAGCATTCACATTGGTATTTTCAACTCGAAATACAGCCATATCACTGCCTTTATTCACATACTTGCAAATGTATTTGATGCTCTTCACTGAACTGCAGAACTGAACATTAATATGAGCACCAAAAATAAATTTAAAAAACTGGCGTACAGACAATAGCAAGAAATTCAAACTTCTTCACACACCATAAAGTTTAAATCAGCACAACCAGTTTCGAAAGGACGTAGCCTTTCTTCATCAGGTGCAAACACGTGCAACTGCCTTGGAGGCAAAAGCAAGACTGAAAGCAGGACAAAATCCAGATTCCACTTTGCTGTCTACAGCCTGGAAAAATTTGTTTAATTCAATTAAATAATTTCCTTCATTATGCTTATAACATCATATTAGTTATAATAAAATAATTCTAATTTAAATAAAAATAATATTAATTAATGGATAAATTTTATTAAATTTACTTATTAGTTTAATATTATTGAAAAAAAAATTGTTTACTCCTTTCCTCCCTCCTCATTTTGTGGTGTGTGTGTACGTGTGTTCCTCTCTGATTGGTCCTGTCTTGCATGTTGCTTCCTATTGGTTGTCTGTGTTGCTCCTCCCCCTCTGGATTTTGTCCTGCTTTCAGTCTTGCTTTTGCCTCCAAGGCAGTTGCACGAGTTTGCACCTGATGAAGAAAGGCTACGTCCTTTCGAAACCGGTTGTGCTGATTTAAAATTTATGGTGTGTGAAGAATTTTGAATTTCTTGCTATTAATATGAGCATTGAATGTTTTGCTCAGCAGTGGCGAATATGGGACCACCCAACGGTTATCAATGTCAATGTTGTTGTTGACATAGATGACCGCCATAGATGATAGGATTGTCCGCCATTATCGGGATTTCTTCGACGATATATTGGATATCCGTCAACATTTGTGATCGTGAAAATTTTCGGAAAACTTTTAGTACATTTTCCATCTGCACAAATAATAATGGCCTAAAAATTCATTTTTCATTTTAACATAAAATAACTCTGTCGGATATTGACGATTTTTTTAAAAGAATATACCATTTTAACTAATTTTAACATTTTAACAATATTAACGTTGAAAAAATATTTTAAACACTTACGGTTAAAAATTCATCTTTCATTTCAACATTAAATAAATTCTGACATCGTGTTTACGATTCTAAAATATTAACTTTGAAAAAATATTTTAAACACTTCGTAAGATACGGTTAAAAATTCATTTTTCATTTCAACATTAAATAAATTCTGACATCGTGTTTACGACAACTCACGCCATCTAGGTGGAAAAGTTGTTGAAAGAGTTGGTTAAAAATTAATTAAGAAAGAACTAATTAAGTTACAACTTTCATTTGTAAATCTAAACCATTCTCGAATCCACCCGAAGACACAAAAAATTTCATTAAACTCAGTCCAGCCGTTTAGGAGGAGTTCAGTGACATACACACGCACAAAAGAAATATATATATAAAGATATATATACATATATATAACTAGTTTAATTTAATTAGTGATGAATATGGAAAAATGATAGTGGATTATAATAATATAACAACAAACATAAGAACAATGTTTATAAGAAGAGTTTATTAAAAAGATAAAAAAGAAAGAACGAAAAGAAAAGAAACGAAAAGAAAAAACTTAATTTAAGCCAAAAGTTTAATATATACAGTTCCATGCAGTATTTATTTTCATATTAGTTATAATTGAAATTTTTATATGTGTACTAGCAGGCTTCGCCCGCTTTGCTGGACCCTATTTTTAAATGAATCACTATATTTACTGAATTCTCAAAAGTGCATTATTTTTTATCACGTGAAAAAAAAAAAAAAAAAAAAAAAAAGCGAAACAAAATCTGATTAGGAAAAATGTCGCACCGGGTTCTCACTGCCTTCGGAAAAAATTCCCAAAATGCTCTAACTCTTATTTCTGTTATTTTCCCCCTTCGTCCCCCCCTCCCGTCTATCCTAATAATTTTACAAATTCGAAAATATCCGCAACCGATTTGTAAATATCAAAAACCTCTATGTACCAGTTTTGAACGATCTATCTCTATTTTTATTTTTTTGCCCCACCACCCTCCACCCCCGTTCCCAATAATTTTAAAAATTCGAAAATATCCGCAATCGATTTGTAAGTAACGAAAACCTCTATGTACCAATTTTGAATGATCTAACTCTATTTTATTTTTTTTTGCCCCCTCCGCCCCCTCTCCCGTCTCTCCTAATAACGTTACACTTTCGAAAATATCCCCATTCGACTTCCAGGCCTTTAAAACCTATCTGTACCAATTTTGAATGCCCTAAGTGTATTTCTATTTGTTTTGCCCATAGCCCACCCCTTACCGCTCTACCCCCTACCCGCACCTAATAATTTTACAAATTCGAAAATATCCGCAATCGATTTGTAAGTATCGAAAACCTCTATATATCAAATTTGAACAATCTAAGTCTATTTTTTTTGCCCCCCCGCTCTTCCCTCCCCCTTCTCTCCCCTCCTAATAACTTTACACTTTCGAAAATATCCCCATTCGACTTGCAGGCTATTGAAACCTATCTGTACCAATTTTGAAAGGCCTAACTGTATTTCTAATTGTTTTTGCCCCTGCTGCCCCACCTGGGGGCTGAATTTTTAAAATTCCAGAAATTGGTTTTTGGATATTTTTATTAGCTATATTTTATAGCAAAAATTTCACGTATATCTGATTTTTTTTTTTTTTTTTTTTTTTTTTTTGTTTGAGATATATAGGATTATGCGAAATTGCGTTTTACGCATGTGAAATCCCGTTTTGCCCCCCCGCCCCCCCTTGGGGGACCGAATTTCGAAAATTCCAGAAAAATCGTTTTTAGACATTTATATTAGCTATATTTTAAAGCAAAAATTTAACGGATATCTGTTTTTTTGTTTGAGATATGAAGGATTTTTAGAATTCACGTTTTGCACCCCTCCTCCCCACTTGGGTGGCGAATTTTTTCAATTTTTTTTTCCTAAACCATCCCTGACCTATAAGGAAAAAAACAAAAAAAGAATGATCGAAATCGGTCAAGCCGTTTACGATTTTATAAAGGACATACAGACAAACATTAATTTTTATATACATAGATATTTATCCACAAAATTCACCATTTCTCGAAAGAATATATTTTATTTGGGAAAATAAGCATATCTGTAACTGCAAATGAAACAATTCTTATTTAAGCAGGTGTTTAAATTCCAAGGTTTCTTGAGACGCTTTTTGGTTTCCAGCTACTAAGTGACATTGCAGAAAATAAGGTCATAAAAAAACGTCTGTTGTTGACTTTTCCGCTTTAATATCTCGTTTTAGATTTATTTTTCATTTTATAAAAATGTTTTTCTCTTACATGTTTTTCTCTTATACTTTTTTTTATATTATTTTTCCTGATAATATTAATTACAATTTTAAAGAAATGTATGCTTTAAGTTCTTAGTAGAAATATTTATTATAATCACATTTTTTTTTTTTTTTTAATCCTACGGATAAAATTTTAATTGAGTGTTATGTAGAGATATTATAAATTTTAAAAGAACTTTATCGGCGTTACCTGAGTTGCCAAATTTAGGGACATTTTTTTAATTCAATAATCACGAATAATTTTGACGAGTAATATTTGATATGCATAAAAGACAATTAATCTTCAAAGTGATTAGGCAAACGTTACGATTAAAATTTAGTAGAAGATATCGAATAAAAAAGTTCCTAACTTTGACAACACTGGGTGTGACGTCATTGAACACTTTATACGTCTACATTGCAGCAGTGTTGCCAAACTCTGCAACTTTGTTATTACCCAGGAAAACCTGAGTTGATGACCAACAGGAGGCCAAGTGTAGGCTGCCAATGTTCCAAATGTACTTTTTTGTGATAAAAACCTTATCATCTCACAAATCTTAGTAAATAAACAAAAATACGTTAGAATTAAATGTTTATAAAGGTTTTTAACTCCAAAACATTCGCCAAGTTCTCGTTAAAAATTCTGTATATTATAAATAAAACAAGTTGGCATAGGTGGACTCTGCTCAGTTCCCGATCATATATATGTTCTCAAAAATTTCTAGTACAGGACATTCTCTTAACATGATTATCTTGTTAAGAAAAATTATTCTGACAAAACGGTTGACAAAGTGTCAGAATGAAATCCCCTCCTAATAGGCTAACCATCGTTCACTTCAATATATTTATCTTATTCTAATCTATTAGGTTATTTTATTAGGGTCAATTTCGTAGTTTAGTTTTCATGCTACTATTTCCAATGCAACGATCCTCCAAATGCATATTTTATATAAAAAATTCTCAATTTTACTATGATGATAAAATCGTAAATTACGAGTAACTTACGAAATATTCCTACTAGAATATTTGTAGTCAATCATGTTCAAACACGCATCATAAATGTTATTTTGAAGTTTTCTGATAAATTTATGATTCTTAAATAGACGTTTATGCTCAATTTTGCCCTATTCTACCATTTTAATTAAATCGCAAATTCCAAATATTAAATATTCATGCCAGTATCCTAAATACTATTTCAAAAGTGGCCTGACATCTTTAAGATGAAAATATCTCTCAAGATTGACGTTTATGTGAAATTTTGCCTTTTTGTGCTGTGTTAAGAAATTCGTAAATTTCTAATAGCTAACGAAATTTTTATATTGGAAAATTCATAGTCAGTTATGCTCATTCCAGTATCCTTAATAATATTTCAAAAGTGGTCTGACATTTTTACGATGAACATATCCCTGAAAATTCACGTTTATGTAAAATTTTGCCCAATTCTGCCAATTAAGAAATTCGTAAATTTCCAATAACTTGCGAAATTTTTAAAGTTGCATGTTTATACTTACTGTTATTCATTCCGGCATCAAAATGGATATTTTAAAACTGGTCTGACTTATTTACAATACATATTTTCCATTTAATGCACGTTTAAGTGAAATTTTGCCCTTTTCTCCACTGTTACGAAAATAATAAATTTTTAATAATTTACGAAGTTTTTAATTCGAATGTTGCAAATAAATAGGGTTCTTGCAAGTGTCAAAAGCAAAATTTTAAATTTGATCCGACTTCTCTGCGACAATTTGTTCTTCAGATATCCTGTATACAGGCAAACATACTAACGGATTAACTAACACACTAACGGAATAACAAACTAATAGTCACCCTACAGACGGAAACCATACAAACTTTGTCATTTTCGTATTCCTCACACCTGTAAACGTATGAAAAATTAAAAAACCGAGGTCAAAAATTAGTACGATTACCTAAGTTCCCCATACCTATAGTATGATGGGGTACTTAAACATGTTGATATTTTTTTTTTTTTTTTTTTAAGTTTTAAATTAAATATGTTTATATCTCAAGTATTTAATATGCTATCGTCACACAAATTCATCAAAAATTGTAATGAGTATTTATTAACACTAGTATCGCCCAGTGGTCGAAACTCGACCATTTTTTTTGCAAAGCGAGGCAAAGCAAAGTTATTGCCTTGTCCTATACGGAATGCAATTGCAACACAGCTGCGGCAATTGTTTGCCAATATTCACTCTAACTGAATCAGCAGAGTTTTACTTAATATAACTATTTCTCTCTGTAGATGTCAGCCTTTCCTGAAATGAGAGAAAATCGCAACGTGAAAACGCCTCTTGTTGTGTGATACAGCCCAGAAGCTAATAGGTACCATGTCAGACCAAGGTCCAACCAAGTATCAAATTCTGTTAAATTAATTCGATTGGTTCATAAAGTACAGTGTTTGGAAAAAAAAAAAAAAAAAAAAGATATTTTTCAAAAATGGTCGAATTGAGTTCGGGAAATTTCAAAACGTGTAACTTTATCGAAAACCGAAAATCTAAAACATTTCTGAATCTTATATTTCCTACTTATATATGCAGAGGAAAGACTAATAAATCCACTTTTTAAGAAATAAAAATAAGTAGTCAATTTCACTAATTTCACTTAATTAAAATGCACGGAAATCTCAAAACGTGTAAATTCATCGAAAACCGGAAATCAAAAGTTTTTATGTATCTTCTACTTGCTTCTTCTACCCACAAAAGCTAGCAATAAAGACACTTTCTTAAAAAATAAGTAGCCAATTTCAGTTAATTGAAACGTAAAGAAAGCTCAAAACATGTAAATTCAGCAAAAAACGGAAATCGGAATTTTTTCCGTATTGTCTACTTATACATGCAGCAGTTAGTAACAAATCCATTTTCCTTTTATTTAGTATATTAGTTCAATATTTATTGTTTAAATATCACCCTTTGAAATGAAATGTTTATGTTTACATTCGAAACTGGAAGTTTGCCATTTTTTTTTTCTGGAGTTTTGTGATTTTAAATTAAAATTTTATCAATTTTACAGAAAAAATAACTCAATCAAACACATGTAGACAGTAACTTATATATAACTATCCGCGTTTGTAATGATCGATAGACGGCGCTTTGTGAACACTGCAGTTGTTAGTAAACATTAGCCACGTGTGTTCCAATAGTGTTCTTGTTATTCTACTTAATATTCGTACTATAATTTCTCCGCCATTACATTATGGAAAATTGATTGCTTTTGGAAAAAATAATTCAGTTTATTCGAAGTTCGATCGGAAGTAGATTTTTAACTGAAGCTGAACAAATATTAGTTTCAAGTCATCTGATTAATTCTTTACTTCCATTAGCCGAAGCAACTGAAATTTTAAATTTATCATTTGGAAATAAATGGAAGCTTCATTCTGGATTTCTTGATCCTTTGGAGTTACACTGGAGCACTCAACAGTATGTGTTATCTTTTTACCGGATTTATTCATTTTTATTCAATAAATATATGTGAAACTAAACATCGGCTAGCAATGGCGGCTATATGGAATTCGAATTAAACCATGTTTATTGTAATTTCACCGTAGCCCACCAGAGGGCGAGCATTTCATTACAATCGCGGATACCCAAATATCGGAATTAAAATCAGCAGATAATTTCCGTTTTTTTTAAATAATTTTTTACAAAAAACTCAATGGACAATTAACATAGAAAATCTTTTACATGGCTCCATGGACAGACAGTGACGTCATCATTTCGCTTGCGTATAGTGATGCTACATTATACAAATTACTGTGTCTATGGTTTTATTTGAGCTTTATGAAATTGCCAGATTTAACAACTTTCTACTTTTAGGTATTTTTTAATGTGAAGGAATACGTGTATAATAGGGAAAAATGGGGGAAAATGCATAAAAAATAAATGTATTTTTAAATACCTTCTTGACATCGTAAGAAAATAATATTTGTATTCGCACCTTCCGGCTAACCATACCTTTCGAATGATACCATTTTCAACCCTCTACTCCCATAATTAATAAGTTAAAAAGGGACAACAAATTTTATGCTTGCCTATTAATATATAGATATCCTAAAGTTACAGATCATTTTGCTCACTTGACGATACAGGGTGATAACAAACATTATTGTTTTTGCTCAATTTATTACCGGCCCCCTAAATGAGGTCCCCTTAAACCAATCTTCACTGAAAAACTTGAGGAAGCTCCAGTTCTTTAAATACCCATTTTTTGAAAACATTTCGCCTAGAGAAATTTTTAAATTGAAAAGAACTGAAGTGGCTGTCAAATAAAATTTAGGAAACAAGGATCCCAATACAACACAAAATGTTTCAGTTATGTTTCAGAAAACTTACAATCTTTCATTATCGTAACACATTTAGGGTATGCTCCCTGATACCTATCTGAAACATTTGCACTTTTTGATGTTCTCTCTGTTAAGTGATTGAAACGTTTCTGTTACGTATCCGATTTTTTGTTACGATTGCGGAAATTTCTACATATTTCAAACTATTTGGAAATCAAACTGAACGTTTCGAAACAATTCAGAAATATCTTTAGTGTTTCGATGTTGTATGATATTTACGTTTCTGGAACACTGTGTGCTGTTAGGGTCCCTAACAGCACAAAATGTTCCAGAAATGTAACAATCATATAACATTGGAAATATTTCAGAAACGTTTCGAAACGTCCAGTTTCCTATTCGATTAGTTTCAAAAAAGTATAATTGTCCGCGATCGTAACAAAAAAATCGGATACGTAACAGAAACTTTTCAACTGCTTAACGGATGGAACATCGAAAAGTGCGAATGTTTCAGAAATCATTAGAGAGCATATTTAAATGTGTTACGTTTCTGAAAGATTGTAATCTTTTGAAACATATCTGAAACATTCTATGCTGTATGAGATTAGGGATATTGAAGTTTACTTATTATGTGTGTTCACTTGGATATGTAAATTTTTAATAGTCTTTTATCTTTTATGCAATTACATGTATATCGAAAGAATGTCTGGTTACTATAATAAAGTTTTTCAATATATATACAAGCATATATACAATATATATATATATATATATATATATATATATATATATATATATATATATATATATATATATATATGTATATGTATGAATAAATCCAACTTTCAATAAAAGAAATTTAGTCAACCTAACCCGAATTATAAAAAAAGAAAAAAGCCATTTTAAATATTGTTATAGCATTATATTGTCAGAAGTACATATATTTTATTACTAAAATTTCTTTATAGAAATAATGTAACAATTAAATACTTTTTTTTTTAAGATTCGTTTAACTATTTAATAATATCTGTATCGCAAGTTTAAATCAAGATATTTCCAGCAATAATATTTAACAATGCTCCTAAATTTACAAAAAAAAAAAAAAATATCTTCCTGGTAAAATAACACTATCATAAATTCTTCGACACATAGAGAAAGACAGACAGGCTTTTTTTTTTTTTTAATTGTGTTCAGAACATCGCAAAACGTGTAAATTAATTGAAAACCGGATGTCGAATATTTTTACGAATCTAATACTTTTCTCTTTTATGTATTCAGGGAAGTACAGTCGGTAACAAAAGTGTCCGAACACTAGCAAAAATTCCTATATAAGAAAAGTATACTTCATACTGCTCTCTGCCGTGCAACGCTCGGAAAACACACCTTCTAAAAACGACACTCGAAAACCGGTCTAGCATTTCCTCCAGTTGTTCTTCAGCTCAGTGATTGAGGGACCAATGTGCCAATGTTTGTAATACCTTTAAATATAATGACCAGCGAAGCGAACAAAGCCCGCTAGTATATTTTACTAGGAGAACATTTCATTTCTTACAAATAATTTACTGCGTTAATTTCATACCGATGCCATTCAGATGGCATCGGTATGGAGTCGGTATGGCATGGAGTCGGTAATATATGTAATCAGATAAAATTTATTAGGATATCTGATTAAGCACAGATGTATAAATTTCTTTTTAGGCAGATCTCATACCATGGATAGTATACTAAACTAATACAATTTGACATTTTTTTCGGAAAATACACGTTTATTTATTTATTTTTAATAACTTTTAAAGGATTTGAGTATGAATTGTGATAACGTGCACATATACAAATGATCTCATGTTGACGTTCATGATGCACAACGTTCTGAATTTTAGTAGTAGTAGCTATAGAGTAATTCTATAAATACGAATTTATTTTTAATACTATTTACTATTATTGTACTCTAAATGCATTCAAATTATCTAATTGTTTAACATCTTTCAGCGTTTGACTATTACCAAACATTTAACTTCTTTAACTTAACATCCAACAAGGTTGAAAAGTGTTAATGACTTCGGTTTATCTGTCTGTGTGTCTGCCCGTGTGTCTGTCTGTCTGCCTGTCCGCGCTCTAACTTCCGTAAATAATTATAGAATTTCTTGAAACTGACATATGTTATTCAAGATAACTATCGAATGTTCCCTATTGAAAATGGAGTTATACCTTTACTGGTTTGTGTACAGGGACCCCCAAAAATATTTCAAAGCATTGTGTTCTATGAGAGGCATTTCTATAAACCCTATTTTCGTACCCTTACTGTACAAAAATCTTTTTGAAATTGAAATATGTTATACAAGTTCACTATCGGATGTTCCGTGTTGAAAATGGAGTTTATACCTCTGCTGGTTTGTGTACATGGACCCCAGAAAATATTTCAAAGCATTGTGTTCTGTTAGAGACATTTCTATAAACCATATTTTCATACCCTTACTGTACACAAATCTTAATAAAATTGAAATATGTTATTCAAGTTCACTATCGGATGTTTCCTGTATAAAATGGAATAAATACCACAACTGATTCGTGTACATGGACACACAAAAGTATTCCAAAGCATTGTGTTTTATGAGAAATATTTCTATAAACTAAATTTTAATAACTTTACTTTGCACGAAGATTTATGAAATTGAAATATCATATTTATAAGTACAAACGTAAGTGCTTTTCATAGAATATAGCATGATTAGCAATAGATTTACAGGGTGACACAAACATATTCTGTAATATAAAGAACTATTAATAAATATTTGCTAAATATGTATGTTTACATTAAGCATTTTTAACTCTTTCTAACATTTTTAACATTTCCCAACAAGGTTGAAATGTGTTACGGACTTCGGTTTGTCTGTTTGTCTGTCCGCATTCTAACTCCCATAAATATGTGTTGAATTTCTTGAAACTGATACATCTTATTCAAGTTCACTATCGGATGTTCCCTATTGAAAATGCAGTTTGCACCTTTACTGATTTGTATACAGGGACACCCGAAAGTATTTCAAAGTTTTGTGTTCTATGAGAGGTATTTTTATATATAATATATTTTGATAACTTTACTGTACACATATCTTAATGAAATTGAAAATGTTATTCCAGTTCACTATGGGATGTTTCCAGTATAAAATGTATTAAATACCACCACTGATTTATATACAGGGGCACCGAAAAGTATTTCAATGTATTGTGTTCTATGAGAGGTATTTTAAAAAATCATATTTTCATACCTTTACTCTAAACACATCTTAATGAAATTGAAATATGTTATTCAAGTTCACAGTTGGAAGTTTCCTGTATAAAATGGATTAAATAACATCACTGTTCTATATACAAGGACACTCAAAAGTAATCTAAAGCATTGCGTTCTATGAGAGATATTTCTATAAATCAAATTGTAATAACTTTACTTTCCACGAAGTTTTAGGAAATTGAAATATGTTATTTATATACAAAAAAGAATGCTTTACATAGAATATAGCATGATTAGCATTAGGTTTACAGGGTGACACAAAAATATTCTGTCACATTAAGAGCTATTAATAAAAATTTGGAATTTTACTTTGGTTTACATTAAGCGTTTTTAACACTTTCTAACATTTTTTATGTGTGAAAATTATATCAACTTGTGTATTTGTCCATCTGTCAGTCTGCCCGTACATCTGTCTGTTTGCACATCTGTCTGTCTAACTCCCGTAAATATTTATGGAATTTTTTGAAACTGGTATTTTAATCAAGTTCACTATCGGATGATCCCTATTGAAAATGGACTTTATACCTCTGCTGGTTTGTGTACAGGGACACCCGAAAGTATTTCAAAGAATTGTGTTCCATTAAAGGTATTTCTATAAACCATATTTTCATACTTTTACTGTACAATATCTTCATGAAATTGAAATATGTTCGTCAAGTTCACTATTGGGTGTTTATTATATAAAATAGATTACATACAAATATTAGTTTATATACAGGGACACTCAAAGTACTCCAAAACTTTGCGTTCTTTGTGAGATATTTCTATAAATCAAATTGTAATAACTTTACTTTCCACGAAGTTTTAGAAAATTGAAATACATTATTTATATGCACAAAAGAATACTTTGCATAGAATATAGCATGGCTACCATTAGATTTACAGGGTTTCACAAAAATATTCAGTTATTTTAAGAGCTGTTAATAAAAAATTGCTAAAATTTTGCTTCCGTTTACATTAAGCGTTTTCGACACTTTATATATTTTTTTAGTGTCAATATAATTTCAATTTGTGTATCTGTCTGACTGTTCTTCTGTTTGTCAGTCTGTCAGCCAGTCTGTCAGCCTGTCTGTCAGCCTGTCTGTCAGCCTTTCTGCGCTCTAATTCCCGTAAATATTTTTGGAATTTTTTTAAACCGATATATTTTATTCAAGTTCACTATCGGATGATCCCTATTGAAAATGGAATGAATACCTCTTCTGTTTTGTGTACAAGGACACCCAAACGTTTTCGAAAGCATTGTGTTCTATGAGAGGAGTTTCTATAAAGCATATTGAAATACCTTTAATGTATATAAACTTTAATGAAATTGAAATTTATTATTCAAGTCACTACCGGATGTTTCCTGTATAAAATGGAGTAAATACCACCACTGATTTGTGTACAGGGGCACTTGAAAGTATTCTAAAGCTTTGGGTTGTATGAGAGTTATTTTTATAAATAAAATTTTAATTATTTTATTTTCCACGAAGCTTAATGCGATTGAAATATGTTATTCGTATGCATAAAAGAGTGCCTTCTATTTAATGTAGTATGGCTATGCATTAGATTTACAGGGCCACACAAAAATAATCAGTTACACTAAGAGCTATTAATAAAAATTGCACTTTTGTTTGCATGAGCGTTTTAACACATTCTTATAATTTTTGTTGGAATATTATTTCAATTTTACATATGTCTGTCCGATTGTCTACCTTTCTATCTGTTTGTCTCCGGCTCCTATCATCCGTGAATATTTTGAGATTTTTTAAAAAATGATGCACTCAAGTTCCCTATGGAATGTTCCGTATTTAAGATGTCTTTTGAAAGTTATTTTTAAAACACTTTCTACTATAAAAATCATAAAAACATTCACATAAATTATTAATATTCTAAAATATTGTTTTGTATAGAATATGATATGATTAACTTTCAGATTTACAGGGGTACAGTAAAATATTCAGAGAGATTAAAACTTTAATTATAATCTAACGGCTACATTTTCTTTTGCGTTAAGCCTTTTTAACACTTTCCAAAATGTCCAATAGTAATTTTAAAATCAATTAGTCTATCTGTATGTTTTTCAGTCCTTCTGTATGTTGTGCGATAACGTAGGCAAAGAATATTAAAAGTTATTCGATACAACAATTGCGTGCAGTTGGAAAGTGTTACTAATCAATGCGTACTGCATTATTTTTCTTTCTTGTTTTTCTTTTGGTTATAGGACTTTAAATCCAGTTTGTTGTTATTGGTGCTTGTGCTGGGTCTTGAATGTGTGACAGGCGGACGGGTATTTAGTTAAAGTTGGTTGTTATAGTCTTTAGTCTCTTTTAATGGAAAATTTGTGTAAAATATTATTTAGGTCAGGTTACTTCTGTATTACGGCGGTGGTGTTGCTTGTGTTCACTCCTTCTTGGTGGTGGTAGTGTGTGTGGAAAGAGCGTTTGGCTTTCCACAGGCTCATCAGCAACTGGTGGTTAGTGGTTTTGATCTCTCGGGTCGATGTTTGATCTGAGGTGATGTGGGTTCTAATAGCAAGTTGTTAGCTGTCTCTGGGTTGGTTTGTTGCAAGTGATGTTTTTAATTTCTTTCCATTTAAAAAAAAAATAATAACAATAATAATTAAATAAAAAGTAAATAAATAAATAAATAAAAGTAACTTCTAATTTGATATGTTGTCCTAAATCTCTGTTCCCTTCTGAATACTCTGAGGCTTGTGTGTATCATAGGTGGTCATTTTTTGTCGCATATCTTTTCCTGGTGGCTGTTGGTGTGGTTGTGTTCCTAGCTAAGTCAGTTTTATTTATTATTATAACTTTTTTTGTTTTATACCGGTAGGTTAGTTATCACAGCGTTTATTATGCTTTTGTAATTTTTGTGAGCCGTGGTTAACAGTTTTCTTTTAGATAGAATTTTGTTTGAGAAAAATGATGTGAGGTTCGAGAAATTCTTCCATTTGACAAAAAAATAAATAAATTAATTAATTAATAAATAAATAAATAGTTAAATATGTATAAGTTAAATGAATGGAGTTATTTAAGCCCTGAAATGAAAGCTAAAAATATTTCTTTCTTTATATAATCTGTAGTTTTGAATGCCCTTTTGTTAGGTGAAATTTTGTATGTTTGTGCATTTGTATATATCTGTAAATAGGATAAAAATGTATACTATTCTGTAAAGTGTATGAATGTTTCTCGTGAGAATTTGTTTGACAAGTATTTGCGTGGATTGAATACAATATTCTAATTATCGCCTTATTCCAATGTACTACTATTCAGAATGTCCATTCTACTCGAAAAATATTCGTCTCTCGGTGGCGATTATCTTCTAATCCCATTGTGAAGCTTTGCTTAGAAATAGTAATGGTTCCTCACTCAAAATCCGCTGAAAAATTCTCGAACGGATTAATGCTTCTCTTGCGTCTCTTCTCTAAGTTCAAGATTGCAAGCTTGCACGTTTGTTTCGTGGAGCAGCTTGTGGGGTAGGTGTTCCTTCTTTCCCATATCTGTGACGTAGGAAGCGCTTAGCGTATGGATGTCGAAGGGCGTTTGTGACCCCGCTTGGCACGTCGGACGGTGTGTATTTTGCGTGTATTACTCCATTGGTATATTTTTCTCTATGTTGTGCTTGGGGCAAGTGTTTCCCCCCCCCCCCTTTGTAATGGAAATTAAAATTGGTCGTGCTGTGGTTGGAATGATATAGATCTGTCTCTCAGAAAATGAGATCAGTTATGTGTTTTTAGAGGCGTAGGTAACTTGATTATTACACTGCGGATGATTACACTGTGAATAGTAATAAAGATATGTTCTGAGACAGAGAAAAAAAATTAAACATAGTTGGAGTGAGATAAGAAATGAAGAAGATTCTGTTTCGAGTAGAGGATTGCAAGTCAGTTATGAAAGTATAAGAAAGGTGCTCGGTAAAAATAGCAACGGAAAAAATGGCAGCGGAAAAAATGGCAACCGGAAAAACTGGCAACGGAAAAAATGGCAACTGGAAATAATGGAAAAGGAAATAATGGCAACCGAAAAAATTGGCAACTGGGGGAAAAAAACAGATGTAAAATTGGTAACACTAACATGATAAATGGGAAAAGTTTCAATTATCTATGTAAATAAAGAGAACTGCTTTTATGTGTGTGTGTGTGTGAGTGATTCATGTGTGGGCTGAACGGAAAAAAAGTAGTTTTCAAACTACTAAATACAATTGACTCACAATAAAATCCCTACAATATAATCAACAGTCATATATATTTTGAAATTGAAGATAGGATTTACTTGTTTGCTTTCAAATTATGGAATGGAGCAGGCGCACGTGACGTCACTGAGATAAACATTGGCAAATGATTCCGCACGTGCTTTAAAATGTAGGCAAAAAGGTGGGATAAATAGCTATGTACTTTCATTTCTCCGATATTTTTATCACGTTTTACATTTCTGCTAAGATTTAACCATTGTTATTGCTTGTTACATAAATGGATATTATGCGGTAGCTTTTAACTGAAAAATCTGTATAAATATTCTTTCAATGTAAAAAATATTTTTTTTCTATGTCAGATTATGGGAAAAAAAATTATTATTTAATATAAAAATATAATTTTAAAATGACTGCATTTATTATAAATCAAAATGATTAATAATAAAATTAATTTGTTCAATAGAACTATTTGAGCTTTTAAATGAAAAATCTATTTCTAAATACTTTTAATGTAGAAATATTTTTTTCCCTGTAAATATAAAAAAAAAAAAAAAAAGAAAGAAAGAAAGAAAGAAAGAAAGGAAAGAAAAAAAAAAATTGGTAAGTATTATTGTTTTAGCTTTTAATAGTAAAATCTATATTAAAATACTTTTAATATTATTCAAACAATTTATTTTCTCTGAACGATAATAATAATAATAATAATAATAATAATAATAATAATAATAATAACAGCTAGTTAAAGAAAAGCATTCATTAAAATATTCTAATTAAAAAATAATAATTTATATATTAAAAACATATTTTTTTATAATTAAACTAGGTGAAATTACTTAATAATTTTTTTTTTAACTTTTAATTAAAAAGCCTATTTCAGTAGCCGACTGGTTCTGCTCTCCAAGCTAATAGACCGGTGTTATTGTTGGTGTTTGGGAATAAAGCCGATTGACAATACTAGGGTCCTTGGCCCGAGGGGAAGTACCTTCCGTGAAGGTCTTTCTAAGAGGTTCTAGCCCATATTCATGCAAGTTTCTGAGAACACCATGGAAAACTCCGAACGGCTAGATTGAAAAATGCGGACCTGTGATCGAACCCGGCACCTCACGTCAACCAGCTTTGAGCCAGAACCGCTCTGCAGCTGGTGGGCCCTGATAGATTGGAGTTGCCGGGTTCGATCCAAGTTCTCGTTTGTCATCCTAGACATTCAGTATTTTCCATTTTCTTTTTTTCTGAAAATCGCATATATCAAGTACAGGCTCCTTAAAAAGAACTCTTATGAAATTCATTTCACCCAGGCTTACGACCCGTATGTTGTCAATAGGTTTTAAAGCTTAAACCACAACCATCAAAATATTCTTAATTAAAAAACTTATATATATATATATATATATATGATTATGTATGAAATATAATAATTGAAAAATGATTTAATAATACATATTTATAAAATTTTAATTATTAAGAATATAAATTTTTAATAATTAAATTAGTTCCAATTGCTTAACACTGTTGTTTAAGCCATAAAATGAAAAAATAAATTCAAAATGTTCTTAAACATAAAAATATTTTCTTCTATAATTGATTATAGGAATACAGATCTAATTAAAATATTTTATTTAGAAAAACTTTAAAAGAAAGAGTAAATTAATTGTCTAAGAACTAAATGAATTATCAAAAACATAAATTTTAATAATTAAATTAGCTGTGACAACTTAATACAATTTTTTCTGCTTTCAACAGAAAATATTATTTTAAAATACTTTTATTATTAAAAGATTTTATTTACTGTGAATAATTATGAGAAAGAAGGTAGTTAAGGATCTAATTAAAATTATTTTATTTTAAAAGTTTTAATAGAATGACTAAATTAATTATCTAAAAACTAAAAGAATTATCAAAAATATATATTTTAATAATTAAATTAGCTGAGATTGCTTAGTACAATTTTTTCTGCTTTTAGTAGAAAAATTTATTTTAAAACACTTTTAATATTAAAAGATTTAGTTTCTATGAATAATTATATATATATGTATGTGTGTGTGTGTGTGTGTGTGTGTGTGTGTGTGTATACAGCTAGTTAAAAAATTATTTAATGAAATATTCCAATTAAAATATAATTTATTATAATTAACTTAGTTGAAATCGCTGAATAAGATTATTTGGACTTTTAATTAAAAAGCCGAGCAGTTCTGTTCTTCAACCTAGTAGACAGGAAGTGCCGGGTTCGATTCCAGATCATGATCGTCGACTCTCATGTTCTCTATCGGCTTTAACACCTAAACTACCCCCACCAAATTATTTATAAAATAAAAAGTTATTTTAATCAATGATAATATAAAATTATTTAAAAATAGTCTTAATGTAATAAATAATCTGATGTGGGCACCACATGACTTCCTTATACACTTTTAGAAATATACATAATGTTAAAAAACAGTGTCATTGGACCCGAAACAGTTGGCTAAAAATATTTAAAAAAATAAATTATCATTGTGTGCCGTTCAGCTTTTCTGAAAGTTAGTTAAAAACCGATGCAAGATTTGTACTGGTAACGCTGACGAAGGCAGCAGGGACCCGAAAAATTTGACTAAAAGTATTAAAAAAATGCATTTTCACCGTGTTCTGAACTATTCTGAAAGTTTCAAATGTCTAGCTAGTCGGGAAGTTAGTTAAATAAATTTTCTGTTGAACCATATAAACGCTGTCGAAGGCAGCAGTCACCTGAAACAATTGGCTAAAAATATTTAAAAAATGCATTGTCACCGTGTTCTGAGTTTTTCCAGAAGTTTTAAATGTCTAGCTAGTCGGGAAGTTTGTTAAAATTCGATTGCAAGATTTGTACTAGTAACGCTGCCGAAGACAGCAGGGACCCTTAACAGTTGGCTAAAAGTACTAAAAAAATGCATTTTCACCGTGTTCTGATCTAGTCTGAAAGTTTCAAATGTCTAGCTAGTCGAGAAGTTAGTTAAATAAATTTTCTGTTGAATCACATAAACGCTGCTGAAGACAGCAGGTATTAGAAACCGTTGGCTAAATTTTTTTTTAAAAATGCAATATCAACGTGTTCTGAACTTTTCTGAAAGTGTCAAATGTCTAGCTAGTCGGGAAGTTAGTTAAATTGCAAGATTTGTCCAAACCGTTTTTGAGTTATTACCGTTTTTTGATACATTTTGGCCATTATGAACCTAATTTTCGTAAATATCTCCAAAACGGAAAATCATACAAAGTCCAAAAAGGGAGGTGCACAACTAGATGTTATAACAAACCTATGTACCAATTCGCAACTTTCTACATCTAACCGTTTTTGAGTTATGCGACATACACACACACACACACACACACAGACACACATACATACAGACGTCACGAAAAATCGTGTAAAGTCCCTTATATCTCTAAAACGAGAGCTCGTGTTAAGACGACACTTGCAAGTGTACAACTAGACATCATAACAGTCACACGTATAAATTGGCAACATTCAGCGATCATTCGTTTTCGAACAATGTGAAACGCAAAATCCATTTCGCAAATCGGGATTACTATACTTCCTTATACTTTGTATAAGGAAGTAAAAATATTACATTTAATTTTTTATTATTGTACTAATGTAATGTAATCTTATGATTTAACATAGTTTAATTTAACTCCGCTTTTATAGTTTCAGCGCAAAATTAATTTTTCTTTAACTATATAACCAAACATTTATTATAAATTATAAGTTTAATTCCATTCAAAAATAAATTGTTTATATATAATGACTAAGTTATTTCTGTCTTGAAAATTGATAAATGCTAATACTCTGCGGTGCATATTATGATTAAATCACTATTTTACCGTTTTAAATGATATATTCGATAACTATCACTTACTTTTTATGAGTGTATTATATACCTAGGAGGAATGCAAATGGAAATGAAAAAACTATTTTTTTTATAAACTACCCTAGTATCGATTTAAATAAATTTTTGTGTTTGTACCACTTACTGTTTAAGAAAAATTACAGCGAGTGTTACACAGATCTGGGGAGGGGACAGAATAAAAAAAACCTTGTTTTCATATCACAATGCTAGCTATTTATGTGAAACTTTGTTTGACTATCACTTACTTTTTATTAAAATTATAATGAAAGTTACTTGTAGTTAAAGGGTGGGGGGGGGGGGTATGTGTGTGGTAATGGTGGGGCGGACGGGGGTGCAGAGGTAAAACAAAATGTATATAAACAACATTTATTATCTTTTTTTTTTTTTTTTTTTTTTTTTTTTTGTGACATTTTGTGCAAATGTCCCTTACTGTTAATGAAAAATTACAGTGAGTGTTGCATATGTCTGTGTGTGTGTGTGGGGGGGGGTGTACTGGAGACATAAAGATACAAATAATGCTTTATATCATTGTGCTTTGCATTTTACTAAAATTTATTATAAATATTATTTAATTTTTAGGAAAATTTACGCTGATTGTTAAATATATCTTGGGGGTTATACGGGTACTGGAGAAAAAAGATTGTATAAATATCACAATGTTACCAATTTTAATTAAAATATTAACAACTATCATCTACTTTTAATGAAAAATTACGGTGGGTGCTACCTATACCTGGGGGACAATGAGAGATTGGAAAAAAAATACGATTGTTTTTAAATTATACTGCTTCATATTTATAGTAAATTTTGTATAAATGTCCTTTATTGTTTATGAAAATTTTTAGGGAGGGCTACGTATTGCAGTATCTGTCAGTTTCTAAGTTAGTACGCAAAAATGCAATGCAATGTTCAGATCAGACATTAATTAAAAGTTAATATAAAATATTGGTAAATGATTATTCTGAAACAGATTTTTTTTAAATCTGTTCCCCCACCTACCCTCGTAGAAACAAAAAAGAAAAGTGCCCTTTCTTCCGTGATCCAGAAAAAAGGGAACTTTTCTTAATTTCTCCTTGTAAAACTCATGCTAAATATCAACGAGAGCGCAATTTTTTTATTTCTACGTGGTGGGTGGGGGATGGCAAAAGAGACAGATAAAAAGAAATCATTTCATTTTTTACTAACATTTTTCAGATTTAAATCATACATTGAATTTTTGCGTACAAATTCAAGAAGAGAAAGAAACTGATACTTAACCTCACTGTAATGTTTTATACACGGTAAGTAATATTTCTACGAAGTTTCATTAAATAGACACCAAGATGGTACAAAAATATATTAGCCCTTAGTTCTCACCGGGTTGTGAAACCCTCTTCTCTTCAATTTTTGATAAACAGTAAGAGATATTTATGCAAAATTTCTAATAAATGTAAAGCAAAGTGATTTAAAAACGATATTTTTTTCCTCAGCACCACCTCCCTCCTAGATATAGATAACACTCTTTGAAATTTTTCATTAAATGTAGGTGATAGTTTTTAAAATTTTAATTAAAATCACAAAGTTTCATATAAAAAAGTAGCATGGTGATATAAAAACAACCATTTTCTTCACTCTGCCCCCCCCCCCTTAGTGAACCATCCAGATATGTGTAATACTCAATGTAATTTTTCTTAAACAGTACGTTGTATATACATTTTTTTTTTAATCGATAATATTGTAGTTTAAAGAATAATATATTTTACTGCCATCTGCGCTTCCTTGCCCTTTTCCCCAGGTATATAATACATTCATTGTGATCATCATTAAAAGTAAGTGATAGTTATATAATATATCATTAAAATCGGTAAAATGGTGATACAAAAAATCATTTTATTTTTGTCTGCCCCCCCCCCCCTGCTTTAACTCCCCATCCTCCAAGTATGTCTGAAACTTACAGTTATTATTTCACAAATTGTACGCAGTGCCTGATTTAAGGCAGGGCATTAGGGGCATGTGCCCTGGACCCTTGCACTGAGGGGGCCTCCAAGAAATTCCATCATACATTAAAAATACATATATATACTTAAAATGAAAAATTTTCAAATTTTGCTATAGTGGTCGTTTTTTTTTTTTTTTTCATTCCTCAATGGATGGATGTGTTACTGCAATGTTATATAAATTCGTGGTATAATCTTTCAAGGAAACTATCATTTCATTGAAAAAATTGCAATATTTTCGCTAAATGCAAATATAACTGCATACTACTGATACTGCATTCCAAACACTTACAGGCTAACTAAATCCCAGGCTCGCAGCGATAAAATGAAATGTGGAGAGAATTTTTAGACGCGTGAATCAAAAATATGTGATTTGTTTTGTTTTTTTGTAATATTAAAGCATGGGGAAAAGAGCCCCTTTGAACATGAGTGCCCTGGGCCTCCAAGTGAGTAAATCAGTCCCTGATAGTACATGATTATACAGCTTTTTTTTAAATCGATAATAGGGTTTTTTTTAAATAATATTTTTTATTTCCATTTCTCACCCCCCCCCCCCCCCGTGTATATAATATACTCATAGTGATAGTCACAAATTGTTCGTGAATATACAAAGTTTCATTCAAATCGGTAAGAAGGTGGTATAAAAACAATTGTTTTTTTTAAATTTTATGCTAACTCCCCCTCCCCCTTTTCTCAAACAAAAAATAAATGAATGTTGTACCAAATCAAATGAAATTCTAAAAATGTAATTTGAAACCCATTATTTGATATTTATTATTTTGCAATTTGCGAAATTAAAAAGTGCCCTTGTTACCGGTGCCCTTTTTTTTCCAGAATCCCAGACCGACATATATTTTCTAAAAATGGTCAGATCATTTTCTGGATCTTTCAAAACATGTAATTCCATCGAAAACCGGAAATTGAAAATTTTTACGAATCCAATACTTCATATTGAAAATAAAAGAAAATCAAAATGCAATATTCTAAAAATGGTCAGATCATTTTCTGGATCTTTCAAAACATGTAATTCCATCGAAAACCGGAAATTGAAAATTTTTACGAATCCAATACTTCATATTGAAAATAAAAGAAAATCAAAATGCAATAACTTAATTTGTGGTGCTAAATTTACTATTCATAGAGAATCAGTGCTTCAGATGATTATAAAAGATATTTTGTAATTAATGTCTATTTTTTTTCAATGTAATCATCACTTATTATTATTATTATTATTATTATTATTATTATTATTATTATTATTTGTACTTAAGGTAAGCAATTATAATGAGTATTAATATTTAATTATTATATTAAAAAATATATAAATTCATAATACTTCATTAAATTCTACTATTAAATAAAAACTAAATGCACCATTGAAAACGTTAAAAATTTTAAAATACTATTCTTAATTATTATTTATGTAATAATATTACGTAAAAATTCGATTATCTAGATTAAATTTGCACGAATGAAAATTGCATATTAAAATTTCGATTGTATGTCTTTTTAATATTTTATGTCAAACCTTTCAAAAAGGTGTATTGTATAATATACTTTTGTGTTCATTTCTTTACATATTTTTATATGACAACGACAAGATTCTTCTAGAAAGGAAAGCAAGATTTTAACATATGTAAAGAATGGAAAGGGGGTTTCTGTATCTGAAAGGAAGGAAATATAATAAATTCTGACCTTTCAAAATCTTCCTTATCTATTCAGTGTTCAAACAGTAGTTATATAGTAGGGCTATAAGGAGAAGGGCAACTACATACATTATGATTGTGAACTGTGAGGTGAGAACACAAAAGAACAAAAGCAGAGGGTAACTCAATGGCATTGCCAGATGAAAGAAAAAACTGGAGAACGCTTTTAGGAAAAACATTTCCTTCCTAATTCTGTCATTGTCTACACAAAGAAAGCCTTTCTGCTTATCCATGCTCAAAAATTAAAATTAGCCTCCAATTTTCACCCATCCGCAACTCTTTATTTTTTATTTTTATTTTTTAATTTTTTATGTAACCATTAATTTTATTTAATTTAATTTATTTTTTTAAATTAAAATTTCCTCTTTAAAACCGAAAAAAGTTGGAAAATAAAGGATTCAAATTCGGCGAAAAATGCTATCAGTACCAAAGATGAAATATATTTTTCTCTTGAGATATTTTTAGCATATAATTCGCCAGTAAGATATCTCAAATTATCCGTTTTCGTTTTCCTTTATATTGTTACCCTTTTTTATATATTTATCTTTGTCATTTTTTCCGTTGCCATTTTTACCTAAATTCGTAAGGAAGGAGTCGAAATTATAGTCGAGTGGCTTCTTCGAATAGATGTCGGCTGATGTCAGAGTTGATCGGCTCTCTTCGGGAGAACTCGGGAAAGTTGTCTTCATAGAAAAGTCACTTGAAAGTCTGCTAGCAGGTAGAGGAATGATTATTCTGCTTCGTTTAAAGTTTGCTAAAATACATATCCGCTCAGATGTTGCTTCCTGCTTGAAAAACACAATATTTACATAATAAGAAGAATGATGTCCTGTATATATCAGCAAAACTGTTTTTATTCATTATCTATCTCAAAAATTTTTATTGTACCTTATTACTTTTTATGTTAATGCAAATTTTATTGATTGTCTAAACTTTTGGGACACGGTGTATAATCATGTTGAGAGAAATGAAATTGATCGAACGCTTGACACAGTGACAGAATGCCGCCCTATAGGCTATCCACCGTTTACTTCGGTATATTTATCTTATTCCAATCTATTAATATATATTATTAGGGTCAATTTCGTAGTTCAGTTTTCACGCTATTTCCAAAGCAACAAGCCTCAAAATTCCAATTTATATGAAAAATTTTCAATTTTGCTATGTTGATAAAATGTTAAATTGCGAATAACTTACGAAATTTCCCTATTAGAATATTTGTAGTCAATGATGTTCAAACAAGTATCATAAATGTTATTTTGAAGCTGTCTGATAGATTTTTTATCCTCAAAATGGACGTTTTTGCTCAATTTTGCCCTATTCTCACATGTTAAATAAACCGTTAATTCCAAATAAGCTACGAATTTTTAAAATTGGAAAATTCATATTCTATGATATTCATGCCAGTATCCAAAATAATATTTAAAAAGTGGTCTGACATCTTTACGATTAAAATATCCCTCAATATTCACGTTTATGTAAAATTTTGCCCTATTCTGCCATGTAAGAAATTCGTAAATTCTCAATAACTTGCTTGTTTATAGTTAATAATATTCATTCCGGCATCGAAAATGATATTTTAAAACTAATCTGACATTTTTACAGTAGAAATTTTCCATTTAAGGCATGTTAAAGTGAAATTTTGACCTATTCCCCCATGTTAAGAAAATCGTAAATTTCTAATAACTTACGAAGTTTTTTAATTCGAATGTTGCAAAAGTATAGGGTTCTTGCCAGTGTCGAAAGTAATATTTTAAAACTAATTTGACTTCTCTGCGACTATTTTTTTTTTTTTTTTAGCTATCGTGTACACAGACTAACATACTAACAGACTAACGGACTAACGAACTAACAGACACCATACAGACGGACACCATATAAATTTTGTGATTTTCGGATTCCCCAGACATGAAAACGTGTAAAAATGTCTAAAAAACGAGGTCGAAAATTTTCACGATTACCTAAGTTCTCCATACCTAGTGTATGATGGGGAACTAAAAATTCGAAAAAATATACAGCTAAGAAAAAGAGAAAATCTAGGTTCATCTACTATGGATATCATATAAAGGTGAAAAACTCTAATAAAATTCTAATTCATAAATTTCTAGTATAGGACCTTCTCTTAATATGATTATCATGATAAGGGAAATGGATTTGACCAAACGCTTGACACAGTGACATAATGAAATATCCGCCTAATAGGCTATCCACCGTTCACTTCGATTTATCATTCAAAAATATAACTATATTTTATTCGAGTCAATTTCATAGTTTTGTTTTCATGCTACTATTTTCAGTGCAACAATCCTCAAAATGCATATTTATATGGAAAATTTTCAATTTTTCTATGTTGGTAAAATCTTAAATCACGAATAACTTATAAAATTTTCCTATTAGAATATTTCTAGTCAATCATGTTCAAACAAACAGCATAAATTTTATTTTGAAGTTAACTGATATATTTATGATCCTCAAAATGGACGCTTATGCTCAAATTTGCCCTATTCTGCCATTTTAAGTAAATCGTAAATTCCAAATAACTTACGGATTTTTTAATTGGAAAATTCATAGTCAATGATATTAATGCCAGTTTCCTAAATAATATTTCAAAAGTGGTCTGACATATTTACGATGAAAATATCCCACAAGGATAACGTTTATGTGAATATAGCCCTATTGTGCCATGTTAAGAAATTCGTAAATTTCCAATAACATACGAAATTGTTTACTGCGAAATTCATAGTCAATGATATTCATGCTAGTATCCTAAATAATATTTCAAAAGTAGTCTGACATCTTTACGATGAAAATATCCCTCAAAATTTACGTTTATGAAAAATTTCGCCCTATGTTAAGAAATTCGTAAATTTCCAATAACTTTCGAAATTTTCAGATTAGCATGTTTATAGTTACTGGTGTTCATTCCGGCATCAAAACGGATATTTTAAAACTTTTCTGACATTTTTTTCAATAAAACTTTTCCATTTAATGCACGTTCAAGTGAAATTTTGCCCTAAATTTCATCTGACTTCTCTGCGGTAATTTGTTCTTGAGATATCTTGTACAGAAACTAACACTAACACACTAACGGACTAACAAATTAACAGACACCCTACAAACGGACACCATACAAATTTTGTCATTTTCGGAATCCTTACACCTGTAAGCTTGTAAAAAAAATGAAAAAACCGAGGTCGAAAATTTTAACGATTACCTATGTTCCCCATACCTATAGCATGATTGGGAACTAATTTATATTCTTTGTTATTGCTTATAAACACTTAATGTTGAACACTCGACAACTAATTTTTCTGAATTTCCTTTGTACTTTATCTCCTAGAGAAAAATAGTCATATCGCATCAAAATATTTGCAGCGGGCACATAATCAGAATGAAGTAAACAATGATAAGCTGAGATATTCCGTTTGAACTTATAAAAGAGGAGCATGTGGGGCGATTTACTTATCCTCTTCTGGCAATAACAAGTTCTGCTCATTTACTGATATGAAGCAATAGCTAATGCAATATTTCTTATCTATTATTTAATTATTGTTTTCATCATGCAATAAATATCATCTATTTTTAAATTATATCGGATTTAAATCTGTTTTCGATGTATAAAGCTATAAAGCATTTAAAAAAAAAATACTTTGTAGATCATAATGAATGAAAATCTTAGTTCTAAAACAAAACTTTGGAGCAATTAAACGGAAATTTAGACTAGACTTTCTGTAGATGAAGAAATTCTAAAATAATTTTTTTTTGATAAAACATAAAATTACTTAATAATGATTTGATTATTTAAAAAGCGTATTTGACTACTTAATGTTTTTCAGAACTAAGTCTGAACAATGAATAATTTTCCTTGGTTCTCATCTTACTATATTGGACGAAATAAATGATTTTAAGCGTCGTAAAAATAAACATAAAAGCAAAGTTTTGCACTACTTTGACATCACTTTAGAATATTAAGAATTTTATTATTATTATTATTTAATTAGTAAATACCGTTGCTGAAAATTGTATAAAAATGTTTTATTAAAAATTTCTATTATCCAAAAAGAATTTGGCAGTTATGCATATTTCAGAATTTCGCTATGTTTTGCGTGGCACGTTTTATATATTGCTTATATCTTAATACTTTTTAATAACAATCCTCAGGTGCATATTTCAGTTAATAAATAGTAATTTTTTTTTTTTTTAACGATTTTTGCCTATGAATGTAAGGGCATTTTTCATTGGCAACAAGCTTTATAGTGTTCATTAACAGTTTGTCTCCCATTTTGAACCAATGATCAAATGTTTTTCAGCTTCTTTCAAATCGTCAAACATTAAACGCTTTTGTAAAGACATTAGAGATCCTTTAATTACTTGTTGCGAAATCGTAAGGTGGACGAAACCAACGATTTCAATTCGATAATATCCTTATATATATATATATATATTACTGGATTCTAAAATGGTTAAATTGAAAAATAAAGAAATTCTCTTAGTTTTTTTTATCCGAAAATGAATATGGCACAAAATATTTGTCGCATTATGTGCTATAAATTTAAGTAACTAGTTAGTAATACTGATCTATAAAAAATCATAGAACATTGATTGATAATGTTTGATTTGGCATCGAACTGAGAAACATGTAGAACTTAATTTATTTGATGGATGATTATAATATTGTATATTACATACAGGAAATGAAAATTCATAGTTTATTTTATTTATTTATTTATTTATTTATTTATTTATTTTGTAATTCGATTTCATAATTATATCTGATCTTATGAATATGTGCTATTTTTATTACATGTTGTTATATTGTAAAAAATACTATATTTAATTTTAATTTATATGAATAGTTAGTAAAATATAAATTATACTAAAAGAAGTGTTACAAATGTGCACTAATTTGTTTAAATAATTAAAAATAGAGTTAAAAATTAGGAATATGTAAAATTTTACGCCTGGTTAAAAATTAAGGATGAATCGAAACACTGAATTAAAATCCCATAAAATATAAACACACAATTGTTTGCGTACACACAAAAATCATTTCAAAGGCAGAGAATAAAAGATAACATATTCTTAAAGGTGTAATGTTGAAATAATTTTATACAGAAATTCGGCGAACTTTACGTCAACACTATTTGTGTTTTTAAATTGCCTTTTTTGATCAAAGTGCTGTAAGTAAGTGTTTTAACAGGAAAAACTGCTGTGCATTTTTTTTTTTTTAATTTATTATGTTTGCTAGCAAAAAAAATTATACGAAAATGTTAATGCATTTTAAAATTAATTACTCTGAATATTATTAGTACTATATTTTATATGACAAAGAATAAATATATTGCAGATTTATAGCCGACAATTTATTACCAATTATAAATAATATTATACACTCTTAAAACTGTAGCTCTTAAATATAAGGCATAAGTAAATTACGCCTTCTATCAAGAGGATCACTGTCAAAGTGCCTCTGATACTGGAAGAAATATAGAAGGCACAACAAAATGAAAAGCACCGACTGAACTTTGATCTCGGCGAGAGTCACAAACTCACGTTTGTGCCTTTAAAAACGCTGTTCAGATTTCTAAGCGCTGCATATAACGGAACTGAGCATGCGTAACAACCGAACCCACTATGCATCAGTCTTTATCATGGCGGATGTTTATGTTCGAAGAAGATTGCTACAAGATTTGTGTGTGCACCTGTTTCTGTGAATTTCTGTAAAAATATGGATCAGTCCAGTGAAAAAGCATTGTAACTATAAGTCTCAAAGCTTTGAAATAATGTGAAATTGAAAATGTGAATTAAATACCAAACAAATGTGAATTGAAGTTTGAACGATAATAGGAACGAAACAATTTCTTGAAATGGGAGTAGCCATTATGAAGAGTGGATAGAAAATTACTCAAGAATAAAGTAAGTAAGTACCTTTTGCTAAATAATAGTTTCATTCGTTTGAATTTTATGTTAAAATTTAAATGCAGCTCGTACGTTGTATGCCACAAATATATATATATATATTAAGTATGGTAAAAAATATTTGAATTTTAAATTCAAAGATAAAGTTTATTAGGTTTATAATAATTTATTTTTATTTTCCCTGTAATGTTGCTCTCCGTTGGAGCCTTTATAAGGGGACCTATCCTGTATATTTATGCAAGTTTCAGAGAAAACTATAGAAAACTTTCAATGGATAGGATGACAAGGGCAACCCGTGATCAAACCCAGCACTTCATATCTACCAGTTTTGAGCACACCCGCTCGGCTACTGATGGAACACTTATTTTCTTAATTTATTTTCTTTGTAGTGTGCATTTTACATATTTTATGAATTGCTTACTCTCCTTGATGCTAAACTTAATTCGGTATTCCGGAATTCCTGATAAATTTTGTTTTTCTGCAGGTAGATGCAGAAAATTCTGCTTCTGGGCGCATAATAACAGTTTTTTGCACTTTAAGTTGTTTGATATGTGCATATTATTTAAAAAACTAGCAGGCTACGCCCGCTTTGCTGGTCACTATATTTAAAGGAATTTTCAAAAGAATTGGATCAGTATTTATTTTTTACATCACATTACAAAAAAAAAAAAAAAAAAAAAAAAACACTGAAATCGCTTTAGATCTCGCTTCTTCGGGTAGCCGTTGCCTAAGGCAGCTCTTTTTTCTGCCCGTACTTCATCGGGTCCAGTTTCCCACTGTTTACAGAAAGGTCTTTCCCGGGCACTTCAATCTGGGTATTTATCGACGACTTGTGGATTTTCAATTATTTAAGAACTACGATTTTAAAGATGACCGTATCTCAGCATCTATTATATATTTTAGTTTTTGAACCATGTGTTTTATAGTCCCCGTTATTTACAGTATATTACGATTTGATTCAGACCAGTGCAATAAAATAAAATAGAAAAGTAGATTTTCTCTTAAAAGGAATTAAATACATGAAAAACAAACAAATTTTAATCAGTTTAATCTCTTCTACTATAAACTACCATTTTTTTCACCCAATAAATATTATAAATAATAATAATAATAATAACAAAAAAGATTTTTCTTTTAAAGGAATTAATTAAAAAATGAAAATAAAAAGTTGCTATTACTATAAAATTTATACATAAACGTAACAATTTATTTCTATTGCATTACCATTTGATTTTCAATAAATATAATAAATAAAAAAAAAAAAAAAAAAAAAAAAAAAAAAAAGAATTTCGCCTTCAAACGAATGTATTAAATAAAAAATAAATAGTAAAATAACCGTTGCTAAGATACGCAGACGATTACAATGAAAGAATTAAATTTATGAAAAATGAAGCATTGAAGCCAATATTTAAATTCGAAAAAACATTAATTTAAAAAATTCAAATTCGAAATTCGAAAAAATCTCGATGAGGTGCACCCCTGCAGGGTCCCAGGTACCTATATGCCAAATTTGGAGGCTCTGCGATTAGTAGTGTGAGCACCAGAGCGCAGATACACACACAGACACACACACACAGACACACAGACACTTCTCTTTATTTATAGAGATTAACTAAAATATTTTAATCAGATATTTAAATTTATCATAAATAAATATAAAATCGTGAGCATTTTTCTTTTTTTATATTTATAGGTGAATGTTCTCAGAAGAAGAGGCCAGTGCCCAGTATTTTTTTATAGCGAAAAAAAAAAAAAGAAAGAAAGAAAGAAAGCTCAACAGAGATCAAGTAGCAGTTTTACATGTAGAAGTACATCGTATTCTGAACTTTCCCTGTAACAATAGTCAGTTTTTTAGATTGGTTCAAAATGTTTAAGAAGTTTTCAAAACCATTTCTATCAAATCCTTTTATTAAAATATTAAAAATGTTGATGTGTATGTTAATAAAATATAATTATTTAACTCGCTTGTATTTTATATTTACTATATATTCTAACTACTCAGCAGCAAAAATTTACAAATTTTAATTTTATTCATTTATTTATTAGGTAATCAGTGATAATTAAATATAGTTAAAATTAATGTTATAATGATTATAGTAAGGAAATCTAAAGTAAGTGTTAACATTTCATGTATATCTGCCTTGAGGGTTTAGCAGTTCTGAAATTTAAGATATTGAATGTAGGAGTCGGAATGTTTCTATATTTTTATATGCATTTTAATATGTTGTTACCGCTATTAAAAAGAAAAAATAATTCTTGAGGTTTCAATGTTATAATATTTTTTAAAATTATTGTTCTGAAATAATAGTGACAAAAGAGTAAAATAACACATAAAAATAGAGCAACACTGTAGTTTTAAGTAGTTTCAATTTAAGTACTTTTGTATTTAACAAATTATTCTGCAATTTATGTTAAACTACTTTTTTAAAAGGAAAGTAAGGAAGAAAGGGGTTTGCAGGTGTGTGTGTGTGGGGGGGGGGGGGAATAGAATGTAAAGGATTTTTAAAGTGTAATAATTGCTTAATTAACAGTAATTGACAAACATTTTTAATATTATGATTATCAATTTCATAAAGGTAATGTTAATATGTGAAGTTAAGAAACAAATTGGAAATTATCAGATTTTAGACTTAAATTTTATTTATTTGTATATATTTTAAATTTAATATGTTAATGTTATTTGAACTGAATACAAAATAATTGCAAAGTGTATGCACACGCACACACAACAACAACACTTAAAAGATTTAAAAAAAAAAAAAAAGTTTAAAAAATGCCATTAGTGGGAAAAATCAAATAACAGTTATTTTGGGTGAAAATTATTAAGTTTGATGCACCATCAGGAAAAAGAAATGTAGGCTAATTGTTTTCAAAATACAGAAATTTTTCATCGAAAACAGCATGACAGCTGCAACAAATGTTGTGGCTTTCATGCTGCATCTTGTTTTTTTTTTTTCTTTTCCTCCAGATGAATGATTGCGCTTAATTCAGAAGCGTAGTTAACGGCCCTCTTCACAAACCGTCGCCAGAAGACCGAGACAATGTTATTCTATGGGGAAATTTTCTTTACAAATAACTTATTAACTAATACATATTTTTTAATTCTGTTTTCACATTCAGAAAATTCCCAACTGTTAAATTGACGGACCTTTTTTAAAAATGTATTTTTTAATATTTTATTTTGAAATTGCAAAATGAAAATAATTCACACATTGAAAATTCGTTTTTGCAGCTTTAAAATAAAATATTAAAGATTAAGAAAATAATTTTTTAAAAAAGGTCTGTCAATTTAACAGCTGGGAATTTTCAGAATGGGAAAACAGAATTAAAAAATATGTATTAGTTAATAAGTTATTTGTAAAGAAAAATTTCCCATAGAATAACATTAGCTTCGGCTTCCGGCGACGGTGAGTGAAGAGAGCCCTTAATGAGCTATATTCATGTGCATTCCTATAACTAAATTTTTTAGTCACTTTTTAAGAATATCTTTTTTTTTTTTTTTTTTGTATCTGATCTATGCAAACTAACATTTATATAAGCTTAACTCCATAAATTGGGGAAATATACAAATTTTTTATGTCCAAATAAGTATGAAACTTTTAGTAGATGGGGAAAAAAAGGCACAAGTGCAATTTTCATGAAATCACTGAAACATGCCTTTAATAAAAGGCATAAAAAGGAATTTAAAATAAGAAACTTCTATTCAAAAGCCCATTGTGCCTAGAGAGGATGGTACACATTGAAAATCATTCTTTGAAATTACTGTTTTAGAGTTATGAAAACTTTGCGTACATGCGCATTGAAATGTATCACCATTAAATATATTAACAGTTTTAAGAGTGATGTATTCGTCAAACAAAACGTAAGCTCAAGTTTCGCCTAAAAGAACGCATGAGTTATATTCTGAAACAAGAAACTAAAATATCGGCCATTGCTAAGCAATGTCAGAAAAATAACCATAATTTCAACATTCAGCTAAAGTAATCTGTCAGCCTAAACACGTATATGAACACGATTTTCTAGAAGCATTCCATACATATATGTATGGAATATGTTATATATAATATCATTTACAATTGGTAAAAAATTGTCCGCTATAAATCTGAAATATATTTATTCTTTGTCATATAAAATATAGTACTAATAATATTCAGAGTAATTAATTTTAAAATGCATTAACATTTTCGTATAATTTTTTTACTAGCAAACAAAATAAATTTAAAAAAAAATGCACAGCAATTTTTCCTGTTAAAACACTTACTTACAGCACTTTGATCAAAAAAGGCAATTTAAAAACACAAATAGTGTTGACGTAAAGTTCGCCGAATTTCTGTATAAAATTATTTCAACATTACACCTTTAAGAATATGTTATCTTTTATTCTCTGCCTTTGAAATGATTTTTGTGTGTACGCAAACAATTGTGTGTTTATATTTTATGGGATTTTAATTCAGTGTTTCGATTCATCATTAATTTTTAACCAGGCGTAAAATTTTACATATTCCTAATTTATAACTCTATTTTTAATTATTTAAAGAAATTAGTGCACATTTGTAACACTTCTTTTAGTATAATTTATATTTTACTAAGTATTCATATAAATTAAAATTAAATATAGTATTTTTTACATTATAACAACATGTAATAAAAATAGCACATATTCATAAGATCAGATATAATTATGAAATCGAATTACAAAAAAAATAAATAAATAAATAAATAAATAAATAAATAAATAAATAAATAAATAAAATAAACTATGAATTTTCATTTCCTGTATGTAATATACAATATTATAATCATCCATCAAATAAATTAAGTTCTACATGTTTCTCAGTTCGATGCCAAATCAAACATTATCAATCAATGTTCTATGATTTTTGATAGATCAGAATAACTGACTAGTTACTTAAATTTATAGCACATAATGCGACAAATATTTTGTGCCATATTCATTTTCGGATAAAAAAAACTAAGAGAATTTCTTTATTTTTCAATTTAACCATTTTAGAATCCAGTAATATATATATATATATATATATAAGGATATTATCGAATTGAAATCGTTGGTTTCGTCCACCTTACGATTTCGCAACAAGTAATTAAAGGATCTCTAATGTCTTTACAAAAGCGTTTAATGTTTGACGATTTGAAAGAAGCTGAAAAACATTTGATCATTGGTTCAAAATGGGAGACAAACTGTTAATGAACACTATAGAGCTTGTTGCCAATGAAAAATGTCCTTACATTTATAGGCAAAAATCGTTCAAAAAAAAAATTACTATCTATTAACTGAAATATGCACCTGAGGATTGTTATTAAAAAGTATTAAGATATAAGCAATATATAAAACGTGCCACGCAAAACATAGCGAAATTCTGAAATATGCATAACTGCCAAACTCTTTTTGGATAATAGAAATTTTTAATAAAACATTTTTATACAATTTTCAGCAAAGGTATTTACTAATTAAATAATAATAATAATAGTAAAAATTCTTAATATTCTAAAGTGATGTCAAAGTAGTGCAAAACTTTGCTTCTATGTTTATTTTTACGACGCTTAAAATCATTTATTTCGTCCAATATAGTAAGATGAGAACCAAGGAAAATTATTCATTGTTCAAACTTAGTTATGAAAAACATTAAGTAGTCAAATACGCTTTTTAAATAATCAAATCATTATTAAGTAATTTTAAGTTTTATCAAAAAAAAAATTATTTTAGAATTTCTTCATCTACAGAAAGTCTAGTCTAAATTTCCGTTTAATTGCTCCAAAGTTTTGTTTTAGAACTAGATTTTCATTCATTATGATCTACAAAGCATTTTTTTTTAAATGCTTTATAGCTTTATACATCAAAAACAAATTTAAATCCGATATAATTTAAAAATAGATGATATTTATTGCATGATGAAAACAATAATTAAATAATAGATAAGAAATATTGCATTAGCTATTGCTTCATATCAGTAAATGAGCAGAACTTGTTATTGCCAGAAGAGGATAAGTAAATCGCCCCACATGCTCCTCTTTTATAAGTTCAAACGGAATATCTCAGCTTATCATTGTTTACTTCATTCTGATTATGTGCCCGCTGCAAATATTTTGATGCGATATGACTATTTTTCTCTAGGAGATAAAGTACAAAGGAAATTCAGAAAAATTAGTTGTCGAGTGTTCAACATTAAGTGTTTATAAGCAATAACAAAGAATATAAATTAGTTCCCAATCATGCTATAGGTATGGGGAACATAGATAATCGTTAAAATTTTCGACCTCGGTTTTTTGATTTTTTTACAAGCTTACAGGTGTAAGGATTCCGAAAATGACAAAATTTGTACGGTGTTCGTCTGTAGGGTGTCTGTTAATTTGTTAGTCCGTAAGTGTGTTAGTGTTAGTTTCTGTACAAAATATCTCAAGAACAAATTACCGCAGAGAGGTCAGATGAAATTTAAAATATTACTTTCGACGCTGGCAAGAACCCTATTCATTTGCAACATTCGAACTGGAAAACTTCGTAAGTTATTAGCAATTTAGGATTTTCTTAAAATGGGAGAATAGGGCAAAATTTCACTTAAACGTGCATTAAATGGAAAAATTTTATTGAAAAAATGTCAGAAAAAATTTAAAATATCCGTTTTGATGCCGGAATGAACACCAGTAACTATAAACATGCTAATCTTAAAATTTTGAAAGTTATTGGAAATTTACGAATTTCTTAACATAGGGTGAAATTTTTCATAAACGTAAATTTTGAGGGATATTTTCATCGTAAAGATGTCAGACTACTTTTGAAATATTATTTAGGATACTGGCATGAATATCATTGACTATGAATTTCGCAATAAACAATTTCGTAAGTTATTGGAAATTTACGAATTTCTTAACATGGCACAATAGGGCTATATTCATATAAACGTTAACCTTGTGGGATATTTTTATCGTAAATATGTTAGACCACTTTTGAAATATTATTTAGGAAACTGGCATTAATATCATTGACTATGAATTTTCCAATTAAAAAAATTCGTAAGTTATTTGGAATTTACGATTTACTTAAAATGGCAGAATAGGGCAAATTTGAGCATAAGCGTCCATTTTGAGGATCATAAATATATCAGTTAACTTCTAAATAACATTTATGATATTTGTTTGAACATGATTGACTAGAAATATTCTAATAGAAAAATTTTGAAAATCGAAGTAAACGGTGGATAGCATATTAGGCGGAGATTTCCTTATGTCACTGTGTCAAGCGTTTGGTCAAATCCATTTCCCTTATCATGATAATCATATTAAGAGAAGGTCCTATACTACAAATTTATGAATTAGAATTTTATTAGAGTTTTTCACCTTTATATGATATCCATAGTAGATAAACCTAGATTTTCTCTTTTTCTAGCTATATATTTTTTCGAATTTTTAGTTCCCCATCATACACTAGGTATGGAGAACTTAGGTAATCGTGAAAATTTTCGACCTCGTTTTTTAGACATTTTTACACGTTTTCATGTGTGGGGAATCCGAAAATCACAAAATTTATATGGTGTCCGTCTGTAGGGTGTCTGTTAGTTCGTAAGTCCGTTAGTGTGTTAGTATGTTAGTCTGTGTACACGATAGCTAAAAAAAAAAAAATAGTCGCAGAGAAGTCAAATTAGTTTTAAAGTATTACTTTCGACACTGGCAAGAACCCTATACTTTTGCAACATTCAAATTAAAAAACTTCGTAAGTTATTTTAAATTTACGATTTTCTTAACATGGGGGAATAGGTCAAAATTTCACTTTAACATGCCTTAAATGGAAAATTTCTACTGTAAAAATGTCAGATTAGTTTTAAAATATCATTTTCGATGCCTCAATGACTATTATTAAATATAAACAAGCAAGTTATTGAGAATTTACGAATTTCTTACATGGCAGAATAGGGCAAAATTTTACATAAACGTGAATCTTGAGGGATATTTTAATCGTAAAGATGTCAGACCACTTTTTAAATATTATTTTGGATACTGGCATGAATATCATTGACTATGAATTTCGCAATAAACAATTTCGTAAGTTATTGGAAATTTACGTATTTCTTAACATGGCACAATAGGGCTATATTCACATAAACGTTAACCTTGTGGGATATTTTTATCGTAAATATGTTAGACCAATTTTGAAATATTATTTAGGAAACTGGCATTAATATCATTGACTATGAATTTTCCAATTAAAAAAATTCGTAAGTTATTTGGAATTTACGATTTACTTAAAATGGCAGAATAGGGCAAATTTGAGCATAAGCGTCCATTTTGAGGATCATAAATATATCAGTTAACTTCAAAATAACATTTATGATATTTGTTTGAACATGATTGACTAGAAATATTCTAATAGAAAAATTTTGTAAGTTATTCGTGATTTAAGATTTTACCAATATAGAAAAATTGAAAATTTTCCATATAAATATGCATTTTGAGGATTGTTGCATTGAAAATAGTAGCATGAAAACAAAACTATGAAATTGACTCGAATAAAATATATTTATATTTTTGAATTATAAATCGAAGTAAACGGTGGATAGCATATTAGGCGGAGATTTCCTTATGTCACTGTGTCAAGCGTTTGGTCAAATCCATTTCCCTTATCATGATAATCATATTAAGAGAAGGTCCTATACTAGAAATTTATGAATTAGAATTTTATTAGAGTTTTTCACCTTTATATGATATCCATAGTAGATAAACCTAGATTTTCTCTTTTTCTAGCTATATATTTTTTCGAATTTTTAGTTCCCCATCATACACTAGGTATGGAGAACTTAGGTAATCGTGAAAATTTTCGACCTCGTTTTTTAGACATTTTTACACGTTTTCATGTGTGGGGAATCCGAAAATCACAAAATTTATATGGTGTCCGTCTGTAGGGTGTCTGTTAGTTCGTAAGTTCGTTAGTGTGTTAGTATGTTAGTCTGTGTACACGATAGCTAAAAAAAAAAATAGTCGCAGAGAAGTCAAATTAGTTTTAAAATATTACTTTCGACACTGGCAAGAACCCTATACTTTTGCAACATTCAAATAAAAAACTTCGTAAGTTATTTTAAATTTACGATTTTCTTAACATGGGGGAATAGGTCAAAATTTCACTTTAACATGCCTAAAATGGAAAATTTCTACTGTAAAAATGTCAGATTAGTTTTAAAATACCATTTTCGATGCCTGAATGAATATTATTAACTATAAACAAGCAATTTATTGAGAATTTACGAATTTCTTACATGGCAGAATAGGGCAAAATTTTACATTAACGTGAATCTTGAGGGATATTTTAATAGTAAAGATGTTAGACCACTTTTTAAATATTATTTTGGATACTGGCATGAATATCACAGACTATGAAATTTCCAATTTTAAAAATTCGTAGCTTATTTGGAATTTACGGTTTATTTAACATGTGAGAATAGGGCAAAATTGAGCATAAACGTCCATTTTGAGGATAAAAAATATATCAGATAACTTCAAAACAACATTTATGATACTTGTTTGAACATCATTGACTACAAATATTCTAATAGAGAAATTTCGTAAGTTATTCGCAATTTAACATTTTATCAACATAGCAAAATTGAAAATTTTTCATATAAATTCGAATTCTGAGGCTTGATGCTTTGGAAATAGCGTGAAAACTAAACTACGAAATTGACATTAATAATATATATTAATAGATTGGAATAAGATAAATATACCGAAGTAAAAGGTGGATAGCCTACAGGGCGGCATTCTGTCACTGTGTCAAGCGTTCGATCAAATTCATTTCTCTCAACATAATTATACACCGTGTCCCAAAAGTTTAGACAATCAATAAAATTTGCATAAACATAAAAAGTAATAAGGTACAATAAAAATTCTTGAGATAGATAATAAATAAAAACAGTTTTGCTGATATATACAGGCCATCATTCTTCTTATTAAGTAAATATTGTGTTTTTCAAGCAGGAAGCAACATCTGAGGGGATATGTATTTTAGCAAACTTTAAACGAAGCAGAATAATCATTCCTCTACCTGCTAACAGACTTTCAAGTCACTTTTCTATGAAGACAACTTTCCCGAGTTCTCCCGAAAAACACCGAACAACACTGACATCAGCCGACATCTATTCGAAGAAGCCACTCGACTATAATTTCGACTCCTTTCTTACGAATTTAGGTAAAAATGGCAACGGAAATAATGGCAAAGATAAATATATAAAAAAAATTAAGTAAAAAATCATTTTTTAAAGTAAGAAGCTTTTTATTGTGAAGCCCTAAAAAGCATAAAATAAAATGTATTCTGGCAAAGACATGCTACAAAGAAATGAAAGTTTCAACACTAAGAAAATTTTAGAGAAAAATATAGGTACTTTCTTTTTGCAAGAGATGAAAAATTTTTAATGTTCAAAATATTTTAAAAAGCTTTCGAGACCAATATTCTTAGTTATTAGTTTTTGTAAAATCATTCATTATTCCAGAAATCTCAAATGCCTCGAAAGCTTTTTAAAATATTTTGAACATTAAAAATTTTTCATCTCTTGCAAAAAGAAAGTACCTATATTTTTCTCTAAAATTTTCTTAGTGTTGAAACTTTCATTTCTTTGTAGCATGTCTTTGCCAGAATACATTTTATTTTATGCTTTTTAGGGCTTCACAATAAAAAGCTTCTTACTTTAAAAAATGATTTTTTACTTAAATTTTATTTTGTGCTTTTTAGTTACAAAAAAGGAAAAAGCTTCTTAAGAAAACTAATTAAAATTTCTTAGGATATTTTGTAGAAAACGGAAGATTTTCGTTTATCAATTGACATTTTTTTTCTATTATTTATCTGCAAAAAAAGTACTATATCGTCTTCGAGGACCGAATCCGGGACCATCGCGTTATCAGCATGACGCTCTAACCAAAAGTCTAAGAACTGTCAAGAAAAATCATAGAACATTCTAGAAAAATCTAACAAATACCTATACAAAAGAAATATTGTTCTCGAATGCTTTTTAAAATATTTGGAATATTTAAAATTTTTCATGTTTCGCAAAAGTGAAATATCTATATTTTTCTTTAAAATTTTCTTGTTGTTGAAACTTTTATGATTTTATAGCATGTCTCTGCAAGAATAAATTTTAATTTTAGGCTTTTTAGGGCTTCACAATAATAAAAAAACTTTCAGTGTTATTTTTCTTTATTTATTTACTTACTTATATTTTTATTTAATTATTTATTTTTATTTTTACTGAAATTTTTATTTTGTGCGTTTAGTAACTCAAAAAGAAGTTTCTTTAAAAAACTATCAAAATTCCTTAGGACACTGTGTAGGCAACGAATGATTTTCTTTTATCAATTGACATAGTTTCTATTAATTATTTGCAAAAAAGTAACACATCGGCTTGCGAGGATCGAACCCACGAGCATTGCGTTATCACCATGACGCTCTAACTAAATACGCTAACGAGCGACGAAAAAGGTTGTTTAAATTTACGTTAAAGTGGGGGTGCCTTTTTTTCAGAATTACACAAAGACACGATGATAAAAATCCAATTTCAATAAAAAGCTTCTAAAAGAATATATATATATATATATAACTTTATATTTTGTGTTTTTTAGTATCTTAAAAAAGGCTTCTTAAAAAAAACTCTTCAAAAATTCTTGGAATACTGTGTAGACAATAAAAAATTTTCTTTTATCAATTGACATATTTTCTATTACACACTTCATCTGTAAAATTTAGCACATCGATCCTTCGGGGATGGAACGCACCACCATCGTATTAGCAACTTGACGCTCTAACCAACTGAGCCAAAGAGTGACTATAAAGACTGCTGATATTTACTTTAAAGTTGAGGTGCCTTATTTATTAGCGTGGCATGAAGACGCAATAACAAAATACAATTTCAATAAAAAGCTTCTAAAAAAATGTTTATTTATTTATTTATTTTTATTTAAATTTTTATTTCGTGCTTTTTAGTTACTAGATACAAAGCTATTTAAATGAAATCTTCAAACATTATTAGGATACTGTGTACACAACGAAATATTTTCTTTTATCAATTCACACTTTTTCTATTAATTATTTGCAAAAAATAACACCTCGGCCCGGCGAAGATCGAACACACGACTCTCGCACTATCAACATGACGCTGTAACTAGCTGATTCATTAAAAGATACAATGAGCTGCTTACAATTTTTTTTAATATATATATATAATGGAAGCGTCTTGGTTTTTTAACGTGACAAAAAGCCGATGACAAATCCAATTTCATATAACAGTAATATATAATATACATATATACATATAAAACTTCTAAAAATATTTTTTATGTATTTTTTACTTAAAATATTTCATTTTGTGCTTTTTTAATATCTTAAATGTTTTGTGTTTTCCAATATCTAAATAAATAAACAAAAAAAAAAAAAAAAAAAAAAAAAAAAAAAAAAAAAAATTGCTTCTTTAAAAAAAAAAAAAAACTCCTCAAAAAATTCTTAGTGTAAGCAACGAAAAATTTTCTTGTATCAATTGACACCTTTTCAACTAATTATCTGCAAAAATTAACACGCTGGACTTTCCGGGGACCGAACTCATGACCACCGTGCTACTAACGGGACGCTCTTACCAACTGAGCCACAGAACGACAAACAAAACAGCTTATATTTACTTTAAAATGAAAGCGCCTTGTTTACTAGCGTGACACGAAGACACGATGACCAAGTCAATTTCAATTAAAAACCTTCTAAAAAGGGTAACAAAATAAAGAAAAACGAAAACGGATAATTTGAGAAATCTTACTGGCGAATTATATGCTAAAAATATCTCAAGAGAAAAATATATTTCATCTTTGGTACTGATAGCATTTTTCGCCGTCAGATATAAATGTGTATATAAATATATATTTATATTTTTCCTAAAGGGCTCTGAATATTTGAATCATTCATTTTCCAACTTTTTTCGGTTTTAAAGAGGAAATTTTATTCTTTATTAATATATTTATTCACGTATTCAATATTTGTGCGATTTTATATCAATGTTAGTTATTTAAAAAAATAAATTAAATTAAATTAAATTAATGGTTACATAAAAAATTAAAAAATAAAAATAAAATATAAAGAGTTGCGGATGGGTGAAAATTGGAGGCTAATTTTAATTTTTGAGCATGGATCAGCAGAAAGGCTTTCTTTGTGTAGACAATGACAGAATTAGGAAGGAAATGTTTTTCCAGTTTTTTCTTTCATCTGGCAATGCCATTGAGTTACCCTCTGCTTTTGTTCTTTTGTGTTCTCACCTCACAGTTCACAATCATAATGTATGTAGTTGCCCTTCTCCTTATAGCCCTACTATATAACTACTGTTTGAACACTGAATAGATAAGGAAAATTTTGAAAGGTCAGAATTTATTATATTTCCTTCCTTTCAGATACAGAAATCCCCTTTCCATTCTTTACATATGTTAAAATCTTGCTTTCCTTTCTAGAAGAATCTTGTCGTTGTCATATATAAAGATGTAAAGAAATGAACACAAAAGTATATTATACAATACACCTTTTTGAAAGGTTTGACATAAAATATTAAAAAGACATACAATCGAAATTTTAATATGCAATTTTCATTCGTGCAAATTTAATCTAGATAATCGAATTTTTACGTAATATTATTACATAAAATAATAATTAAGAATAGTATTTTAAAATTTTTAACGTTTTCAATGGTGTATTTAGTTGTTATTTAATAGTAGAATTTAATGAAGTATTATGAATTTATATATTTTTAATATAATAATTAAATTTTAATACTCATTATAATTGCTTACCTTAAGTACAAATAATAATAATAATAATAATAATAATAAGTGATGATTACATTGAAAATAGACATTAATTACAAAATATCTTTTATAATCATCTGAAGCACTGATTCTCTACGAATAGTAAATTTAGCACCACAAATTAAGTTATTGCATTTTGATTTTCTTTTATATTTAATAGGAAGTATTGGATTCGTAAAAGTTTTCAATTTCCGGTTTTCGATGGAATTACATGTTTTGAAAGATCCAGAAAATGATCTGACCATTTTTAGAAAATATATGTCGGTCTGGGATCCTGGAAAAAAAAAGGGTACCGGTAATAAGGGCACTTTTTCATGTCGCAAACTGCAAAATAATAAATATCAAATAATGGGTTTCAAATTACATTTTTAGAATTTCATTTGATTTGGTACACCATTCATTTATTTTTTGTTTGAGAAAAGGGGGAGGGGAGTTAGCATAAAATTTAAAGAAAAACAATTGTTTTTATACCACCTTCTTACAGATTTGAATGAAACTTTGTATATTCACGTACAATTTGTGTCTTCACAATGAGTGTATTATATACACGGGGGGGGGGGGGAGAAATGGAAATAAAAAATATTATTTAAAAGAATACCCTATTATCGATTTAAAAAAAGCTGTATAATCACGTACAATCAGGGACTGATTTACTCACTTGGAGGCCCTGGGCACTCATGTTCATAGGGGCTCTTTTCCCCATGCTATAATATTACAAAAAAACAAAAACAAAATAAATCACATACTTTGATTCACGCGTATAAAAATTCTCTCCACATTTCATTTTATCGCTGCGAGCCTGGGATTTAGTTAGCCTGTAAGTGTTTGGAATGCAGTATCAGTAGTATGCAGTTATATTTGCATTTAGCGAAAATATTGCAATTTTTTCAATGAAATGATAGTTTCCTTGAAAGATTATACCACGGATTTATATAACATTGCAGTAACACCTCCATCCATTGAGGAATGAAAAAAAAAAACAACGACCACTATAGAAAAATTTGAAAATTTTTCATTTTAAGTATATATATGTATTTTTAATGTATGATGGAATTTCTTGGAGGCCCCCTCAGTGTAAGCGTCCAGGGCACATGCCCCTAATGTCCTACCTTAAATCAGGCACTGCGTACATTTTTTGAAATAATAACTGTAAGTTTCAGACATACTTGGAGGATGGGTAGTTAAAGCAGGGGGGGGGGGGCAGACAAAAATAAAATGATTTTTTATATCACCATTTTACCGATTTTAAGGATATATTATATAACTATCACTTACTTTTAATGACGATCACAATGAATGTATTATATACCTGGGGGAAGAGGGCAAGGGAGCGCAGATGGCAGTAAAATATATTATTCTTTAAACTACCCTATTATCAATAATAAAAAAAAAATGTATATACAATTTACTGTTTAAGAAAAATTACATTGAGTATTACACATATCTGGATGGTTCACTAAGGGGGGGGGGGGCAGAGTGAAGAAAATGGTTGTTTTTATATCACCATGCTACTTTTTTATATGAAACTTTGTGATTTTAATTAAAATTTTAAAAACTATCACCTACATTTAATGAAAAATTTCAAAGAGTGTTATATATATCTCGGAGGAAGGTGGTGCTGAGGAAGAAAATATTGTTTTTAAATCACTTTGCTTTACATTTATCAGAAATTTTGAATAAATATCTCTTACTGTTTATCAAAAATTGAAGAGAAGAGGGTTTCACAACCCGGTGAGAACTAAGGGCTAATATATTTTTGTACCATCTTGGTGTCTATTTAATGAAACTTCGTAGAAATATTACTTACCGTGTATAAACATTACAGTGAGGTTAAGTATCCGTTTCTTTTTCTTCCTGAATTTGTACGCAAAAATTCAATGTATGATTTAAATCTGAAAAAATTTACTAAAAAATGAAATGTTTTCTTTTTATCTGTCGCTTTTGCATCCCCCACCCACCACGTAGAAATAAAAAAATTACGCTCTCGTTGATATTTAGCATGAGTTTTACAAGGAGAAATTAAGAAAAGTGCCCTTTTTTCCGGATCACGGAAGAAAGGGCACTTTTCTTTTTGTTTCTACGAGGAGAGGTGGGGGGACAGATTAAAAAAAAAATCTGTTTCAGAATAATCATTTACCAATATTTTATATTAACTTTTAATTAATGTCTGATCTGAACATTGCATTGCATTTTTGCGTACTAACTTAGAAACTGAAAGATACTGCGATACGTAACCCTCCCTAAAAATTTTCATAAACAATAAAGGACATTTATACAAAATTTACTATAAATATGAAGCAGTATAATTTAAAAACAATCGTATTTTTTTTCTCTCTCTCCTTGTCCCCCAGGTATAGGTAGCACTCACCGTAATTTTTCATTAAAAGTAGGTGATAGTTGTTAATATTTTAATTAAAATTGGAAACATTGTGATATTTATACAATCTTTTTCCTCCTCTGCCCGTATAACCCCCAAGATATATTTAACAATCAGCGTAAATTTTCCTAAAAATTAAATGATATATAATAAATTTTAGTAAAATGCAAAGCACAATGATATAAAACATTATTTGTATCTTTATGTTTCCAGTACCTTTCCACCCCCCCCCCCCCACACACACACATACCCAGACATATGCAACACTCACTGTAACTTTTCATTAACAGTAAGGGACATTTGCACAAAATGTCACAAAAAAAAAAAAAAAAAAAAAGATAATAAATGTTGTTTAAATACATTTTGTTTTACCTCTGCACCCCCGTTCGCACACATACTCGCCCCCCCCCCACCCTTTAACTACAAGTAACTTTCATTATAATTTTAATAAAAAGTAAGTGATAGTCAAACAAAGTTTCACATGAATAGCTAGCATTGTGATATGAAAACAACACTTTTTTTTATTCTGTCCCCTCCCCAGATCTGTGAACATTCGCTGTAATTTTTTTTAAGCAGTAAGTGGTACAAACACAAAAATTTATTTAAATCGATACTAGGGTAGTTTATAAAAAAATAGTTTTTTCGCTTCATTTGCAACCCTCCCAGGTATATAATACACTCATAAAAAGTAAGTGATAGTTATCGAATATATCATTTAAAACGATAAAATAGTGATTTAATCATAATATGCACCGCAGAGTATTATAATTTATCAATTTCAAGACAGAAATAACTTAGTCTTTATACATTAACAATTTATTTTTGAATGGAATTAAACTTATAATTTATAACAAATGTTTGGTTATGTAGATAAAAAAAATTAATTTTGCGCTGAAACTATAAAAGCGGAGTTAAATTAAACTATGTTAAATCATAAGATTACATTACATTAGTACAATTATAACAAATTAAATGTAATATTTTTTATTATATTAAAACTATTTTTAATTAATTTTATATAATCATTGATTAAAATAACTTTTTATTTTATAAATAATTTGGTGGGGTTAGTTTAAGTGTTAAAGCCGATAGAGAACATGAGAGTCGACGATCATGATCTGGAATCGAACCCGGCACTTCCTGTCTACTAGTTTGAAGAACAGAACTGCTCGGCTTATTAATTAAAAGTCCAAATAATCTTATTCAGCGATTTCAACTAAGTTAATTATAATAAATTATATTTTTAATTGGAATATTTCATTAAATAATTTTGAACTAGCTGTATACACACACACACACACACACACACACACACACACACACACATATATATATATATATATATATATATATATATATATATATATATATATAATTATTCATAGAAACTAAATCTTTTAACATTAAAAGTGTTTTAAAATAAATTTTTCTACTAAAAGCAGAAAAAATTGTATTAAGCAATCTCAGCTAATTTAATTATTAAAATATATTTTTTTGATAATTCTTTTAGTTTTTAGATAATTAATTTAGTCATTCTATTAAAACGTTTTAAATAAAATAATTTTAATTAGATCCTTAACTACCTTCTTTCTCATAATTATTCACAGTAAATAAAATCTTTTAATAATAAAAGTACTTTAAAATAATATTTTCTGTTGAAAGGAGAAAAAATTGTATTAAGGTGTCACAGCTAATTTAATTATTAAAATTTATGTTTTTGATAATTCATTTAGTTCTTAGACAATTAATTTACTCTTTCTTTTAAAGTTTTTCTAAATAAAATAATTTTAATTAGATCCGTATTCCTATAATCAATTATAGAAGAAAATATTTTTATGTTTAAGAACATTTTGAATTTATTTTTTCATTTTAAGTCTTAAACAACAGTGTTAAGCAATTGGAACTAATTTAATTATTAAAAATTTATATTCTTAATAATTAAAATATATTTTATAAATATGTATTATTAAATCATTTTTTAATAATTATTATTTTTTATATATAATCATATATATATAAGTTTTTTAATTAAGAATATTTTGATGGTTGTGGTTTAAGCTTTAAAACCTATTGAAAACTTACGGGTCCTAAGCCTGCGTGAAATGAATTTCATAAGAGTTCTTTCTAAGGAGCCTGTACTTGATATATGCGATTTTCAGAAAAAAAAGAAAATGGAAAATACTGAATGTCTAGGTTGACAAACGAGACCTTGGATCGAACCCGGCAATTCCAATCTATCAGGGTCCACCAGCTGCAGAGCGGTTCTGGCTTTCCTTTCTTTCTTTCTTTCTTTCTTTCTTTCTTTTTTTTTTTTTTTTTTTTTTTTTTTTTTAATATTTACAGGACAAAAAATATTTTTACATTAAAAGTATTTAGAAATAGGTTTTTCAATTAAAAGCTCAAATAGTTCTATTGAAGAAATTAATTTTATTATTAATCATTTTCATTTATAATAAATACAGTCATTCTTAATTATATTTTTATACTAAATAATAATTTATTTATTTTTCCCATAATCTGACATAGAAAAAAAAATATTTTTTACATTGAAAGTATATTTATACAGATTTTTCAGTTAAAAGCTACAGCATAATATCCATTTATATAACAAGCAATAACAATGGTTAAATCTTAGCAGAAATGTAAAACGTGATAAAAATATTGGAGAAATGAAAGTACATAGCTATTTATCCAACCTTTTTGCCTACATTTTAAAGCACGTGCGGAATCATTTGCAAATGTTTATCTCAGTGACGTCACGTGCGCCTGCTCTATTCCATAATTTGAAAGCAAACAAGTAAATCCTATCTTAAATTTCAAAATATACATGACTGTTGATTATATTGTACGGATTTTATTGTGAGTCAATTGTATTTAGTAGTTTGAAAACTACTTTTTTTCCGTTCAGCCCACACATCAATCACTCACACACACACACACATAAAAGCAGTTCTCTTACTTTACATAGATAATTGCAACTTTACCCATTTATCATGTTATTGTTACCAATTTTACATCTGCTTTTTCCCCCAGTTGCCAATTTTTTCGGTTGCCATTATTTCCTTTTCCATTATTTCCAGTTGCCAATTTTTTCGGTTGCCATTATTTCCTTTTCCATTATTTCCAGTTGCCAATTTTTCCGGTTGCCATTATTTCCAGTTGCCATTTTTTCCGATGCCATTTTTTTCCGGTTGCCATTATTTCCGTTGCCATTATTTCCGTTGCTATTTTTACCGAGCAACTTTCTTATACTTTCATAACTGACTTGCAATCCTCTACTCGAAACAGAATCTTCTTCATTTCTTATCTCACTCCAACTATGTTTAATTTTTTTTTCTCTGTCTCAGAACATATCTTTATTACTATTCACAGTGTAATCATCCGCAGTGTAATAATCAAGTTACCTACACCTCTAAAAACACATGACTGATCTCATTTTCTGAGAGACAGATCTATATCATTCCAACCACAGCACGACCCATTTTAATTTCCATTACAAAGGGGGGGGGAACACTCGCCCCAAGCATAACATAGAGAAAAAAATACCAATGGAGTAATACACGCGAAATACACACCGTCCGACGTGCCAAGTGGGGTCACACACGCCCTTCGACATCCATACGCTAAGCGCGTCCTACGTCACAGATATGGGAGCGAAGGAACACCTACTCCACAAGCTGCTCCACGAAACAAACGTGCAAGCTTGCAATCTTGAACTCAGAGAAGAGACGCAAGAGAAGCATTAATCCGTTCGAGAATTTTATCAGAGGATTTTGAGTGAAGAACCATTACTATTTCTAAGCTAAGCTTCACAATGGGATTACAAGACAATCGCCACCGAGAGACGAATATTTTTCGAGTAGAATGGACATTCTGAATAGTAGTACATTGGAATAAGGCGATAATTAAAATATTGTATTCAATCCACGCAAATACTTGTCAAACAAATTCTCACGAGAAACATTCATACACTTTACAGAATAGTATACATTTTTATCCTATTTACAGATATATACAAATGCACAAATATACAAAATTTCACCTAACATAAGGGCATTCAAAACTACAGATTATATAAAGAAAGAAATATTTTTAGCATTCATTTCAGGGCTTAAATAACTCCATTCATTTAAAATACATATTTAACTATTTATTTATTAATTAATTAATTAATTTATTTATTTTTTGGCAAATGGAAGAATTTCTCGAACCTCACATCATTTTTCTCAAACAAAATTCTATCTAAAAGAAAACCGTTAACCACGGCTCACAAAAATTACAAAAGAATAATAAACGCTGTGATAACTAACCTACCGGTACAAAACAAAAAAAACTTATAATAATAAATAAAACTGACTTAGCTAGGAACACAACCACAACTACAGCCACCAGGAAAAGATATGCGACAAAAAATGACCACCTATGACACACACAAGCTTCAGAGTATTCAGAAGGGGACAGAGATTTAGGACAACATATCAAATTAGAAGTTACATTTATTTATTTATTTATTTACTTTTTATTTAATTATTATTATTATTATTAGTATTATTGAAATGGAAAGAAATTAAAAACATGACTTGCGACAAACCAACCCAGAGACAGCCAACAACTTGCTATTAGAACCCACATCACCTCAGATCAAACATCGACCCGAGAGATTAAAACCACTAACCACCAGTTGCTGATGAGCCTGTGGAAAGCCAAACGCTCTTTCCACACACACTACCACCACCAAGAAGGAGTGAACACAAGCAACACCACCGCCGTAATACAGACGTAACCTGACCTAATAATAGTTTACACAAATTTTCCATTAAAAGAGACTAAAGACTATAACAACCAACTTTAACTAAATACCCATCTGCCTGTCACACATTCAAGATCCAGCACAAGCACCAATAACAAGCAAATGGATTTAAAGTCCTATAACCAAAAGAAAAACAAGAAAGAAAAATAATGCAGTACGCATTGATTAGTAACACTTTCCAACTGTACGCAATTGTTGTATAGAATAAATTTTTAATATTCTTTGCCTACGTTATCGCACAACATACAGAAGGACTGAAAAACATACAGATAGACTAATTGATTTTAAAATTACGCTTGGGCATTTTGGAAAGTATTAAAAAGCTTTAACGCAAAAGAAAATGTAGCCGATAGATTATAATTAAAGCTTTTAATCTCTCTGAATATTTTACTGTACCCCTGTAAATCTGAAAGTTAATCATATTATATTCTATACAAAACAATATTTTAGAATATTAATAATTTATATGAATGTTTTTATGATTTTTATAGTAGAAAGTGTTTTAAATATAACTTAAAAAAATTCTGTCCTCAAACGTAATACATTGGCTTTTTTTTTTTTTTTTTTTTTTTTTTTTTTGTCCCTGTAAAACAAACTAGTACAGGATCTATTAATGACATCTTAAATAGGGAACATTCCATAGGGAACTTGAGTGCATCATTTTTTAAAAAATCTCAAAATATTCACGGATGATAGGAGCCGGAGACAAATAGATAGAAAGGTAGACAATCGGAGAGACAGATGTAAAATTGAAATAATATTCCAACAAATATTATAAGAATGTGTTAAAACGCTCATGCAAACAAAACTGCAATTTTTATTAATAGCTCTTAGTGTAACTGATTATTTTTGTGTGGCCCTGTAAATCTATAACCATACTACATTAAATATAAGGCACTCTTTTGTGCATACGAATAATATATTTCAATCGCATTAAGCTTCGTGGAAAATAAAATAATTAAAATTTTGTTTATAAAAATATCTCTCATACAACCCAAAGCTTTAGAATACTTTCAAGTGCCCCTGTACACAAATCAGTGGTGGTATTTACTCAGTTTTATACAGGAAACATCCGATAGTGAACTTGAATAACAAATTTCAATTTCATTAAAGTTTTTATACATTAAAGGTATTTAAATATGCTTTATAGAAATTCCTCTCATAGAACACAATGCTTTCGATCCTTGTACACAAACCAGAAGAGGTATTCATTCCATTTTCAAAAGGGATCATCCGATAGTGAACTTGAATAAAATATATCGGTTTAAAAAAAATCGAAAAATATTTACGGGAATTAGAGCGCAGAAAAACAGACTGAGAGACAGACAGATGGACAGAAGAACAGACAGACAGATACACAAATTTAAATTATATTAACACTAAAAAAATGATATAAAGTGTCAAAAACGCTTAATGTAAACGGAAGTACAATTTTAGAATTTTTTTATTAACAGCTCTTAAAATTACTGAATATTTTTGTGTCACCCTGTAAATCTATTGCTAATTATGCTATATTCTATGAAAAGCACTTACTTTTGTTCTTATAAATATGATATTTTAATTTCATAAATCTTCTTGCAAAGTAAAGTTATTAAAATTTAGTTTATAGAAATATCTCATAAAACGCAATGCTTTGGAATACTTTTGTGTGTCAATGTACACGAATCAGTGGTGGTATTTATTCCATTTTATACAGGAAACATCCGATAATGAACTTGAATAACATATTTCAATTTTATTAAGATTTGTGTACAGTAAGGGTATGAAAATATGGTTTATAGAAATGTCTCTAACAGAACACAATGCTTTGAAATATTTTCTGGGGTCCCTGTACACAAACCAGTAGAGGTATAAACTCCATTTTCAACACGGAACATCCGATAGTGAATTTGTATAACATATTTCAATTTCAAAAAGATTTTTGTACAGTAAGGGTACGAAAATAGGGTTTATAGAAATGCCTCTCATAGAACACAATGCTTTGAAATATTTTTGGGGTCCCTGTACACAAACCAGTAAAGGTATAACTCCATTTTCAATAGGGAACATTCGATAGTTATCTTGAATAACAATGTCCGTTTCAAGAAATTCCATAATTATTTACGGAAGTTAGAGCGCGGACAGGCAGACAGACAGACACACGGGCAGACACACAGACAGATAAACCGAAGTCATTAACACTTTTCAACCTTGTGGGATGTTAAGTTAAAGAAGTTAAATGTTTGGTAATAGTCAAACGCTGAAAGATGTTAAAGAATTAGATAATTTGAATGCATTTAGAGTACAATAATAGTAAATAGTATTAAAAATAAATTCGTATTTATAGAATTACTCAATAGCTACTACTACTAAAATTCAGAATGTTGTACATCATGAACGTCAACATGAGATAATTTGTATATGTGCATATTATCACAATTCATACTCAAATCCTTTAATAGTTATTAAAAATAAATAAATAAACGTGTATTTTCCGAAAAAAATTTCAAATTGTATTAGTTTAGGATACTATCCATGGTATGAGATCTGCCTAAAAAGAAATTTATACATCTGTGCTTCATCAGATATCCTAATAAATTTTATCTGATTACATATGTTACCGACTCCATCTGAATGGCATCGGTATGAAATACACGCAGTAAATTATTTGTAAGAAATGAAATGTTTTCCTAGTAAAATATTCTAGCGGGCTTTGTTGGCTTAGCTGGTCATTATATTTAAAGGTATTACAAACATTGGCACATTGGTCCCTCAATCACTGAGCTGAAGAACAACTGGAGGAAATGCTAGACCGGTTTTCGAGTGTCGTTTTTAGAAGGTTTGTTTTCCGAGCGTTGCACGGCAGAGAGCCGTATGAAGTATACTTATCTTATATAGGAATTTTTGCTAGTGTTCGGACACTTTTGTTACCGACTGTACTTCCCTGAATACATAAAAGAGAAAAGTATTAGATTCGTAAAAATATTCGACATCCGGTTTTCAATTAATTTACACGTTTTGCGATGTTCTGAACACAATTTCAAAAAAAAAAAAAAAAAAAGCCTGTCTGTCTTTCTGTATGTGTCGAAGAATTTATGGTAGTGTTATTTTACCAGGAAGATTTTTTTTTTTTTTTGTTTTTGTAAATTTAGGAGCATTGTTAAATATTATTGCTGGAAATATCTTGATTTAAACTTGCGATACAGATATTATTAAATAGTTAAACGAATCTTTAAAAAAAAAAAACTATTTAATTGTTACATTATTTCTATAAAGAAATTTTAGTAATAAAATATATGTACTTCTGACAATATAATGCTATAACAATATTTAAAATGGCTTTTTTCTTCTTTTATAATTCGGGTTAGGTTGACTAAATTTCTTTTATTGAAAGTTGGATTTATTCATACATATACATATATATATATATATATATATATATATATATATATATATATATATATATATATATATATATATATATATATTATATATGCTTGTATATATATTGAAAAACTTTATTATAGTAACCAGACATTCTTTCGATATAAATGTAATTGCATAAAAGATAAAAGACTATTAAAAATTTACATATCCAAGTGAACACACATAATAAGTAAACTTCAATATTCTTAATCCCATACAGCACAGAATGTTTCAGATATGTTTCAAAAGATTACAATCTTTCAGAAACGTAACACATTTAAATATGCTTTCTAATGATTTCTTAAACATTCGCACTTTTCGATGTTCCATCTGTTAAGCAGTTGAAAAGTTTCTGTTACATATCCGATTTTTTTGTTACGATCGCGGACAATTATACTTTTTTGAAACTAATCGAATAGGAAACTGGACGTTTCGAAACGTTTCTGAAATATTTCCAGTGTTATATGATTGTTACATTTCTGGAACATTTTGTGCTGTTAGGGACCCTAACAGCACACAGCGTTCCAGAAACGTAAATATCATACAACATCGAAACACTAAAGATATTTCAGAATTGTTCCGAAACGTTCAGTTTGATTTCCAAATAGTTTGAAGTATGTAGAAATTTCCGCGATCGTAACAAAAAATCGGATACGTAACAGAAACGTTTCAATCACTTAACAGAGAGAACATGAAAAAGGGCAAATGTTTCAGATAGGTATCAGAGAGCATACCCTAAATGTGTTACGATAATGAAAGATTGTAAGTTTTTTGAAACATAACTGAAACATTTTGTGTTGTATTGGGATCCTTGTTTCCTAAATTTTATTTGACAGTCACTTCAGTTTTTTCAATTTAAAAATTTCTCTAGGTGAAATGTTTTCAAACAATGGGTATTTAAAGAACTGGAGCTTCCTCAAGTTTTTCAGTGAAGATTGGTTTAAGGGGGCCTCATTTAGGGGGCCGGTAATAAATTGAGCAATAACAATATTGTTTGTTATCACCCTGTATCGTTAAGTGAACAAAATGATCTGTAACTTTAGGATATGTTAATAAATACTCATTACAATTTTTGGATGAATTTGTGTGACGATAGCATATTAAATACCTGAGATATAAACATTTAATTTAAAACTTAAAAAAAAAAAAAAAATCAACATGTTTTAGTACCCCATCATACTATAGGTATGGGGAACTTAGGTAATCGTACTAATTTTAGACCTCGGTTTTTTTAATTTGTCATACGTTTACAGGTGTGAGGAATACGAAAATGACAAAGTTTGTATGGTTACTGTCTGTAGGGTGACTATTAGTTTGTTATTCCGTTAGTGTGTTAGTTAATCCGTTAGTATGTTTGTCTGTATACAGGATATCTGAAGAACAAATTGTCGCAGAGAAGTCGGATCAGTTTTAAATTTTTGCTTTCGACACTGGCAAGAACCCTCTTTATTTGCAACATTCGAATTAAAAACTTCGTAAATTAATAAAAATTTATTATTTTCGTAACAGGGGAGAAAAGGCAAAATTTCACTTAAACGTGCATTAAATGGAAAATATGTATTGTAAATAAGTCAGACCAGTTTTAAAATGTCCATTTTGATGCCGGAATGAATAACAGTAAGTATAAACATGCAACTTTAAAAATTTCGCAAGTTATTGGAAATTTACGAATTTCTTAATTGGCAGAATTGGGCAAAATTTTACATAAACGTGAATTTTCAGGGATATGTTCATCGTAAAAATGTCAGACCACTTTTGAAATATTATTAAGGATACTGTAATGAGCATAATTGACTATGAATTTTCCAATATAAAAATTTCGTTAGCTGTTAGAAATTTACGAATTTCTTAACATGGCACAAAAAGGCAAAATTTCACATAAACGTCAATCTTGAGAGATATTTTCATCTTAAAGATGTCAGGCCACTTTTGAAATAGTATTTAGGATACTGGCATGAATATTTATTATTTGGAATTTGCGATTTAATTAAAATGGTGAAATAGGGCAAAATTGAGCATAAACGTCTATTTAAGGATCATAAATATATCAGAAAACTTCAAAATAACATTTATGATACGTGTTTCAACATTATTGACTACAAATATTCTAGTAGGAATGTTTCGTAAGTTATTCGTAATTTACGATTTTATAACATAGTAAAATTGAGAATTTTTTATATAAAATATGCATTTGGAGGGTCGTTGCATTAAAAATTGTAGCATGAAAACTAAACTACGAAATTGACCCTAATAAAATAACCTAATAGATTAGAATAAGATAAATATATTGAAGTGAACGATGGGGGATTCCTTTCTGACACTTTGTCAACCGTTTTGTCAAATTAATTTTTCTTAACAAGATAATCATGTTAAGAGAATGTCCTGTACTAGAAATTTTTGAGAACATATATATGATCGGGAACTGAGCAGAGTCCACCAATGCAAACTTGTTTTATTTATAATATGCAGAATTTTTAACGAGAACTTGGGCGAATATTTTGGAGTTAAAAACCTTTGTTTTGGAGTTAAAAACCGTATTTTTGTTTTTTTACTAAGATTTGTGAGATGATAAGGTTTTTTTTCGCAAAAAAGTACATTTGGAACATTGGTAGCCTACACTTGGCCTCCTGTTGGTCATCAATTCAGGTTTTGCTGGGTAATAACAAAGTTGCAGAGTTTGGCAACACTGCTGCAATGTAGACGTGTAAAGTGTTCAATGACGTCACACCCAGTGTTGTCAAAGTTAGGAACTTTTTTATTCGATATCTTCTACTAAATTTTAATCGCAAGGGTTGCCTAATCACTTTGAAGACTAATTGTCTTTTATGCATATCAAATATTACTCCTCAAAATTATTCGTGATTATTGAATTAAAAAAGTCCCTACATTTGGCAACTCAGGTAACGCCGATAAAGTTCTTTTAAAATTTATAATATCTCTACATAACACTCAATTAAAATTTTATCCGTAGGATTAAAAAAAAAAAAGGTGATTATAATAAATATTTCTACTAAGAACTTAAAGCATACATTTCTTTAAAATTGTAATTATCATTATCAGGAAAAATAACATAAAAAAAAGTATAAGAGAAAAACATGTAAGAGAAAAACATTTTTATAAAATGAAAAATAAATCTAAAGGAGATATTAAAGCGGAAAAGTCAACAATACACGTTTTTTATGACCTTATTTTCTGCAATGTCAGTTAGTAGCTGAAAACCAAAAAGCCTCTCAAGAAATCTTGGAATTTAAACACCTGCTTAAATTAAGATTGTTTCATTTGCAGTTACAGATATCGTTATTTTTCCAAATAAAATATATTCTTTCGAGAAATGTTGACTTTTGTGGATAAATATATACATATAAAAATTTCAATTATAACTAAAATGAAAATATATACTGCATGGAACTGTATATATTAAACTTTTGGCTTAAATTAAGTTTTTTCTTTTCGTTTCTTTTCGTTTCTTTTCTTTTCGTTCTTTCTTTATTATTTTTTTTATAAACTCCTCTTATAAACATTGTTCTTATGTTTGTTGTTATATTATTATAATCCACTATCATTTTTCCATTATTCATCACTAATTAAATTAAACTAGTTATATATATGTATATATATATATATATATATATATATATAGTTTTAAATAAAAGTAATAAATAGATGTAAAAGTTTAAGATAAGTGGGCTTCGTTAACAAAAGAAATTGAAAATGTTAATAAATACCAAAACAACGAATTGATGTAACGAAAAACATATGCAAAACAACACTTCATGTGCAAACACCCACTGATTCCTCTTCAGTGGGTGGGAGCAGCAGAAAAGACAAATTTAAATCAAACAAGAAAATGAAAAACGCCTAACAGGTTTCGGAAACATGTCGAAATCAGCATACTCCCAAAAAATGAAAAAAAGGAATACCAACGAAATTCAAAAACAGAATTAAATTTATAAGCAAATAAAGAAAAATAAAAAAAATGCACGTGATAGTTGTGACTTAATAAAGGACATGCTAGCTTATCATGTTCCCACCCAGACATGAAAGGCAAAAAGACATTTTATTATAAAGTTAAACTTACTGCATAGGTGGATTGTAGAAATTAATATATGTCTTCGGAGCAGATAAGGTGCAAACGCAATAGGCGGCATATAACTGGCATGGGCTTTTCCTGCGTTCTATATGCTCATAGTCCAACCTCTCATAGTCCATAGACGCTCGATCTCTTGCAACTGCATTTCCGACAACCGGCTCTTTGAACTTTTACCAGGAATCTTCACCAAAAATGATGTAATGGTCATAATAGTCATAAAAAATATGAAATAGTCATTCAAATTATCATAAACAAGTTTTTAAATTTTCTGCTAACCTTTTTTTAATAACAATTGTAATCTACTGAAATTTATAAAGTTTCACACCAATAATTTTAATAAAAGTTTGGGATTGAGGTAATATTAGTGGAGGTAGTTTTTTTTTCACTGCATGGTACTTGGTGTCTTGAGGTGTTTTCGGATGAAGATTCCTCGTTAAAGTTCAATATAGGGAGCGCCGGTTGTCGGAAATGCAGTTGCAAGAGATCGAGCGACTCGGAGAGGCTGGACTATGAGTATAGAGCGCCGGAAAAGACAGTGACATTTAAAGGCCGCAGATTGTGTCTGCACCTTATCTGCTAAGAAGACCTATTTTAATTTCCACAATCCACCTAGCAGTGAGTCTAATTTTTAACCGACTTCAAAAAAAGAAGGAAGGTTCTCAATTCAAACCGTATGTTTTTTTTATGTTTGTTAGCTCATAACTTCTGAGCGGATGCTCCGATTTTGATACTTTTTGTTTTGTTGAAAAGGCCTTGGTCTGAAATAGGTCCCATTGTAATATCTTTACGATTTAAAAAAAATACAGGGTGCCCAAAAAAATCAGTCCCAAATCTTTTAACTGCTAAACGGCTGCAGCTATAGTGATAAAAATGGTATGTAAGTACAACAAAGTGGCCATGCAGTAAAATGTTAAACCGCTTGCAGCGTCACCTGGTGGAAAATAGCGGAGATAGTGTTCCCATCTCGAAAACGGTTCTAGAGAAAAAAGTGAATTACAAAGTTGAAAAGTATCACCGATTTAGTACAAAAAGATAGTTTAGACATTCATGCTAGCGTTCCTATCTCGGAAACGGTTCAAGCAAGGAGGAAAAGGTGAATTATAAAATTGCAGAGCATCATCGATTTAGTACCAAAAGATAGTTTAGACATTGATGCTAAAAATACAATGCTAAGAACGTGCATCTGTTTGTTCGCAATTTCTTACACTATGCACACTTGAGCTACATTGCACACCTTGTAGCGTAGCTGATGAGACATACGCTGCTATATAGTTCAAAATACGGTTACTTGACACTTTTTGTTTTGTTGTAAAGATTTTGGTCTGAAGTAGGTCCCATTGTAATATATTTACAAGCTAAAGAAAATAAAGCGCCATCTGGTGAAAAACAGCGGAATTGGGGCTGCTATCACAAAAACAGTTCATGATGGGAGAGAAGTTAATTAGGAAGTTGTAGAGCATCATCGATTTACTACGAAAAGACAGTTTTTAGACATTATTGCTAAAAATAGAACGCTTAAAACGTGCAGTTGTTTGTTCGCAATTTCCTACACTGTGCACACTTGAACTACGTTGCACACTTTGCACCGTAGCGGATAACACGTATACTCAGTGGTTCAAAGTACTGTTACTGTAAGTGGTCATATCGATTAGCGCAAAGTCGTTTTCAACCAACTTCAGAAAGGAGAATGTTGAGGGTGTTCTTAATTCGAGCTATGTGTTCTTGTTGGTGCTTATAACTTCGCAAGAGAGGCTCTAATTAACCGACTTCAAAAAGTTGAAAGCGTATGTTCTTTTGTTTTTGTTTTTGTTTGTTAGCTTATAACTTCTGAACGGATGATCCGATTTTGATACTTTTTGTTTTATTGGAAAAATCTTGGTCTGTAATAGGTCCCATTGTAATATCTTTACGACCAAAAGAAAATACAGGTTGCCCAAAATTGTCAGTCCCGACTCTTTTAACTGCTGAACAGCTGCAGGTATAATCATAAAAGTGTTATGTAGGTATAGTAAAGTGGACATGTGCTACGCGATTCAACCGCCTACAGTGCCACCTGTTGGAATACAGTGGATTTAGCGTTCCTATCTCGGAAACGGTTCAAGACAGGGGAAAAAAGTGAATTATAAAATTGCAGACCATCATCGATTTAGCACGAAAACGTAGTTTAGACATTAATGCTAAAAACAGAACGCTTAAAACGTGCATTTGTTTGTTCACAATTTCCTATTTTGTGCACACTTGAACGACATTGCATATGTTGCAGCGTACCGGGTGACATTTATGCTATGTAAAATTCAAAGTATGGTTATTGTAAGCGGTCACATCGATTAACGCATAGACGTTTTAAACCGACTTCATAAAGGAAGAGGTTCTCAATACAAACCATGTTTCTCCTTGTTGTTGTTGAAATTTGTTAGCTTATAACTTCGTAAGAGATGATTTAACTTTAATACTTTTTTTGATGTCGTAATGATCTTGGCTTGAAATAGGTTTCATTGTGATTTCATCAAGATATAAACAAATTACAGAATACTCAGAAAAGTCTGTTCTCACTCTAACTGCTGAACGCATGCAGCTACACTGGTAAAAGCAGTATGTAAGTACCTAAGTTGAAACTTCTGTCCGTCAGCTGCAATGCATATTTTGCTTTTTGTTTGAACTTTACGCTGCGCAATTTTCAGCGCAGCGAGTACCACGTATTCACTGTAAAGTTCAATATATATGCCTAACAGAATTTTTGGTTACGAATACAGTGTATCCGTTCTTTAAATTTCTAAAGACTTTTTAATTTAACGTATGTTCATTCAATAGGTAGTTTTTTGCTCGTATCCGATAAAGGCAAGAAAAGTGACACAACCTAAAAATGCAGCATTTGAGAAAAATAAACTTAAAAATAATTTGACTTGAATAAAACTGGCACAACTGTGTCTCGAGTGGATAACTTTCTAGATGGAGATGTAACTTTTTTGTTCACGTTGGGTGCATTTCATGTATTTTTCAGTGACATAGAGCATATTTTTAGTTATGTCACTTTTATTGGAAGTTGTGATTTGTGAAACTGCCGTCGAACGTCTTCTGATGTTCTGCTATATAAATAAGTTGTCACTGAAAAGAGAAAAATAAAATCTTTTTTGTAAAAAAATAGAACCTACTCCAAAAAGTAACTACTATTTAAACAACTAAAAAAAAAAAAATAAAAAAAAAAAAATAAATAAATAAATAAAAATAATTGGTGTGAAATGAAACTACAAATTGCGCCTAAATGTATAAAATAATTTCCTTCGCCAAGCAACCTATAACACTACAATTAATTATAACTTTTGAAGTCGGCGCAAAATTAAATAAAAATTGATACCTTTATTCAATTCAAAAACCAAATCGTATTCAAAATACACATCTCACATTGTCACCTGCAAAACGCAGCCGAAAACTGCTTTGATTCAAGAAAACAAATAAGATATATAACACGTAAGCAGCAAAAGTTGGCGAAGATGCTGGAAAGAAAAATCGCAAAATTATCTGGCAAACATATTTAATTTCTTTAGGATATCATGATAATTTTGATAAGGTATATTAAGAGAGTAATCAAGAATATGAAACAATACTTCGTACAATATATATTATGAAAATATACATCTTGCGTGTATATTTTTGCATTACGTTTTGATCGCCAAATCCGAAAGCCACCAAGAATGATAGTTATCAAAGTTATACCAAATTTGCAAAGGAAACTCTAACTACGTAGAAACAGAAATACCGCATAGGGAAGAATGTTCACTGTTCTATGTAGATGCTACTAATGGACCAATTGTATACAGTGATAAAATAATAAAGGAAACATGAAAATGGATCATTCGAGAAAACAGCATTTTTTGCTACGGATCTAAAATCAAACCTTTAAAATCTAATTAAATTTTATTTAATTTTGCGCCGACTTCAAAAGTTATAATTAATTGTAGTGTTATAGGTTGCTTGGCGAAGGAAATTATTTTATACATTTAGGCGCAATTTGTAGTTTCATTTCACACCAATTATTTTTATTTATTTATTTATTTAATTTTTTTCTTTTTTTTTTTTTTTAGTTGTTTAAATAGTAGTTACTTTTTGGAGTAGGTTCTATTTTTTTACAAAAAAGATTTTATATAATAAAATGTCTTTTTGCCTTTCAGGTCTGAGTGGGAACATGAAGAGCTAGCACGTCCTTTATTAAGTCAATTCTATCACGTATATTTTCCATATATTTATTTATTTGATTGTTAATATAATTATGTTCTTGAATTCGTTGATATTCATTTTTTAACTTTTTTTTGGTAGTATGCTGATTTCGCCATGTTTCAAGAAGCTTGTTAGGACTTATTCTCTTTTACATTACGCATTATTCAACAAATAATTTTTATTTATTCCTTGTTTTATAATATAAATATACTGATTCGATTCACTTCTTGCATAAACAGAAATGTTTCTGAGGTTCGTTGTTACACACCCCCCCCCCCTCCCACAACACCCTCTGTATATCTCTTTCTCTAACTATATGTATATATATATATATATGTCTTCCTAATAACTTATAGTCTTGTATAAATGCCCTGCGATTCATAAACATTTGTACCAAATTTCATGAAAAATTATTACATAACATATCGGAATTATTTTGCGTAACCCTGTAAATTAATTACGATTTCTAGGTCCACTCTCTTCCATAGAAAAACATGCTTTTTAAATTCTAATGAAATTTCATTTTATTTAATGCGGTATAACTATGTTAAAATACACTTTTAAGAAATAGAGACTATAGACCGTAATAGTACGAAATCCTTTTATGTATCCCGGAAAAAGAGCCACAGAAATTATATACACTAGAAATGAATACACCTATTTAACTAATTATAACTCATTAATATTTAAAGCTAATTTGACATTATTTGGTTGATTACAGAATGCCATCCGAATCCTTTTGAGTGGTCCCGTAAATAAATCATTTAGTCTGTACCCATCCCTTATTTTAGAGTAATCATGCTTTTGTACGTCTTTATAATGTATGTTAATTCCATTATGATAGATGCAACAGAAACGCGTTAAAATGCACGTAAATAAAAATTTGTCTATAGGCAATATTGTCATGAAATTCTTTTGTTACTGTGAACGAACGTAAACATTGTATACACCAATAAAATCTATTCAACTTATTTTCCTTTTTTCATGAATAATTTTCGAAATTTCACCTATTTCGGATGATTATGTGAAATTGTCGGAACACTTTTCTAAAATTCTGCATAATAATTACAATCAGGAAGCCTGAGAGCACATATATTCTGCAGAAAACATCAGTTTAAGTATCTAAGTAATATGCGCTAAATTCGCTTTTGAATACCGAGTAACGATATTAAAATTCGTTTAAACGAAATTCACTCTATAGGACGCAATGATAAGAAAAAAATTGTCGTGTTCCTATACACAGTTCATAAACAATATAGACATAAAAATGTATACGGCCATTCCTATACAGAGCCTGAACATGTGTGTCAATTTGCAAGTTAGCCGGAGTACTTTTCCGGCCGTTATTGTGGTACATACAAATTCTGTCCGTAGAGCGAAATGATAAGAAAAAATTTGGTGTGTCCCTGTACCCGAACTACAAATGGAATACACACCCAAACATATACAGTTAATTCCATGTAACTCATGAATATGTGTATTAAATTGAAAATCAATAGCGTGATTTGTGCGGCAGCTATAATGATACATACAAATTCTGTCCATAGTTCGTAATGATAAGAAATACTTTTTTGTGTTCATGTACACGAACAACAAATTGCATACACACCAAAAACTATACAGCTAATTCCATGTGGGTCGTGAACATGTGTACCAAATTGCAAGTCAGTAACGTGTTTTTGCGCCGCTATAGCGCGACAGACAGACATACACATACATGGATCCCAAAAACATTTTTGAGTCTAGACTGGGAGGCCTCTACTGACGTTTCGGCAATTAGTCTATATATTCCTTCTTTTTTTTTTTTTTTTTTTTTTTTTTTTTTGCAGAAAAAACATTCTTTTAAGCGTCTTTATGATGTATGTTAATTCCATTTAGCTGGAGGCAGCGTAAACGCGTTAAAATGAACTTCAATAAAAATTTGCTCATATGTTTTAATGTCACGAAATTATTTTGTGTATTTCTGCAAATGAACCATAAACATCGCATACACCAGTAAAAATTCTACTTTTTTCACGATTAATTTTTCAAAATATGACATAATTTGGATGATTACGTGACATTGCCGGAACAATTTTCTAAGGTCCTGTACATTAATTATGAAGCCTAAGCACACAAATGTTTTGCACAAAACATGAGTTTAAGCATCTCAATAATGATGCGTTTAAGCGAAGTTCACCCCACAGGCCGTAATGATAAGAAAAATTGTGTCGTGTGTGCACAATCCATAATCAATATAGACAAAAAGAATTATACAGCTATTTCTATAGAGAGTCTTTGCTATTGCGGTACATATTGCGGCTGCTATTGCGGTACATATAATTTCTGTCCGTAGGCCGTGATGATAAGAAAAACTTTAGAGTGTCCCTGTACACGAATGAAACGCACTACACAGCTGATTCCGAATGACTCATCAACATGTGTACCAAATTGCAAGGAATAGCGAGATTTTTGTGGCCGCGATCGCGCAACAGACAGACAAACAAGCAGACAGAGAGACGGAACCCAAAATCTTTTTGAGTCTCAACTCAACAGGGAGGCCTCCACTGATGTTTCGGCAATAAAAGTTGTGTACAATTTTATAGTAGAGAGCAGATTGAGGGAGATAAAAACATCGTTTAGATTCCATCTTTAATGCTAAGACACCAAATATATCTGATACTTATAAGTTTCTTTTTTTTTTTCTAATTCCATAATAATTGCATTAAGATTGAAACTGGTAAGAAAAGTGGCACTAAATTTATATTATTCTAGTATCCCAAAATATTTTTGCGCAATCATTAATGTTTAACAAACGAATTCAATAGGAAGAAGCAATTCGTAAAAGTGGCAATATTTTATTAGAATCCGATATTATGCGTTATCTTCAGAAAAACACATGATTGACAGCGGATATTTCTTATCATTAACGTAATGACATTAAAAAATTTACAAATATTTAAAATATTTCTATTCTAAAAAAGAAAATGAATACTTTATGTAAGATATTGAGTGAGTGTTTTCTCCTTAAATGACTCTTTACAGTAGAAAATGTGTCACTTTTTTTTTTTTTTTTTTTACAAGAAAAAATTTTAATATATCCATGTCATGAATGTTATTTAAAACAACAAACTAAATAGAAAGATTTATTTATATTATTTGTTTTGCGGAAATAATTTTCAATATTTCTAATACTATTTCACACACACGCACACACACACACAAAAAAAAAAAAAAAAAAAAAAGTCTCCAGTATCCGAAACTTTTTTGACTATACAAATTTTCTTTTTATAATGAAAGTCTTTTATAAAAATTCACCTTTAAATATAAATACTTGCATAATAAATTAAAACTTACTTTTGAGTCTGATATGCTTACTTGTTTCTAGAATTTGAAACAGCAAATAGTTTTGTTTTTTCAGTCAAAATCTAATTATATTGTAAACAGAGATTTTAATTTTTTTAATTATGAAGGAATTAATATAGTTAAGTAGATACTTTATTTAATAAAAATAATTTGTGTGTTTGCGTATACATACATTTAATCAATACAGTACTAAAAATTTCAAAAATAAATTTTCCTATCTTCTTACACTGTAAGCAATAAAATCATTTCCAATTTCGTCCCACCATGGACTCGTTGGTTAAGCTTAGATTCCGTAAAAGCACTGAAAGTGAAGCAGCATTGACCGTGTTCGGAGTTTGGCAGGGTGCTGTATTCTGCTCTGTCTCGAATAGCTTGCGAAATGTGGTGTGTGAATTAAGGCTTACATTCCTGGCATTGGACCTCCGGAAACAGACAGATATATGTTTGAAATAACTTCACACTGCCTGAATTTATTTTTATAGATACTCCTCATTTTTTTAGATGGTCACTTCTCTCTAAAAAAGAGCTGCAGAAAATATGCGAAACATATGCAGTTTGAAAAGTGTGGTGATTAGGCCAATTTCATTACAGAATTTTTAAGGTCGAAACAATTACAAAATGTCTGCAATTTTTAAACTGTAGTAATTTTGCAATTGTATGGACTTCAAAAACTCTGTAGTAGAATCGGCCAAATCACTTCAGTTTTCAAACTGCATTTATATTGCAGATTTTCTGCATTTTTGGCTGGATTTGTAGACTCCTTGGGAAAATATGTCCGACATACTTCAGCGTCAAAAAAGAAAAAAAAATGCAGATGATAGCTTTAAGTATATTATTATTATTATTATATATTTATTATTATTCAATTTTAAAATTACAATGAGGTCAATTTGTCATATGCATGAGTAAATTTAATTTTTGATATATTTTTTTATTTATTCCCGTGAAAATATATTTGTTTTTAAGTAAAGAAAAAAAGGAAATAATTTGTAAAGATTTTTGGCAACAATTACATTTAAAGCTAATAGTTAAATGGGTAATTTTAAAGCTATTATAAGGTTATTATTTTCATAATTTAATTAATTTTAAAATATCCAAAATTCGTAAATCGGATATCGGATATCAGGTGTGTCAGGAGAGGTCATTACGAACCTCCATGGAAATTCGTGCAGCTCTGCGATCAGCCGTTTTCCTAAAAGGCTCCGGCACACACATTTCTTCTTGTATTATATATGTAGATACGTAATGAATATATCTTTCATTTTTTGATTAAAAAAAAAAAAAAAAAAGCTGATATATGCTCGTTATGCGTGTTAATCGCCAAATGCGCGAACTGCGTGAGAATCACCTAATTGGAAATTAGCGGCGAGAAAACAAAACAGAACAAACACATAAATAAAATAAAATAAATATAAAAATAAATCATGCATTTTAGCGATTAGTCTATTTTTAGAACCATATTAAGAATGATGTAAAAGAAATTAGATTAAAAGTAATTTACCTATCTGAAGCATTAAATGTTTTTTCAAAACTAAATATTAACTAAAAATATAATTTATAATAATGTTTTAACGGTTGTATTAGAAATATCCACAAATGTTTTTTTTTTTTTTCAAATAAATCATATCACTAGAAAATATTTACTTTTAAAGCTATAGTAACGTCATTTTAACATGCAAGTTTAGTTTTTCACAAAGATTTATACCAATTTTATTGTTTACACTTAAATATATTTCTTTTCATGCCAAAAAGAGAGAGAAAAAGAAAAAGAAAAAAATGAACGTGTAAAAATTTTTTCTCTAGTGCCATCAGCTATATTTTCAATATTGACACGTAGTTTAGACTGAGATAATTGTTTGTGTAGAAACACTAATGCGAAGAAACACAGAGAACTCTAAACTCAGCTCGAGATTTTACATCGGTTTATATACAACTGACGAATTTTCTACTCTGAGAAAAAAATATATACCGCCTTCATCTAGAATGAATAAATATTCATTTTCTAAATCCTTAAACTAGAAATATAGATTTCCATGCTATGCGCATAAGGCTCCCCAATAAACTGAATAGACGAAATAATCGAGAATTTCTATTCCATACATTTCTAGATGTCAAAACAATATTCTGAATATTCTGAATCTTTTGTATTACGAGAAATTATCACTTGATTTTCTAGAATTCTGTCATAAACCACAATTATAGTTGCTGAAAGCCGCCTCTTGCAATGTAAATTAAAGGGTCTTAAAGTAAGACATAAAAACAACTGAAACCACATTTAAGACACGTAAATGTCTTAAAATGTAGCTTAGGCGTTATAGATATCTTAATTTAAGACTGAAATATGTCTGAAATATCAATTCAGACACAAAAATGTCTGAAACATGTATATAGGCGAATTTTCAACCAGCAAACGCTTCTGACACTTTAGAAATTAGAAATTCAGACGCTTGCATTACTTAGAAATTTTTTCAAATGGATTCTACTTTAAGAAAATATGTTTATCATACTTCTGTCCACAGTCAATAAATGTATTATTATTTTATATAATAAGCAATTAAAATACTGAAACTCTGATAGCTTTATGAAATTAAATTTTCATGGAATAATACTCTAGAGATGGGAAAATTTCCATGCAATTACCTTTAACATAATTCATAAATAACATATTTTGACACAAAGCTTTTTTCGTTAAAAAAAAAAAAAAAAAAAAAAAAAAAATTAATTTTTAAAGCTTTCTCATATTTAATGAAAGAGTATGCAGATGGACATAGCAAGTAATGTGTAGAGAACAAAGAGAATTTATAAGTGAACAATCATGAATAATTTGTGCGTAACGTTTTTCTTTCTTTCTTATTATTATTATCCATTTAAAAACTTTTTTCTTTCGCTTATTTACCTGCATCTAAATGTAAATCAAAAAATCTAAATTTAAAACCTGGTATTCATTATTATATTTTGTTTTTATTTAAATATCACTTTAAGGAAAGAAATCGTTATGTAATCATCAAGGGCTGCATTCTTCACATACTTGTAATGTATTATTAAAAAAATTCAGACCTCTAGATATGAAATTTAAGATAATAATATTTATTAACTATAAGATAACATATTATCAATAGATTTATGGCAAAAAAAAAAAAAAAAAAGAAACAAAGCATAACACTGCAATTTGTTTCGGGAATAGAAGTATGTTTTATTATAAAAAAACATTTTGCTGAATTCCACGGTGGCGTGATTGGTAAATGCTTGACTCCGAAAATGCTTTGCTTCAGGTTTTGGTTTCCATGGACAGTGTGAGTTCGATTCCTAACGCCAGGTATTTGGATTATATATATATATATATATATATTTATACATATATATATTTTATTTATGCTCAAAACAATTCTAAAGTTTATTTTTAACAGAAAAAAAAAATCACATACCATATATATATGTATATATCTATTTATTATAAAATACTTAAAAACGGTAGTGTTTTTAAGCCTTAAAAATTGGGGCGTTTTAAGACACTTGCAATGTCTTAATTTCAGATGGAAAAATATGTCTTCAAAGGTAAGACTTTTTTTCCGGGGGGGGGGCTTAAAAAATTACAATCCATATAAGACACTTTTTAAATGAATTTATGACATCTGCGTTTACAGTGTGTATTCACATTTATTTGGAGATATTTTCAAATAGGATTATCCTCGATAATATAGGCAAACGCTCAAGAATTCTAATAGAATTCGCTTTCGAAGAAGACTAGAAAAAATTTGATAAGAAATTTATAAGGATGACATGGAACTACTTTTTCTAGAACCCCAATTTGGATTCTAGATGCCAATTCTAGAATTTTTTCTCAGTGTATTGGCGTGCCTTAAACGCATTGCTCAGAAATTTATGTTTCTAGTTTAAGGATTCAGAAAAGTCCACCTATTCGTTCTAGATGAAAGAGGTAGATTTTCCTTTTCAGTGTAGAACAGAATATTCCAGAATTCGAATAGTACAAAAATTACATCACTTTAGCCGAATAATTTACCTATACATAATGTACATACAAAAATAAGAAATAAAATTTAGATTTAAAAATAAAATTATTTTTAAACTATTCTCCTTTACATCGGAGCCACGGCGTTCACAGGTGAAACAGTTTTTGTTACAATATTTATTTTTTTTTTCTTTCATGGCTTTTAGGGGTATTTTAATTAAAATATTAAAATTTCCAATAAAAAAAGTATTTTCTCAAAATTACTTATAGCCTAAAGCACTCACGGATAGTCTAGATTTTCATTGATAATAAATAAATAAATAAATAAATAACAGAATAACAGTATTTCCTGAGATTAGACTGCACATAAAGACAATTTTTTCCTCTTTATATATTAGTGTAGATATAGATAATGATATTGCAATTTCGGTATAATAATTTTTATAACCATGAAACTTATTTAATAATTTAAACAAGAAAGAAAAATCCTGCATTGATTAGTAACACTTTCCAACTGTACGTAGTTGTTGTATCGCATAACTTTTAATATTCTTTGCCTACGTTATCACACAACAGACAGAAGGACTGAAAAATATACAGATACATTAATTGATTTTAAAATTACTCTTAGGCATTTTGGAAAGTGTTAAAAAGGCTTGATACAAAAGAAAATGCAGCCATTAGATTATAATTACAGCTTTTGATCTCTCTCAATATTTTAGTGCAGCCCTTTAAATTAGAAAGTTAATCATATTATATTCTATACAAAACATTATTTTAGAATATTAACAATACATTTCAATATTTTTATGATTTTTACAGAAGAAATACTTTCAAATATAACTGTCAAAAAATTCTGTCCTAAAACGTAATGCAATGGCATTTTTTTTTATTTTTTATTGTTGTCCCTGTAAACAAACTAGTTGTACAGGACCTATTAATGTCATTTTAAATGGGGAACATTCTATAAGGAAAATGTTTCTAAAAATAACACTCATAGAACACAATGCTTTCGAATGCTTTTGGGTGTCCCTGTACACAAACCAGAATAGATACTCACTCCATTTTCAATATGGAACATCCGATAGTGAAATTCAATAAAATATATCAGTTTCGAGAAATTCCATAAATATTTACAGGAGTTAGAGCGCGGGCAGACAGACAGACAGACAGATGGATAAAAGTAGGTAAGAAAGGCCGGTTGACCATCAGGAGGGGGGTGCACCGGTGCACCGGCAAGCCGTGCGGGTGTCACACCACCCTCTGAGGGGTGTGGATGAGTTGGTATCGTCCTTGAGACTTCCTCTAACTTAATCGTAAAAGATGACGAGTGGATTAATGAGGAAATTTAATTAAAAAAATTAATGAGTGATTTTTTGTAAAAGGTGACGATGGTTTTAAAGAGATGTTTTCGGTAGAAGTTAAAAAGCAGGATATTGTTTGTGAGTCATTAGAAAATTAATTAAGAAATTAATTAGGGAGTTAATTAAAAAATTAATTAAGAAATTAATTAAAAATTTAAAAAATTTGAAAATAAGGAATGAATAAAATATACGAATTTAAGAATGCGAATATACTATGAAAGAAATAGAGAGGTTTGACTGGGGTTCGAACCCGGCACCTTGCAGTAAAAATATTTCCATAAGACAGTAGTTTTCGAGCGCGAAACCACTGACCTATGGAAATATGATCTGATGGTTCTATTTTAGGTATGAATGTGTGTAAGTGTATGTGATTTTTCTATTATATGTCTGCACAGTTCTTTTTTAAACTGTACAAACATATATTTTTGGAAACTCATTTGAAGAGTTCCTTCTTTCTTTGAAATCCTCAAAAGAGGATTTCTTATTTTATTATCCATTTTATTTTTATTTTTATTTTTATATTTTTTTTAAGGGGTCCCACCATCCACCCGCCACACGTGTGCGACGCCCCAATTTTTTATGAACTTGAATCATCATTTTCTGATCTTCTAACTTTTCTGAAATCTTGCAACTTCATTTTTAATCTTCTATGTTTCAGGTCTTCAAATTTTCAGGTTTTCGATTCTTCATTCTTGTATGTTTGAGATCTTCTTTTTTCAAACCTTAAGTTTTTCTTTATTTCTTTTTAGGGGAACCACCATCCACCCGCCGCATGTGTGCGACGCCCCAATTTTTTCTGAACTTGAATCATCATTTCTTCTTATTTTCTGATCTTCTTACTTTTGTAGAATCTTGTTACTTCATTTTCAATCTTCTATGTTCCTTATCTTCTAATTTTCATTCTTCTAATTTTCCTTCTTGCAAGTTTTAGATCTTCTAATTTTCAAATCTTCAGTTTTTTCTTTGATGTTTTAAAGGGGGCCCACCATCCACCCGCCGCATGTGTGCGACGCCCCAATCTTTTCTGATATTCTAACTTTTCCGGGATCTTGCAACTTTATTTTCAATCTTCTAACTTTTCTAGGATCTTGCAACTTCATTTTTAATCTTCTATGTTCCAGGTCTTCAAATTTTCAGGTTTTCTAATTTTCATTCTTGTATGTTTGAGATTTTCTTATGTTCAAATCTTCAATTTTTTCTTTGATGTTTTAAAGAGGTCCCACCATCCACCCGCCGCATGTGTGCGACGCCCCAATTTTTTATGATTTTCTAACTTTTCTGAAATCTTGCATTTTTCAGATTTTTTTTTCATTTTTCTTATTTTACAATTTTTCTTCATTTTTCATATTTTACAATTTTTCTTGATTTTTCTCATTTTTCAATTTTTTTTTATTTTTCTCATTTTTCAATTTTTCTTCATTTTTCTCATTTTTCATTTTTTTTTTTTTTTTTTAAGTTATTTTGTAATGCCCATAGGCTAAAGAAGAAACACCATCATCCAAAATATATCTCTTATCATCAAATGGAGTAAGAGAAATCTTATTTTGTTTCATAGTATATATTTTATGACATTCCTGCCCAATTCTTGTTTGCTCTGATATATTATATTTAAATTATTAAGGCAATTAATGTAATCTTGATGTTTAATTTTTTTCTTTACTGTTATAGTTGAAATCCCCTTCGCGGTTTTCTTTTCTCCATCTTCAGATTTAAGGCTATACATTTTGGCTTTGAGGCCTACAAATTCATGAATGAACCGCCCGTTTAATTCGTCTTTAAACTTTCCCAAAACTTTCTTATTGTGCTGTGAATGAAGTGGATGGTCTGTGGGGTAATCGGATGTGTCGAAGATGTCTTGATGTTGAAGCATGTCTTGATAGATGTCAGGTGTGGTGATGCGGTAGGTCAGGGAATCCGTGTCGGTGAAGAGGAGTTTAGCTTGGTCTTGGTATGTTGGCTTTATAAAATCATAGTGAAATCTGTACATGTGTAGTTTGGAAAGCTCCAGGATGGTAAAGCCGATGTAAACGGGACGGTTCATCAAGATGAATTTTTTTAACCCGCTCCACTGCCGCTAAATTTTCGTCAAATATTTTTAAATTGGTGTAAAGAGGTGAGGCGACAATCTTTTCTGCTCTTATGGAGGAGTTTGTAAGTTCTATGGATCTTCGTTTTCTTAAATTTTCTATTGTTTTCCCGAACACAGCATTATTCAGGAGTTTGAAGAAATTCTTCTCAAAGGCGGACTTGGATTCTTTTCGTTTTTCTGTGTTGAATGCTATGTAGGGTTTCAACCAGGGTGCTTATGTAAATTTTAGTACTTTGTGAATTTTGGTAATAATTAGACCTTGTTGAAGATAATATTGTAGGTTTCTGTAGTGGGTGACATATTGAATTTTATTGTAGAGATTAGGTGTGAGTTTCTTGGATGTGTTGAATTTTCTGTCTTGAAGCATGTGTTTGGCGAATGGTGAGAGCATGTGTTCTGTGATGTGTAGAGGTTCTGGTGCCAGTGGGTAATCATTATGTTTGTCATGAAGATGTTGTGGATATTCCAAGTCCACCTCGAAGATGAAACCTTCTGCTGCGTCGGGTTGTAGGTTGAGGATTTTTTCAGTGTTGAAGACTTCAGGGTGAGCCCACTGGAAGCCTCCGTAAGGCAGAGGGTCCGAAGCGCTGAGGCCGTAAAGGTTATTTGCGTCCCAATACATAATGTATTGGGATAAAGCAGAGGGGTTGTAGTCTTCAGTTCTTGGGATATTGGATTTTGCGTGTCTATGGCTGATCATGGAAACCCCACCTCTTACACCTTTTTCTATCAAAAGAAGCATATTGATGTCAGTGAGTAGTTCGAGGTCTACCCCTGTCATTTTTAAACATGCCTGCCATGACAGACCGGGTGCTGTGAAGCAGTGAGTTGGATCTAAACCATAGTATTTTAAACAAAGTCTTCGAAAGTTTTCGAAAACGTCTGCTAACAGCAGCACGTCGGTCTTCACGTACAGGTCATGGTATTCCCCAAGATCTTGGATGTTAAAGGCCTCCCACACTTTAACAGCATGTTCATAATCGTCAGAAGAAATGTCTTCATCAGTTAAATCATTGTGGAAGGCCCTTGGGGGTGGCAGCTGTTTTTCACCGAAGGTGTTAAAATCGGTGATATAAGTATAGGGGTAGACCCCTTTTCTTAAGAGGAGAGAGCAATCTGTTGAAGGAGGAAAGTTTTCAAATAATAATTTAAATTGATCTGGATCTTGATTTTGGACGAGTTTTTCTAAGGATGAGGGTAGGAACTGTAGAGAGTCCAGGAAGATTAGTTGAATGGGACAATTTTTCTTGATTAATTTAAAAGCAATATATTTTTCGAGGGTGTTGGGGATGACTTCTATTGTATGATCTTGTACTCTTCCAAGTTGAGTCATAATGTGGTGAGTGTCGTAGTGTTTGCTGTTATGAAAAATGATGGGGATGGATTTAGGCTGTTTATAATTCAAGTTGCAGCTATTGTGAGCCGCGCCACGAAAAACTCCAGAAAGATGATCGTGGTCGCGTACTCTGTTTTTATAGAGCCTGTTGTTACATATGGAACATCTTGTTGCTTGTTGAAAAGCTCTCTCCTCATCTGGGGTTAATTGCATGGGAACTATTAAGGTTAATTTTTGGGCTATGTCATCTTTTTCGTACAGGATGGCTTCTAAGAAGTGCCCAACGGCGTCGTCTCCCCTATAGATCTGAATAGGTTTATAAGATTTATCGTCGGGCCCTACGATAAGATAGGCATAGCCGCAAGGTATATGTTCAGATGTTTTAACGGTGTATGAGGTACTATTATTAGGTGCGACAGTGGAGACGGGTTTTAAAAGAGCCTCAAAATCTGCATAAATAATGTATGATTTTAAGTGCTGCATGTGGATGGAGGTGAAAGAGAGAATATTATTGTTGGGTGATGGCATTTTAATTTGTTGAATAGAGTGATTTTTGCAATATTGTAGGTGGTCTTTTAATAAATCAGGGTTTGAAAATCTATGGAGGCATCTATAACAGTAGAAAGTTTGATGTTCATGTCTGGTTAAGTGGCCCATTAATCTTGAAAATTTTTTTATGTATATGTAATGCTGATTCCCCTCAGAATCTTCTAATAATAATAAATTGATGACATCTTCATCCTCTCTTGGAGAAATGTAGAGAGGACAGATGTCTTCATCAGCATCATATATAAAAATATTTATTCTGAGATTATTTAATTTTTCTATATCTGGAATTTTATTATATGGAACTGGGCAGGAAATGTCATTTAAAATTATTTCATGCTCATATGGGTAATATTAACTCTGTGTGGAAGATGTTCAAATTTATATTTATGGGCCAGAAGACACCATATGAGACATTTATTATCTGAGAAATTTTGTATATTTATTAAAGCCTTCTTGGATCTTAATTTCTGAGGGGTATTTATGAAAGAGCCGCCGCGAAGGGGAATGTATTTTGCAACTTTTAATTCAAGGCATTCAATTTTATTGAAGATCCAGTCGGATCCCTGATTTTGGAAATCTTCTATGTTATTTTCTATTTTTGTAAACATATTATTAATATTATCATTTAAGTTGTCTGGGGTTAATTCTATTGTGCATTTTGAGGAGAAGTAAAATGAAGCTCTCTCTTTAATTTCATCTCCATCCACCTTGATAAATTCTGCCTTGATTATTGCATGCCATTTTATTGATTTTTTCTCATGAATTTCATTAGTTAATATATTGTAAATTTCATTGTGACTTTTATTAGAAAAAATATTTATGTTGCTTTCCTCCTCAGGTTCAGGATATAGATAAAAATTTTTAAAAACGTTGAGGGCTTGTATGGTTTTTCTTATTCTATTATTTTGAGTAATTTTAATTTTCTTAGATGTTTGGTCGCTGCTGGTCACACTTCCATGAACTGTCCTCACATGTTGTAACAAATTGAATTTTGAAGAAAACTTTTCACTGCATTCCATGCAAGAGTGAGAGAGCATTTTGTGATGTATAACTTCATGTCTTCTTAAGTTGTCCCTTCTATCGAAAGTTTTGCCACAATCATCGCAAGAAAAAGAATTTTCTCGTCGATGGATTCTTAGATGTCTATCTAAATGTTCTTTTCGGCCGAATTTTTTTCCACAAACTTCACAATTAAATATTTTTTCCCCTTCATGTACCTTCATATGCCTTACCAAATGGTGTTTATGTTTATAACCTTTACTGCAATCATCGCATTGGAATGTCTTCTCATTATTGTGGCTTTTAACATGGCGATTGAAAGTTCCCGTATGAGTGAAAACTTTTTCACAGATGGAACATGTCTGAAATAGACAAAAAACCTATTTTAGAATGTTAATTATTTTTTAAAAATCTTAATTATTTTTTCACTAACAAGTGTTTTTAATCTAACAATTTTTTCTCCTAACAAGATTTTTTTCTAACCTACTTTTAGAGAGAATTTATTTTAAAACTTAGAGAGAAATTTATTTTTTTCTCCTAACAGGATTTTTTCAAACCTACTTTTAGAGGGAATTTATTTCTAACTTAGAGGAAAATTAGTTTTTGGAAACCTACCAAGATTTTTTTCTATCTTAGAGAGAGTGTTTTTTTCTAACTTAAAGAGAAATTAGTTTTTGAAAACCTAACATTTTTTTCTAGAAGATAGGAAAGAGGGAGTTTGCGTCTAACGCGGGACTGAGGGGCGGTATGCGCCTAAATTTCAGATCGTGCCTTATGCTCCACCTCGAGTCATGAAAAAGGGCAATACTCCCAAAAAGCCGAGAAGTTTTTACCTTAGATTTTGTAGCAACAGTTGTCTGTTCCATATCATCACCAGAACTATCGGCATCCATCCCATCATCGGTAGGTATGAGTGCGGTGTTGCTGCAAGCACTCTCGCCAGTCAACCGCTCGCCTCCATCTCCAGAAGATACCTGGTTAGAATCCTAAAAAAATAACAAGAAGAAAAGAAAACAAGTTTTAATTATTTTGTGTAAACAAGTTTTTTTCAAAAGGGGATTTTATTCTAAATAAAAATTTATTTTAAGTTCATCTAAACAAAACTTTTAATATTACTTTTAAGAGTGAATTTAATTTTTATTCTAAGTAAAAATTTATTTTAAGTTTATCTAAACAAAACTTTTAATATTACTTTTAAAAGTGAATTTAATTTTTATTCTAAGTAAAAATTTATTTTAAGTTTATCTAAACAAAACTTTTAATATTACTTTTAAGAGTGAATTTAATTTTTATTCTAAGAAAAAAATTATTTTAAGTTTATCTAAACAAGTTTTTTAATTACTTTTAAGAGAGAATTAAATTTTTAGCAGAAATGAATTCTGAAATCTCAACTTAAACACAAAAAAATTTTTGAAACTAACATACTTGAGGTTCTGAAGAAGCTGATCTTGTATTTATACATTCCTCCCTAGATCTTAATCCAGCACCAGTCTGAATAACATTCTGCAAAAAAGAAAAGAAAAAAACATATTTTTAAAATATTGTATATTATTCAAACAGTTAAACAGAAAAAGTGAAATTATTCGTACCTTTTCAGATGATCTGATGATACCTTTTCTGATGACTTTTCAGATGAGCTCTTAATTCACTCGTATTGAAAAATCCTTCACCACAAACTCCACACTGTAGTGCTGGGTCTACAGGTGCTTCACTCAGATGTGAAGGTCCAGCCTCAGTATTTAATGATGGTGCCTAAGAAAAAAGCAGAAAAATATTTTAAGTCCAAATCGTATGCTGAAATTTTCCTAGAAAAAAAAAAAAAAACATTTTTCTTACGGATTTTCGAGGAAGCGAGCGGTTAGCAGACACCTGGTTCGAGCGACGGACAGGATCGAAACCTTTAAAACCAGGAGGTACTTTAACAGTCGACTTATTGGCGGTCTCAATCTGAAATAAGAAAAACGAATATTTTGAGTATTAAAATATATTTTAAAATATTCTACAAGTTTTTTAAAGAAATTATATTTACCATTGAATCGTCATCTGAGAAATTGACCGGTGATGTCCAATCGATACAATTACTCTCTAATATTTCCGCCATAATGATGTCTTGACTAAGTCCAAAATCAAATTCGAACTGAAAAAAGAGTTAATAATATATTTTAGTATATTTTTAAACATTTTTTAAAAAATAATCTAAACATTTTGAAATATTAATAAATGTTTTAAATTCTCACGTTGGAAATTGCTGGCAAATTTTCATCAAATGCGAATTCCATTGGAATAATATTGAAGTTCAAAAACACGGGAAAAAACAAACTAAGCAGAGCGAGATGTCTTCTCTGGACAAATTCAAGTATCTGAATGAAGAACCCTCTGCATCGCATCTCGGATGAAAGGGCGGGGTGCGTCGAAGGGGGAAAAGAGGTTGCCCGATCCATATCTAATACCCTTTGGTAGGTTGGAGAGGGAATGGGGGATGAACCCCTCATGCATCCTAGAGAGTGTAACAGGGTGCAGTCGTTGGAATGTAGTCTCCAGCATTATAAAATTTTAAGAGTGGGCATTTTTCCGCTGGAGACGTGACTTGTTTGAATTCTGCAAGATTAGACAAGGTAGCTGCATTGTATTGAATGTACAGTAACATTGGAAGAAAATGTAGAATTCTTTTACAGAAATTTTTTTCTTTCGAAATTAATATTTCACTTTAAAGGAAATTAAATTTTTTTATTCATTCTAAAACAAATTACTTTTTTGATTTCTTCCCTCAAATAAATTACTTCATGTAAATTAATATACTCTTTCATAAGAAGAATTATTCTTATTTCATACAATTTTTAATTCTTAAGTAAGTTTTTTCCCCAAGTTTCACTTTATAGAAAAAGATTTCTCATTGAACAATTATTATAAATGAATTATTTTTCAAAAATTAAGATATTCTTAATTATTTTTTCTTTCTTATAAATATAAAAATAAATAATTTATAAATGAATGTTTTTCTTTAACAATAATTTTTTATTTTATTTTTTTCTTCTTTTCTCAAATATGTTTTTACCTAGAAAATAAAATACATAAAGAATCTAAATAAATAAGTTAATAATTTGTACTCTTTCAGACATATAAATATTTTTTGTAAATTAATGTTTTTCAAGTAATTTTTTTCTTCCGATTAAATATATTCTTTTTATTTATCAAATAAGGTTTTTTTTCTTTTTTATTTTTTTCTTCTTTTCTCAAATAAGTTTTTTACCTAGAAAATAAAATACATAAAGAATCTAAATAAATAAGTTTGAAATAAAACATAGACAGATTTTATATTGAAACAAAAAGTGATTTATTCAAACCATTTATACATTATTTGAGAAATATTTCTCAATATAAGTTTGGAATATTGCATAGTCAAGTTATTGAAAAAGGATTCATTATAATTACACAAACAATGTTTTGAAATAATGTTTTGAACAATTTTAAAAGTATTCAAATGTAGCAAAACAGTTTCTTGAGAAAAGATATATTTGTCATAAGTGTTTAACATTAAACAATCGTGATCGAACTGACAATCTATATTCAAATCACACCCGTTACATTCGAAAAATGTATTAATATTTGATTGAATTTCACTACAAATTGATGTTAGATAATGGTTTTGCGCTTCATCGAAAATCATATGTTTCTCACATTCAATTCTCTTGTTTGAAATCAAAGTTGGGATTTGTTTCACGAGAACACTTTCCATAAGGCAATGTGAAATCTGACTTTTCAATTCGACCAATCTGTTCATTTGATTTTTGAATAATTTTAAACCATTCGGCTTGAGATAAAAGCCGGCATTCTTTGTGTAAAACATTTGTTGCATCAAACACATGTCTTCATTCACAAACGCTGTTAACAGTTGGTTGTTTGATATAAAACTATCCTTTACAGAATTGAATCGAAATGACGATATATTTTTTTGGAAATCTAACCACGTTATCGGTGATAATATAACACCCAATTTTGTAGGAAAACGATCACCAGTACTATTTTCTGTAAAATTACGAATGTGCACTCTTAAATTTTTTTCATTTTCCAAAATGATTTGTAAGAATGTACACCAACCTAAATCCCATTCTCCTAGAATAGGATTTGATTTCTGTCTATGTTGAAAAAATTTATCCAACCAGTCATTATTTGGAATTTTAAAACACAGTTTACCACTAGTAGATTGTTCATTTTTAACACAAGAATGTTTGTTATCACATTTTGAAGTTAATAGTTCATTAGAGGATGATTGTCCAATATTATCAGAGGGTGATTGTTCGTTTTTTTCACTAGAAGACTATCCACCATTATCAGGAGACGATTGTTCTAAGTCCAATCTAGGTCTTTTCAAAGGTCGAGAAACAGTAATAATATGACGAAAAGTAAGACTTATTCTTGCATTCTTTATCGAAGGATCTACAGCAATACCGTGAGTGAAAAGTTCATTCGTAGGTTTAGCCATAGTGTATAAAGACCCATTGTCTAATTCAATCACTGTAGAAGGTGTGTTTGGCTTTTTAAATTCAATTTTCCTTGGTACACCAAAACTGAGGACTGCGATAGGGAAAGTATCATCCAGACTGAATTCGTTATCTTTATGTTGGGAAATGTAACTTTGCCCGTTCGGATACAGATTTAATAAAACATAGTTGTAGGCACATCCAACATGCATTTCGACGATATTTCTAAGTTCCATCATGATTGGGATCCAAGGTTGGGCAGCAATTTGAGTACCGCTGAATGCATACACCAGGCCCTCGTCGCCAAATGCTAACACCTGACGTTTCGGCATAACATCTTTTCCCCAAATGTTGAAGGTGGGAGTGTAAAACGGTAAAGTTTTCAACTCGTTAAAATAACTATCAGCTTTTTCTTTCTCGATAAAGTTAGGATAATAACTAACATTAAGACCGTTTTCATAAAAATGGATACTCATTTTGAAATAAAGTTTAGCACGATGAAAAAATACAACTTGCAAAAGCGAGAACAGGAGGCAGAATGAATGCTACCCCCTCAACTCGTGACGTCAAACCCACGCTCGCAATTGTTCAAAAATAACCAGTGACCAACCTGTGACGTCAAACGCGGGAAATCAATAGTTGCCACACACCTTAAGGCTGTTAAAGGAATGTCGTCTACCTGCACCTGGTACCTTCCAACCAACCTGTGTGGTCAACTGTGAGAACCCAATTGTTACCACATACCCTAAAGCTATTCAAGGAATGTCTTCATCCCCACCACCTGACCCCTCTCGGGTCTTGTCCAAACTTGCACGTGTCTACATATTTTAATGAAAGAATGAGGAGACAGAAAATAATAAAAAATTAATTTTATTTAAAACTAATCCAAAATGGGTTTACATGGTTTTGTTTTCGAACTTTAGCCATTGACATAGGACGTGATAACAAATTTTTATTTTTAATGAAACTTTGAGGTACGTGCATTTCTTTGAGAACTTGTAACAATTCACCCTGTGCATTAATAGGTACTTTTTTGTTTGTAGAAAAAATTAAATGAAAAAATTCTGCAATATTAGAGTTCTGTATTTTTTTATTTTTAAAAGACACTATTCCTTTTTCATTCCACTCTAGTTTGTGAGGACTTGTCTTAAGAAATTCTAGTAATTTCAAAGCTTGTTCTTTCATTCTTGAAGGTACTAAAGTTAAAGGAAGTTGGTTATAGTCAATTTCTTGTTTGATATGTTCGGGATTCACAGTCTCTTGTGTTGTTGTTGTTGTGGGTTCTTGTTTCACAGAATCTTGTTTCACAGAATCTTGTTCGTGTTTTGCAGGTTGTTGCTCAACTTCTTCATCAGAACGTTGAATCCACGGTAGATTGTTTTCTTGTAAATTCATTTTTCTTTGCAATAATTCATAATAACGTTGAACTTTTTCATAATCTGGTAAGGAACTGTTTAATATTTTTAGCAAAGCTTTATCCAATTCACTTAGCTGCTTTTGAGAAGGCGTGTGTTTGTTCAACACCTCTTCAGGCACCAAAGCAAATTTTTTAGCGAATTCCATGGAAGAGTGTGCTGATGGCTGATATGGCAGCGGGGATTAAAATGTTTAAAAATCCACCTTGTTGAACAATCAGTTTCTTTTTAGTGAATAAGGATTCTTTTTTCGTTCCAATTTTTCGAAGAGTCGATTTATATTTTGCCAACGATCGTTTCTGACTAGTTGAAAGAGGTATGTTTCCTTTTAAAACATTCAACGTACACTCGCAGATAGCTTTAACAGTACGATTAGGTATTTTTTTAAGAAAATGTTTACGTAATTTATTGGGACATGAGCGAATCAATTCCAGGTCGCTAAGTTGTTCTCTTGACAAAGTCATGTTAGCAACTAACTCTTCACACACACTAATACTTTATTTATACTTGTATAAAAACTGAATTTGATTGGGTAGAATTTGTGTTCGCAATCTCATATCTACGTCCGTTTCATTTTTCAAATCGATAAACAAGTATGAGAAGGGTTTCTTTGTAGCATCTTCATACACTTCTTGAAAAAATTTAGATTTTTTAGGGTACAACTGCCTACCCAAATGCATAATTTGACTCATGTCGCGACGATTTTTAAACAGAAAAATGTACTGAGCATTTAAAGACACTGTTCTAATTTCACTCCCTTTTTGAAAAAAATTTTGGGTTAAAAAAACAACACTTAGATTTAAATGGTGGCTACCTTTCGTGAATAACGAAGTCAAACGTTTATCGTTACTGCATTCGGTCATTAAATCATCTATCACAAACAAAGTATTACCATTCAAAAAATCTTTATAATTCGATGGGAAACCTTCTACAAAAGTAACATTAGGTATTTCATCATATAAAGTTTGATAAATACCATAAAACCAAACCACTTTATCGATGGTAGGATGAAACATTTGTTCTTTAAAATGTAACAAATCTCTCATAAAAAAAGACTTGCCACATCCCGTAGGACCGGCAAGAATCATAGTGCAAGGATGTTGTAGACGTGGAAACTCCATGATAAATGAACACAGACACAAAATGTATACAGTTTAAATAAGTGTTTATTGATAAAAATTAGCATACACACGAAATCTTTTGGCAACAAAATTATAGACTCGATGGTCGTTACAGATATTCTTGGTTACAAACATAGACAAAAATTCTTTCAGGGTTTTTCCCCTACATCTACAATATAGATAATAAATACAAAATTGGCCACAAACGGCGGTTATAGCACTCTGAAGCATCAGAGGATTATAGTTCACATGTGAAAATCGAGATGCAAAGTTCAAGATAGGTCCTTTAAAATAACTGGGGTCGTTTCCATACGAATCAAAGAATTCCACTTCATCATCAGATTGTATGAAAAAGGCTAACCAGTGAGTTCCAGGTTCAGACGAGTCATCTGTGTTACATACGAGGTAAGATGGATAACGCACGACCACCTCGGGTAGATGATCACTTGGGAAAACATCTAAAAAATATTTTTTCGTAATTGTATCACTGGATAAAATATTCTTGATTTGCAGAGAATCCATTTTCATTAATTGGCAAAGTCACATAAAACGTGTCGAGACTTGGTAATTTCAATAATGTTTTCAAATTCTGCATACACAAACACAGAAATGGTGGATTGTAAAGCTGCGGAAAATTTTATCTCAATTCTAAAATTTCCTTGTTGTTGTAAGTTGAGGTGGGGACCGTAACACAAATCAGGACTTAGATCGAAAGCATACAAAGTATGACCCTTCACGAAATCTTCTCGTGAAATATAATTTCCAGCATCACGATTGAAACCAGAGAATAATCGATGATAAGCTCTTATATAGTTTTTATCCTCGAAATTCAATTCCAAAGGTTTGCTAGGAACAGGTTGACCGTCCATATACACGCTTAAAAAGTTAACATTGTAGTGATAAAAGTAAAAAGGGTTTAATTCATATTTACCACTCATGGCGGCATTATCTAACAATCCAATTATGACACGTTTTGGCATAGCACCCAAAAGAACATTATCTTGCATAAAAGACATACTTCCCGCAGGTATTGTATAAGTCTTGCATAAAACTCAATCGATGGGGTATTTTGCAGAATTTTTTTCCAAAGCTTTAGCATGTCCTAATAAAACTCCGGGGTTCACTTTCACTTTGCGAATAAACAGCGAGGCATGTTCTAACACGACGTTATATTTCTTTTCCTGTCCAGCCACTTGCTTCGCCATTAAACAAAACTGGGGAGTGCTTCGAATCATTTTAATTTTCAAATCCACCATATTCAGTAAAAGTCGATTCTGTTGAAAAATGTCACAGTGTAAAGGACCGATCATATCTAAAATTTTACTCGTCTTGGTGAGTTCATGCTTTTTTACCAATCCAGGGTTTTGGGGAGTAGCTTGTGTGGGATCGGATACAGTTAAATTTTCATCTTTGAAAAAACATTCACAAGTTAGTAAACATTTTTTAGCATCTTCACCGAAATTCAACAAAGTTTCAATGTAGGCACGGTATGGATAAGTGTTACTCGAAGAAGATATTAATCTTTCGTTCAGACTCACATCGATTTGAGAAAACAATGCGTGAAAAAATAAATTAACAGGTGCAACAGGTTCTTTATCAGCCAGAGCAGTTCCGTCAGCATTCACAATTTTCACTTTTAGGTACATGTGCGAAGAGGATAAATCTATGTATTCTTCACCATTACCCGTGATGTTAAATTCCACAGGACCCCCATCGCGAATATTGGCGAGAGGGTGAAATTCGACGAAATGTCCTTTTTCAATAGCTGTCTGTGTAGGTGGTATCAAAAAGAAGTCTAGTTCAGATTTGACACAGGCAGGTGAGTCTTTATGAATGAGACCCGACATGATTAAGCAAAAATATCGTGTGTCTTCGCTCTCTTCACTTTGGGACGAATGATGGTTTTATTAGATATATTTCTCTTTTTATAGCGTTGTCCTGAACCAATCATTGTTTTCATTTTTGTAGCAGCTTTGTCAGTTAAATTTTTTCCAGCTTCTTTCAACCGACGTTTAGCAACATTTTTTACATCTTCACCTCGTGACAGGTCATTCAACACATCTACACCCGTATGAAACAATTGTTTACCAACCGCTTTCGCACCTGATTTAAAAAGGGGTACTGCAGCTCGAAAAAGAGATCGAAACAGTCCACATAATCCATAGCCTTTTTGTAATGTAGAACCTTGGTAGTAGTTCAAACCACTACTTGACTGGTGAATGTAATAATCTTCAAAAGATTTCGCACAACACTTGTAAGAAACAAACATTATGAGAGGTACTTTTGTCTAAAATGAAGTTTCACGATCAACTGTCCACGCTCGAATGACACCAATCGTCCTGTGTGTGTCCTTATAACAGTTTCAATTGTTTGAAAGTTTTTCCTTGAAAGAGGGACATAGTGTGGTCTGTCAAACATTTCGTGAATCATATCACCATCTTTACCTTTCACAGTAATTACTCTAAGCAAAGGGGATACTATATGACCAACGATCTGAGGTTCTGCTATATCCGAATATATGTAAAGTAATTTTAAATCGAAATTCGGTTCGGGTCAGCCTCTTTAATCCCTTCAAAGTATTTAAAAGGGCTATCGCGTATAGGATCCTCATTGTTAGCCAATTCGATCGGATAAAAGCCAAATGTTTCGGCGAGCCCTGGTAATAACTTTATTCTAGCTGTTGGTTTTAATCCAATTTTCACTTTTCTAGTATGTTTGTTGTAGCTTATCTGAATTAAACCGTTGAAGTCTTGATAGTTCATCCATTTAATAATGTCTGAAGGGCTTTCAAAAAATCCAAAGGGGATTTTAGTTCTTTTCATCGTTCCAATACCTGCATCGTATTCGTATTCATTTCCACCGTCAAATATATTACTCCACATATGTGGATAAATCAATTCCACAAGTCCGACCTCCCATTCACCTTTCAGATCAAGAGGGGAAGGTAATCTCGTAATAAAATGTGAAATTTTATTTTCTGGGTAAAATTTCAAAGAACTGTCCGAAGGTAGCGTCACGTAGAAAGACATGTTGGTGAATGATTCTCAAAATAAATGTCGTTTCAATTTATAAATGAAATAAATTAGAAGCCAGTATCCATTGGTCGAATTTAGAAGGATAACCTTTATATTTCACTTTATACTCTAATCGCCCTTTTCTCATTCGCTTTTTTAAGATTTTTTCGATAGCAAAGTTCTCTTTAGGTTGAACTTTTTATGTTCTTCTGCGTAAAATGTCCCTAAGATAGGTTCGTTCATCAAATCCTTGATCCGGTAGACGGGCGGTTCCCGTGGCACGCACTCGGTCACGACGAAGAGTTCTTCCGTCCAATTAGTTTCGTATCCTTTTTCAAAGGTTAATTTTTGTTTGGATACTCGAACCGTATCTCCCGGTTTAAACACGCAAGACTTTCTCTTTTCATTCCCCATATCCTCGTACAGAGTAAACCACACGTCACTTTCGTTTTCCGGAGTTACTTCGGCGGGCGCCCTTTTAATACTCGAATGATAAGTATGGTTATAACTATAAAGTAATTGATATAACACGTCTATGTAGCGGTAAGTACGACGACTGGTAAAATATTTCCACATTTTAGTTTTTAAAGTGCGGTTAAATCGTTCTACTACGGACGCTTTCGTGTTGTTAAAAGTTCTGAAAAATTTCACACCTTCCTCTTTGAGAAATTTTTGAAACTTGTTATTCAAAAATTTCCTTCCAGCATCCGTATTCAAACAGTTGAGTTTTCGTTCAGAGAAAATTTTTTTAAAAGTTTTCACAATCTCTTCACCTTTTTTAGATTTCAGAGGAACCGCCCACGCTCGTTTTGAGAGGATGTCTATACAAGTTAAAATGTAGCGAAAACCATCGTTAAACTTTTGAAGAGACGTCAGATCAGCTAAATCTGCTTGCCACTGTTGATCAATTCTGGATACTATGACACGGTTCGTGGGGAATTTTTTTCGAATCGGTTTGTGAAGTGAATATGCATCTATCCCTTGTAACCATTCTCGAATTTTTTTCTTTGATAACTTGCCGCGGGCAGCACGGTGTAAGGCATCTACACCTCCAAAACTTGCAACCGCTTTCGGGTCTCGATAAGTTTCCTCCATGACAGCACGCATGTGAAGACATTACATTGAAAAGGATAAATTTCCCGTATCGTTTAAATTTAAAATAAAATCAACGTTAAACTTCCCACCTTCAGAAAAAATATAAAGAATCGAAAAGAAACACACATCACAAAATAAATGCAGAACACGAAAATCCCTTCCTCTCGGGACGGTAACATCATGAACACTAAATGATACTCAATCGAAAAATACATATTTATATCTAAGATACAGTCATCAGGCTATATTTCCATAGGTCAGTGGTTTCGCGCTCGAAAACTACTCTCTTATGGAAATATTTTTACTGCAAGGTGCCGGGTTCGAACCCCAGTCAAACTTCTCTATTTCTTTCATAGTATATTCGCATTCTTAAATTCGTGTATTTTATTCATTCCTTATTTTCAATTTTTTTAAATTTTTAATTAATTTCTTAATTAACTCCTTAATTAATTTCTTAATTAATTTTCTAATGACTCACAAACAATATCCTGCTTTTTACCTTCTACCGAAAACATCTCTTTAAAACCATCGTCACCTTTTACAAAAAATCACTCATTAATTTTTTTAATTAAATTTCCTCATTAATACCCTTGTCATCTTTTACGATTAAGTTAGAGGAAGTCTCAAGGACGATACCAACTCATCCACAACCCTCAGGGGGTGGTGTGACACCCGCACGGCTTGCCGGTGCACCGGTGCACCCCCCTCCCGATGGTCAACCGGCCTTTCTTACCTACTGATAAATACACAAACTGAAATCATATTCACACTTAAAAATGTTAGAAAGAGTTAGAAACTCACAATGTTAACGAAAGTACAATTTTAGCAATTTTTTAAAAATAGTTCTTACTATAATTGGATATTTTTGTGTCACCCTGTAAATCTAATTCTAATCATGCTACATTCTATGCAGAGCATTTTTTTTTTTTTGTGCATATAAATAACATATTTCAATTTCCTAAAACTTCGTGGAAAGTAAAGTTATTAAAATTTGATTTATAAAAGAATCTCCCATACAACGCAATGATTTGGAATACTTTTGAGTGTCCCTGTATAAATATTTGTGGTGCTATTTCCTCCATTTTATACAGTAAACATCCAATAGGGAATTTGAATGACATATTTCAATTTCATTAAGATATATCTAATGTAAAAGTATGAAAATAGGGTTTATAGAAATACTTCTCATAGAACACAATGCTTTGAAATACTTTAGGGTGTCCTTGTACAACACCCAGTGGAAGTATAAACTCCACTTTCAATAGGGAACATCCGGAAGTGAACTTGAATAACATATATCAGTTTCAAGAAATACCATAAATTTTTACGAGAGTTAGAGCTCGGACAGGCAGAGAGACAGACGGACAGGCAGATACACAAAACTGAAATCATATTCACACATAAAAAATGCTAGAAAGTGTTAAAAACGCTTAACATAAACAAAAGTGCAACTCTAGCAATTTTTTATTAATAGCTCTTAGTATAGAAGGATATTTTTGTGTCACCTTGTAAATTTAATTCTAATCATGCTATATTCTATTCAAAGCATTCTTTTGTGCATGTAAATAACATATTTCTACCTAAAACTTCGTGGACAGTAAAATTATTAAATTTTGATTTATAGAAATATCTCTCATGGAATGCAATGCTTTGGATTACTTTTGAGTGTCCATGTGTATAAACTGATGGTGGTATCTCCTAAATTTTATACAGGAAACATCCAATAGTGAACTTGAATAACATATTTCAATTTCATTAAGATATGTCTACAGTAAAGGTATGAAAATATGTTTTATAGAAATACCTCTCATAGAACGTAATACTTTGAAATAAATTCGGGTGTCCCTGTACACAAACCAGTCAAGGTATATACTCTATTTTCAATAGGGAACGTCCAATAAAGAACTGGAATAACATATTTCAATTTCATTAAGATATGTCTAGAGTAAAGGTATGAAAATATGGTTTATAGAAATACCTCTCATAGAACACAATGCTTTGAAATACTTTCGGATGTCCCTGTACACAAACCACTCGGGGTATAAACTCCATTTTCAATAAGGAACGTCCGATAGTCAACTTGAATAATATATTTAATTTCATTAAAGTATGTCTAGAGTAAGGGTATGAAAATATGGTTTATAGAAATACCTCTCATAGAACACAATGCTTTGAAATACTTTCGGGTGTCCCTGTACTCAAACCAGTAGAGGTATAAACTCCATTTTCAATAGGGAACGTTCGATAGTGAACTTGAATAACATATTTCAATTTTATTAAGATATGTCTACAGTACAGGTATGAAAATATCATTTATAGAAATACCTTTCATAGAACACAATGCTTTGAAATACTTTCCGGTGTCCCCGTACAGAAACCAGTACAGGTATAAACTGCATTTTAAATAATGAACGTCCGATAGTGAACTTGAATAACATATATCAGTTTCAAGAAATTACATAAATAATTACGGGAGTTAAAGTGCGGACAGACAGACAGACAGACAAACCGAAGTCATGAACACTATTCAACCTTGTTCGAAAGTGTTAAAAAAGCAATATATTATATAATGCATGTTATTCAATGTAATACAAATTACATTTTTAATAGTGTATAGTTTAAGAACTTCTTCTTATTTTTATTAACACTTTTCAACAAGGTTGAAAAATGTTTATGACTTCGGTTTGTCTGTCTGTCTGTCCGCGCTCTAACTCCCGTAAATATTTATCAAATTTGTTGAAAATGATATATGTTATTCACGTTCACTATCGGACGTTCCCTATTGAAAATGGAGCTTATACCTATACTGGTTTGTGTACAGGGACATCCGAACTTATTTCAGAGCATTGTGTTCTATGAGAGGTATTTCTGTAAACCATATTTTCATGCCTTTGCTGTAGACATAGCTTATTGAAATAGAAATATATTATTCCAGTTCACAATCGGACACACCCTATTGAAAATGGAGTTTATAGCTCTTCTGGTTTGTGTACAGGGAAACCCGAAAGTATTTCAAAGCATTGTGTTCTATAAGAGGTATTTCTATAAATCATATTTTCAAACCCTTAGTGTAGACATATCTTAATGAAATTGAAATATGTTATTCAAGTTCGCAGACGGACATTCCCTATTGAAAATTGAGTTTATACCTCTACTGGTATGTGTACAAGGACACCCGAAAGTATTTCAAATTACTGTGTTCTATGAGAGGTATTTCTATAAATCATATTTTCGTACTTTTACTGTAGACTTATCTGAATAAAATATAAATATGTTATTCAAGTACACTATTGGATGTATCCTGTGTAAAATGGAGGAAATACCACCATCGGTTTATGTACAGGGACACTCAAAAGTATTCCAAAGCTTTGCGTTCTATGAGAGATATTTCTATAAATCAAATTTTAATAACTTTACTTTCCACGAAGTTTTAGGAAATTGAAATATGTTATTTATATGTACAAAAAAATGCTTTGCATAGAATATAGCAATGATTAGCATTAGATTTACAGGGTGACACATATATATCCATTTATATTAAGATCTATTAATTAAAAATTGCTAGAATTTTACTTTCGTTTACATTAAGCGTTGTTAACACTTTCTAACATTTTTAAGTGCGAATATGATTTCAGTTTCTCTATCTGTCCAACTGTCTGTCTGTCCGCCCGCGCTCTAACGCTTGTAAATATTCATGGAATTTCTCGAAACTGATATATTTTATTTATGATTACTATCGGATGTTACATGTTGAAAATGGAGTGAATATCTCTTCTGGTTTGTGTACAGGGACAACAAAAAGAATTCGAATGCATTGTGTTCTATGAGTGTTTTTTTTAAGTATTTTCCCTATAGAATGTTCCCCATTTAAAATGACATTAATTGGTCCAGTATAACTAGTTTGTTTACAGGGACAACAGCAACAACAATAAAAAAGCCAATACGTTTTAGGACAGAATTTTTAGAAAGTTATATTTAAAAATCTTTCTGCTGTACAAATCTTAAAAATATTGAAATGTATTGTTAATATGCTAAAATAATGTTTTGTATAGAATAGAATATGATATGATTAACTTTCTGATTTACAGGGCTACACTAAAATATTCAGAGAGATCAGAAGCTAAATAAATAATCTAATAGCTGCATTTTCTTTTTCGTTAAGCCTTTTTAACACTTTCCAAAATGCCTAAGAGTAATTATAAAAACAATTAGTCTATCTGAATATTTTTCAGTCTTTGTGTGTGTTGTGTGATAACGTACGCAAAGAATATTAAAAGTTAGTCGATACAACAATTACGTACAGTTGGAAAATGTTACTAATCAATGCGTTCTGCATGATTTTAATTTCTTGTTTTTTTTCTATCGTAAGTTAGCATTACATACAATATTTAAAGTTTAATTTAGTTGTGTGTTAAAAGATTTAATAAAAATACTTTAAAATACTGTTTTACATGAATTTGTTTGAAAATTTTAAAGTACATTAAAATAATTAAAGACAGTGGTTAAATTTTGATTAATAATTTTTATTTATTTATTTATTTATTATTTTCTTTTATTTATACAGTTATTCCTTTAAATATAGAAGAATTGTGAAATTTTAAAAATATTTAATAGAAAGTTTCAATAATACTTTTTTAACACTTTCCAACAAGTTTGAAAAGTGTTAATGACTGCGGTTTGCCTGTCTGTCTCTCTGTCCGCGCTTTAATTCCCGTAATTATTTATGAAATTTCTTGAAACTGATATATGTTATTAAAGTTCACAATCGGATGATCCTTGTTGAAAATGGAGTTTATACCTCTACTGGTTTGTGTACAGGGACAACCGAAAATATTTCGAAGCATTGTGTTCTATGAAAGGAATTTCTATAAATCGTATTTTCATACCCTTACTGTACACAAATCTTTAAGAAATTAAAATATGTTATTCAAGATCACTATCGGATGTTTCCTGTATAAAATGGAGTAAATATCATCTTTGATTTGTGTAGCGGGACACCCAAATATATTTCAAAGCATTGCGTTCTAAGAGAGGCATTTATATGAACCATATTTTTATACACTTAATTTACAAAAACTTTAATGAAACTGATATATGTTATTCACGTTCACTATCGGATATTCAATATCGAAAATGGAGTTTATACCTCAACTGGTTTGGTTACAGGGACACACAAAAGTATCTCAAAGCATTGTGTTCTATGAGAGCCATTGATATAAACTATATTTTTATACCCTTAATGTACAAAAATCTTAATGAAAATGATATATGTTATTCACGCTCACTGTCGGATATTGCCTATTGAAAATGGAGTTTATACCTCGACTGGTTTGTATACAGGGACCCCGAAAATATTTCAAAGCATTGTGTTCTATAAGAGACATTTCTATAAACCATATTTTCATACCCTTACTGTACAAAAATCTTAATGAAACTGATATATGTTATTCACGTTCACTATCGGATGTTCCTTGTTGAAAATGTATTTTTTGCCTCGACTGGTTTGTGTACAGCAACGCCCTAAAATATTTCGAAGCATAGTGTTCTATGAGAGGCATTTCTATAAATCGTATTTTCATACTCTTACTGTACACAAATCTTAATGAAATTGAAATATGTTATTCAAGTTCACTCTCGGATGTTTCTGTGTGAAATGGAGTGAATACTACCTCTGATATGTGTACAGGGACACACAAAATTATTTCTACGCATTGTGTTGTATGAGAGGCATTTATATAAACCATAATTCTATACCCTAACAGTACAAATATCTTAATGAAACTGATATATGTTATTCAAGTTCACTATCGGATGTTCCCTATTGAAAATGGAGTTGATACCTCTACTGGTTTTTGTACAGGGATCCCCAAAAATATTTCAAAGCATTGTGTTCTATGAGAGTCATTTCTATAAATCACATTTTCAAACCCTTACCTTACAAACATCTTAATGAAATTGAAATATGTTATACAAGTTCACTATCGGATGTCCCTTGTTCAAAATGGAGTTTATACCTCTACTGGTTTGTAAACAGGGACGCCCGAAAATATTTCAAAGCATTGTGTTCTATGTGAGGCATTTCTATAAACCATATTTTCATACGCTTACTGTACACAAATCTTAATCATATTGTAATACGTTATTCAAGTTCACTAACGGATGTTTCCTGTATAAAATAGAGTAAATACCAACACTGATTTGTGTACAGGGACGCACAAAATATTTCAAAGCATTGTGTTCTATGAGAGATTCTTATATAAATCAAATTTTAATATAAACCATATTTATATACCTTTACTGTACAAAAATGTTAATGAAATTGAAACATGATATACAAGTTCACTGTCGGATGTTCCCTTTTGAAAATTGAGTTTATACCTCTTCTGGTTTATGTGCAGTGACCCCCTAAAATATTTCAAAGAATTGCGTTTTATGAGAGATATTTCTATAAACTAAATTTTAATAACTTTGCTTTGCACGAAGATTCATGAAATTGAAATATGTTATTTATAAGCACAAAAGAGAATGCTTTGCGTAGAATATAGCATGATTAGATTTACAGGGTGACACAAAAATATTCAGTTATGTAAAGAGCTTTTAATAAATATTTGCTAAAATTGTACTTTTGTTTACTTTAAGCGTTTTTAACACTTTCTAACATTTTTAACACTTCCCAACAAGGTTAAAAATTGTTAATGACATTGGTTTATCTGTCTGTCTGTCTTTCCGCGCTCTAACTCCCATAAATAATTGTGGAATTTCTTGAAACTGATATATGTTTTTCAAGTTCACTATCGGATGTTCCCTATTGAAAATGGAGTTTATACATTTACTGGTTTGTATAAAGGGACACCCGAAATTATTTCAAAGCATTGTGTTATATGAGATGTATTTTTTTAAATCATATTTTCGTACCTTTACTGTACATATATCTTAATGAAATTGAAATATGTTATTCAAGTTCACTATTGGATGTTTCCTGTATAAAATGGATTAAATACTATCACTGGTTTACAAACAGGGACAGTCAAAATATTGAAAAGCATTCCGTTGTATGACAGATATTTCTATAAATCAAATTTTAATAACTTTACTTTCCACGAAGTTTTAGGAAATTGAAATATGTTATTTATATGCACAAAAGAATACTTTGCATATAATATAGCATGATTCGCATTAGATTTACAGGGTGACACAAAAATATTCTGTTATATTAAGAGCTATTAATAAGAATTTGCTAAATTCTACTTTCGTTTACATTAAGCGTTTTTAACACTTTCTAAAAATTTTTTAAGTATAAATAGGATATCAGTTTGTGTATCTGCCAGTCTGTCTCTCTGTCCGCCCTCTAACTCCCGTAAATATTTATAGATTTTTTTGAAACTGATATATGTTTTTCAAGTTCACCATCGGATGTTCCCTATTGAAAATTCAGTTTAAACCTCTACTGGTTTGTTAAGTGACACCTGAAAGTATTTTAAAGAATTCTGATCTATGAGAGGTATTTCTATAAACCCTATTTTCATACCTTTACTGTACAATATCTTTATGAAATTGAAATATGTTATTAAAGTTCACTATTGGATGTTTCCTATATAAAATAGATTACATACCACCACTAGTTTATGTACAGGGTCACTCAAAAGCACTCCAAAGCCTACTACCTTTACGGCCGACATATCTTAATGAAATTGAAATATGTTATTCAAGTTCACAGACGGACATTCCCTATTGAAAATGGAGTTTATACCTCTACTGGTATGTGTACAGGGACACTCAAAAGCACTCCAAAGCATTGCGCTCTTTATGAGATATTTCTATAAATCGAATTTTAATAACTTTACTTTCCACGAATTTTAGGAAATTGAAATACGTTATTTATATGCACAAAAGAATGCTTTCCATAGAATACAGCATGGTTATCATTAGATTTACAAGGTGATACAAAAATATTTATTTATATTAAGAGCTTTTAATGAAAAATTTCTAGAATTGTACTTTCATTTAAATTAAGCGTTTTTGACACTTTCTATCATTTTTTTAGTGTGAATATAATTTCAATTTTTGCTTCTGTCTGACTGTTCGTCTGTCCGTCTCTCTGTCACTCTGTCTCTTTTTGTGTGCTCTAATTTCCGTAAATAGTTATGGACTTTCTTTAAACCGATACATTTTATTCAAGTTCACTATCGGATTCTCCCTAATTGAAAATGGAGGGAATACCTCTTCGGGTTTGTGTACAGGGACACCTAAAATATTCGAAAGCATTTTGTTTTATGAGAGGAGTTTCTATAAACCTAATTTTAATACTTTTAATATATAGAAACGTTAATAAAATTTTAATATGTTATTCATATCTCTATCGGATGTTTCCTATGTAAAATAGAGTGCATTTGTAACTGGTTTATGTACAGGGGCACTTGAATGTATTCCAAAGCATTGTGTTGTATGAGAGTTATTTTTATAAACCAAATTTTGATAATTTTATTTTCCACAAAGCTTTATGCAATTGAAAAATGTTATTCGTGTGCACAAAAGAGTGCCTTCTTTGTAATATAGTATGGTTAGCATTTGATTTACAGAGCCACACAAAAATAATGAGTTACATTAAGAGCGATTAATAAAAATTTGCTGGAATTGCACTTTTGTTTACATGAGAGTTTTAACACTTTCTTGTAATTTTAGTGGGAATATGATTTCAATTTGTGCATCTGTCTGTCCGATTGTCTACCTTTCTATCTGTTTGTTTCCGGCTCCTACCATCCTTGAATATTTTGAGAATTTTTAAAAAATGATACTCTCATGTTCCCTATGGAATGTTCCCTATTTAAAATGTCATTAATAGGTCCTGTACAACTAGTTTGTTTACATGGACAACAACAACAACAATAAACAAAAGCAAATGTATTACGTTTTATGACTGAATTTTTTAAAAGTTATATTTAAAAAACTTTCTACTATAAAAATCATAAAAACATTGACATGTATTATTAATATTCTGAAATATTGTTTTGTATAGAATATTATATGATTAACTTTCAGATTTGCAGGGCTAAACTAAAATTATCAGAGAGATTAAGAGCTGTAATTATAATCTAACGGCTGCATTTTCTTTTGCGTTGAGCCTTTTTAACACTTTCCAAAATGCCTAAGAGTAATTTTAAAATCAATTAGTCTATCTGTATGTTTTTCAGCCCTTCCGTCTGTTGTGTGATAACGTAAGCAAAGAATATTAAAAGTTATTCGATACAACATTTGCGTACAGTTGGAAAGTGTTACTAATCAATGCCTACCGCATGATTTTCCTTTCTTTCTTTCTTTTCTTTTTTTATTTTGGTTATCAAGCACAAAGTTTTACTGTGTGTGAAAAATATAAAAATAGCCTTTTTTTTTTTTTTTTTAAACAATGTTGCACATTCTACAAGTAAAAGATACTATACAATAAATAAACAGTATTAGAGAAATTCTCAAGCTGTTCGAAAAACATTAATAAATGCATTATGTTGAATGTGATAGCTTATCACTTTTAACAGACCTTATCTATAGTATTTAACATAAAACCCGATAGTATCGTTTTTTTGATAAATATAAAAAAATTCAGTTTTACGAAAAGTATTGTAAATGTTTCAAAAAAAAAAAAAAAAAATGAATTTAGTGAAATTTATTATTTCTTTCATTGTAATTTTTGTTACGATTTTTACTTTTAGCAATGGACGATCACCCCTTGATCTAAAAGATTCAGAAGGATTAATACGACAGAATTCAGAAATTTTGACAGCAGAAGGTATTTTAAAAAATATACTTTAATAATTTTATTTGCTCAACTTCCTTCTCTATTAGTGTTCTGTTTTTGCAACAAAAAATCTATATTTTCTAATAGTGTATACTTTTAACAAATCACTTAAAATAAATAGAATGCAAGTAAAAGGGTCTTAATGTAAGACATAAAAAAAACTGAAAAGTCACTTAAGATACGTAAATGTCTTAATATACACCTTAGACAACATAGATATCCTAATTTAAGACAGAAATGTGTCTTAAATACCAATCCAGACACACAAAAAGATAAAAATGCCTAAAACACATTACTATGAGAAATTTCAGACAACAAACGCGTCTAAATTTTCAGACATTTTGCAAATTCAGACGCTTGTATTACTCAGCAAATTTTTCTTATGGACCCCACTTTAAGCAACATACTTATCCTATTTAAGCTTCTTTACTCATTCAATAAATATAATATCCTTTTACACAATAATTTGTTAAGCGTAAGCTATTTAAACAATATTAATTTATGAAATTAAATTTTTAATTAAAAATACTCTAGATAGGTGTATATTTGCATGGAATTATGTTTAATATAACTCATAAAGCAACATGTCATAATGCGACAATTATTCGGTTAAATACATATATATATATATCTTTGTATTTAATGCTTTTTCATATTTAAAGAAAAAGCAGCAAAATGAAAGTAGCAAGTAACTTATAGCGAAGAAAGCGAATCTTAAATAATTTGTGCATAACTGTTTTATATTTATTATTATTAATTTCGATTTAAAAAATGTTTTCTTCCTCATATTTACTTGCACTTAAACATAAGGCAACACATTTTCTGGTATTCATGTTCATAATTTGTTTTCTTTTAAATATCAGTTTAAAGAAAGATATCGTTATCCAAAAATATATAGGCCTGGGATAAGGATAGTTTTTCACATACTTGATATGAATTTTTTAAAAATTCTAAAACTCTAGATATGAAATGTAATATACTAATGTATGTTAACTGTTAGTTTTTATATTATCAATAGTTTTATAGCAAAAAATACGAATCTTTTTTTTTTTGCTAATACTGACTTACATATAATAATAAAAATGGTACCTGTTGTGTTACTGGGGGGCGTGATTGGTAAGGCACCTGACTTTAGCTGCGCCCACCGATGCATAGTTTTGTATTCCACGAATAATATGAGTTAGATTCCCGAGCCGGGTAATAGACTATTTTATTTTATTTCTATTTTTATGCTCTAGAAAATTCAAAATATGTTTTTAACAGAAAAAGAGAATGGCGGACCACCTTTATTTATTTATTTATTTAATAAAAAGCCTTAAAAATAGCGGTGTTTTTAAGCCTAACAAGGCACTGCTTCTAAGTCTAAAAATCATGGCGGTGTTTTAACACATTTGCAATGTCTTAATTTCAGTTACAAAAAGTTGTCTTAAAAAGTAACACTTTTTTTATTTTGCTTAAAAAGCGACCATCCATTTAAGTCACTTTTTTCACTGAATGTAAGACGTTTACAGTGTATAAACTATAATCAAGAAGATTTCAAGTTGATTTTTAAAACGAACTAATTTACCTTTTTTAACGCTAAGAAAATAACAAACATTACGTATTTTTATAAACATTTGTAATTTTTATTGGATTACCATAGATGTCAACACATGATAATATTTTATATACAAGAAAGCGGGATTTCTCTATATATTAAAAAAAAAAAAAAAAAAAAAAAAAGTCCAACGGCGTTCAATACATTTCTCTGCGACCGAATTTTTTTCGAGAATAGAAGGGTCATCTGCGTCATGAGAGGTATCAATAAACTCCGAATACTCCAAGGTACACACTTCCCTTCGTTGGAAATTTCTATTGCTTTAATTAAAGAAAGTCATCAATTAAAAACCTCGCTTTAACAAAGGTACTCTAATTGTCAACTTGCAAATAGTTTCTCTCGATGTTTGGTTTTCCTGTCAATGGCGTCATTTGCCTTTAGGAAATCAAAATTTAATCAATTGTGTAAAAAAAAAAAAAAAAAAAAAGTCCTTGAGGCTCATTCGGAAGAGGTTTATTTCTTTTTCCTTATCAAGTAGGTGTCATTTTTTCTTTCTTTTTAATTAGCGACTACAAATTATTAATAGACATGGTAGAAATATTTATGTAGGCTAACTTTAAGTATGTCAGTTCATAAATAACTTTTTATGTGAATTTAAAATTTCAACTGACCGGCACTGGAAGTAAGATGGTTGGCGAAGTTGGCAAACAAATATATCAAATGCATTTGTGAGATAAGTCCACTACACAAGTTTAGTTCGAATTAATGTGGACGTCGCTTGGATCAAAATGGCGAAGAAAGTTGCTTAATGAACTAATCCAAGATATTTGTAAGAAAAGTCCAATGTCCAACTTTGGTTCGAATAAATTCAATATTTCAAAAGTTATCGCGATAGAAAACGCCTCAAGTGGCAGTGATTTAGTGGACGCAACTGGGAAAGAAAATTTCAGAGAATCATGCCCACCGAAATCATAGATATTTGAATGATAAATCCATTTTTCAACTTTAGTTTAAATTGATTAAGTATTTCAGAAGTTACCGCGATAACAAATTTTCAAGTGGTCGACACTTAGAAAAATTATAACGGAGCAAGTTCACTGTCTAACTTTACTTTGAATCAGTGCAGTTTTTCAAAAGTTATTGTTATGACAAATTTTCAAGTGGCAGTCTAAGTGGCTGCAACTTAGAAAAAAAAACTGCGAAGCAACTTGCCAATCGAAATCATCCAAAATATTTATAAGATAAGTTCATTGTCCCAATTTAGTTCTCATTAATTGTGTATTTCAAAAATTATTGTAATAAGAAATTTTCAAGCGGCACCGTGATTTCAAGTAGATACCACTTGGAAACAAAAATGCGAGGTGAGATGCTCAGCGAACTTATGCGAGATATTTGAATGATACATCCACTACCCAAATTTCACGCGAATTGATTCAATATTACAAAAGTTATCACAATGACAAATTTTCAGGTGGCCGCCACTTGGAAATAAAATTGAGGATCAAGTTACCTAGCGAACTTATTCAATATATTTGAACTATAAAATCACTGTCCAACTTTTGTGTAAGTAATTTTAGCATTTTAAAAGTTATCGTGATGGCACATTTTTAAGTGGCAGCGTGATTTCAAATGGCAGCAACTTAGAAACAAAAAGTCGGAACTAGTTGCCCACTGAACTCATCCAAGAAAATTATAAGATATTATCACTGTCCAACTTTGGTTCGAATTGAATCAGGATTTATAAAGTTATCCTGTTTGGAAATTTTCAAGGGATATCCTAATTTAACTTTGTCTAGCTTATTTTATAACATCCGCACTTTTTTAAAAATGGCGGATAAAGTTCATTAATAAACTTGGTTGTGACCCTTATGCACTCTATATATGCATCAAAATTCAAGAAAATCCGGTCTTAAATACACTTTTTACAGTGTGAAATTGAAATTTTTAAGTAGTCTCCACTTGAAAACCAAATAGCGGAGTAATATTGTTAAAAAGATCATCCTAGATATTTATAAGATAAGTTCACTGTCCAAATTTTTACAATTTGGAATGTTATATCGGAAGTTATCGTGGTTTTAAATTTTTAAGTGCTAGCCTGATTTCAAGTGGCCCCGCTTAGTTTAAGATATCCGCCATTTTGTTAATAATGGCGGATAAAGTTCATTAATTAACTTGGTTGAGAACCTTATATGATATATGCACACACCAAAATTTAAACAAATTCGGAATGCGCTTTTTACAATGTAAATTTTAAATTTTCAAGTGGTCTCCACTTAAAAAGAAAAGTGTGGAGCAATTTGCTTAAGAAACTTATCGAAGATTATAAGAAAAGTTCACTGTCCAAATTTGGTCCAATTTGGAGTATTATTTCGGAAAGTATAGTGATTTTAAATTTTCAAGTGGTAGCCTGATTTCAAGTGGCCCCGCGAAACTTAATATATCATCACTTTATTAAAAATGGCGGATAAAGTTCATTAATTAATTTTATTGAGACCCAAATATGGTCTATGTATACATCAATATACAAACAAATTCGGAATATGCTTTTTACAATATGAAATTGAATTTTTCAAGTGATCTCCACTTGAAAAAAAATTGCGGAGCAACTTCGTAAACAAACTTATCCAAGACATTTATAAGAAAAGTTTCGTCCACTGACCAAATTTCGTTCAATTTGGAGTGTTATATCGGAAGTTATCGGGATTTTAAATTTTCAAGCGGTAGCCTGACTTCAAGTGGCCTAGCTTAACATAAACTATATGCCACATTGTTAAAAATGGCGGATAAAGTTCAATTATAAACTTGATTGAGACCCTTATGTGGTCTATATTTGCATCAAAATTCAAGCAAATCCGGCCTTAAATACGCTTTTTACAACGTGGATTTGAAATTCTCAAGTTGCCACCACTTGAAAGCAAAAAGGCGGAGTAACTTGGTTAACGAATTTATCCAAGAATTTACCATGTTTTTATTAAAATCGATTCTTGTTTGTTTGCGTGTCTAGTACAAATATTGGAATCGATTTTTAAATAACTCCCCGATTAACTAGACATTTGAAACTTTCAGAATAGCTCAGAACACGGTGACAATACATTTTTTAAATATTTTTTCGCTAACTGTTTAGGATAACTGCTGCCTTCGACAGAGTTTATGTGATTCAACCGAAAATTTATTTGACTGACTTCCCGACTAGCTAGTCATTTGAAACTTTCAGAATAGTTCAGAACAGGGTAACAATGCATTTTTTTTAATACTTTTAGCCAACTGTTTCAGTTCCCTGCTGCCTTGGGTAGCGTTTATATGATTCAACAAAAAATGTATTTAACTAACTTCCCGAGTAGCTAGACATTTGAAACTTTTAGAATAGCTCAAAACACGATAACAATGCATTTTTAAATACTTTTAGCAAATCGTTTCCTGCACCGCTGCCTTTATTAGCGTTTATATGATTCAACAATCATTTAACTTTCCGACTAGCTAGACATTTTAAACTTTCAAAATACCTCAGAACACGGTGGCAGTGCATTTTTTAAATACTTTTAACTAATTGTTTCGGGTCCCCGCTGCCTTCGATAGCGTTTATATGATTCAACAATCATGTAACTTCCCGACTATCTAGACATTTGAAACTTTTAAAATAAATCAGAACACGATGGCAATGCATTTTTTTAATACATTTAACCAATTGTTTCGCTTCCCCGCTGCATTTGGTAGCGCTTATATAATTTAATAATAAAATAGCTTCCCAACTAGCTAGACATTTGAAACTTTTAGAATAAATCGAAACACGATGACATTGTTTTTCTTGAATACTTTTAGCTAATTGTTTCGGTTCTCCGCTGCCCTCGGTAGCGTTTATATGATTCAACAATCATATAATTTTCCGACTATCTAGAAATCTGAAACTTTTAGAGAAGCTCATAAGAAATGACAATGTATTTTACCATGTTTTTATTAACTTCTATTTTTGTTTGTTTGCTTGTTTGTCCGTTACAAATCTTGCAATCGAATTTCAACTAACTTCCTTACTAGTTAGACATTTGAATATTTCACAATAGCTCACAACCCGATTACAACACAATACTTCAGGTCCGATTTTCGAATTTTTGAATAGTTTTCAAATGATAAATTAAAATATGAAAATAATAACCTCCTAATACTTTATAAATAGTAATTAAAATATTAGCTATAATTTAATTGTTGCCAAAAAAAAAAAAAAAAAAAAAAAACAGTTCATTTACTTTCGACATAAAAATAAATACATTTAATTAAACGTGAGTGTTAAAAAATTGTAAAAGGTTAAATTATGCATCTCACAAAACTTGATGTCATTATAACTTTAAAGATTTCATGCACATTGAAAAAGTGCTAATGTAGTTAGTTCTATACGCAAGCGAAGTGATGACGTCACTGGCCGTCCGTGGATGCAAGAAAAAGGTTTCCGTTGTTAAACGCCCATTGGTTTCTTTGGAAAAAATTATTAAAAAACGAGTAAAATTATTTCCGGATTTTAATCCCATATTTGGGTATAGATATGTATTAGTTATCGTGTGCATGCGGTAGATTAAGTTGTTTTTGTTGAAAAATTGATAAAATTAGAATTTTTAATTTCAAAACTCGAAGGGAAAAAATGGCAAACTGCCATATTCGATTGAAAACATAAACATTTCATTTCAAAGGATGATATTTACACAATAAATATTCAGCTAATATACTAATTAAGGAAAATGATAAATATTCTATCATAATTTGAAGTCAAGTTTTTTTCAAATCTCTAAATAAAGTGTCTGATATAAGATACTCATATGTTACAGCGGAATAAGTTTCATATCTGTCACCTTTGGCGAAAAAAAAAAAGAAATCTCCAAATTATCTGGCGAACATATTTAATTCCTTTAAGAAACGATGGTTATTTTAACAACTTATATAGTAATGAATAATATGAAACAATATGTCGTACAATACATATTACGAAAATATACACCTTGCATGTATATTTTCGTATTACGTTTTTGATCGCCAAATACAAAAAACGCCAATAATGAAAGAATTTTCAAATTTAAAATTAAATTTTTTTCAATTTGACAGCATAATAACTTAATCTAACATATGCACACGATAATTAATACATATCTATGTCCAAATACGGGGATTAAAATCGGGAAATAATTTTCCTTGAATTTTAATAATTTTTTTACAAAAAATCCAATGGGCGATTAAAATAGTAAATCGTTTTCTTGCATCCACGAACGGTCAGTGACGTCACACTTCGCTTGCGTATAGCTCTGATTCAATAGAAAATTTAAAAACGAGGTTTATAAGAAGTTTATATCTTATAATTATTTTTAATACTTTAAGCCAAGTGTTTCGGATCGCCGTTGTCTTCGGTTGCGTTTATATGATTCAACAATCTTGTAACTTTCCGACTAGCTGGACATTTGAAACTTTTAAAATAAATGAGAACACGATGACAATGCATTTTTAAATACTTTTAGCCAATTGTTTCTGGTAACTGCTGCCTTCGGTAGCATTTATATGATTCAACAATCATAAAACTTCCCGACTAGATAGACATTTGAAACTTTCAGAATAGCTCAGAACACGGTGGCAGAGCATTTTTTAAATACATTTAGTTAATTGCTTCGGATCCCCACTATCTTTGGTAGCGTTTATATGATTCAACAATCATATAATTTCACGACTATCTAGACATTTGAAACTTTAGGAATAGCTCAGAACATGGAGACAATGGATTTTTTAAAATACTTTTAGCCTATTATTTCTGGTTCCCGCTGTCTTCGGTAAAATTTATATGGTTCAACAAAAACTTAAAAGCATATGGTATATAAAAAGTTCTTTTTATCTTGTAATTATTTATAAGATAAGTTCGCTGTCAAAATTTGGTTCGATTTGGAGTATTAATTCGGGAGTTATCGTGATGACAATATTTTCATTATCGATAGGTAGATTGATAGATATGTAGATAAACGAAGTGATTGCAATAGGTAGATTTCTAAAGAAATAAACATAAAATGAATGAAGGTCAATGTTGCTGCTGGTAAAAAAGAAATTTATTGTCTGCAAATAAATGAAAATTTTATCTTAGATATCTTCAATGAAAATTAAAATTTATGATTCTAGTTAATCGTCCTCAGATAACTTTTACAATAACTTAACGCCACAAAATAAATCGATGTGTGCTGAAAAATCCAAGGCACATGTTTATTTGGTTAGAAATTTCTATCGCTTTAATTAACGAAGTATTCAAATTAAAACTCGCGTTAATAAACGCTCACTATTTGCGAACTTAGTGCAAATAGTAACTCTATTATGATGTTTTTCCTGTCTCTGACGCCATATTCTGTAAGATGTCATTACTGATCTAGGTAAATTGTCAATATTGCTATTGGGAAGAAATAAATTTACCAACTGTAAATGAATTAAATACCTTCTCTTTGACATTTTCAATGAAAACGTGATTTTATATTTGTAATTTATCGTCCGCTTATTTTTTTTTTTTTTTTTTTTTTCAACTTCGGGAAAAATAACACAGAAAAATGTATAGAAAAAGTGGGGAGGGAAAAAAATTAAAAAATTGGCAACCTCGATGCCGAAAAGAAAAAAAATTATTACAAGATAAAAAGAACTTTTTATATACCATGTTTTTAAATTTTCTGTTGAATCATAGAAACGCTACCGAAGGCACCGGGAACACGGAGCAATTGGATAAAATTATAAAAAAAAAATCATTGCTATCGTGTTTTGAGCTATTATAAAAGTTTCAAATGGCTGTCTAGCCGGGAAATTAGTTTAAAATTGATTGCAAGCTTTGTACTGGTAATGCTGCCGAAGGCAGCACGGTCCCAAAGCAATTAGTAAAAAAATATTTAAAAAATGCATTTTCACCATATTCTGAGCTATTCTGAAAGTTTCAAATGTCTAGCTAGTCGGGAAATTAGTTAAATAAATTTTCTGTCGAATCATATAGACGATGCCGAAGGCAGTAGGCACCTGAAACAGTTGACAAAAGTACTTTAAAAAATGTAGGGTTAAAACAGCAGGGTTCCGAAGCAGTTGGTTAAAAATATTTAAAAAATACATTTTCACCGTGCTCTGAACTATTCTGAAAGTTTCAAATATCTAGCTAGTCGGGAAGTTGGTTAAATAAATTTTCTGTTGAATCATAGAAACGCTGTCGAAGGCAGTAGGGACCTGAAACAGTTGACTAAAAAAAAAAAAAAAAAAAAAAGTACTTAAAAAAAATGTATTGTCAACGTGTTCTGAGCTATCCTGAAAGTTTCAAATGGCTAGCTAGTCGGGAAGTTAGTGAAAAATCGATAGCAAGCTTTGTACTGGTAACGCTACAGAAGGCAGCAGGAACCTGGAGCAGTTGGTTAAAAATATTTAAAAAATGCATTTTCACCGTGTTCTGAGTTATTCTGAAAGTTTCAAATGTCTAGCTAGTCGGAAAGTCAGTTAAATAACTTTTCTATTGAATCATATAAACGCTGCCGAATGCAGTAGGGACCTCAAACAGTTGACTAAAAGTATTAAAAAAATTTATTGTCACCGTGTTCTGAGCTATCCTGAAAGTTTCAAATGTCTAGCTAGTCGGGAAGTTAGTGAAAAATCGATTGCAAGCTTTGTACTGGTAACGCTGCTGAAGGCAGCAGGAACACAAAACAGTTGGCTAAAAGTATTAAAAAAAAATTCATTTTCACCGTATTCTGAACTATTCTGAAAGTTTCAAATGTCTAGCTACTCGGGAAGTTACTTAAATGAATTTTCTGTTTAATCATATAAACGCTGCCGAAGGCAGTAGGGACCTCAAAAAGTTGACTAAAAGTATTAAAAAAAGTATTGTCACCGTGTTCTGAGCTATTCTGAAAGTTTCAAATTTCTAGCTATTCGGGAAGTTAGTGAAAATTCGATTGCAAGCTTTGTACTGGACAAACAAAACTTAATCGAAATTAATAAAAACATGGTAATAATATGGAATAATGAAAAAATAACTGAGATTTAAAAATATATAAGCAATAATTTAATCCAAATGAAATAAAAATCAATTTATTTTTTTATTTTATATTAACATCAGGTGAAAAAAATTTAGTAATGAACAACTTGATTATACTAACCAATTATTACTAAAGTGTTTAAGTTAAGCCTAGAATCTTTTAAATTAAAATTTAAGAGACAACAGATTACGTAAGTGTGTATAAAGGTTTAGTTTTTTAAATTCAAAACTTATTAAAGTTGTTGGCTAAATCGGAACATGTTTAGTATGATCCATTTAGCGACTTTAAAACTTATAGCTGAAGTAGCTCTGATGTTTCTCGCCAAGCACTTCATTTCGGCGGTCAGGATAGCCATGCGTTAAATATATAAATAAATCACAAAATGGTGCAAAAATATTAATGACAGTGATAATGACGATAATAATAATAATAATAATAATAATGAAATGTTTACAATATTTACAATAACCACGTAAGTTATATACTTTCATTATCTGACCAGATCATATTGTATAACAAATGTACTTTAAAAACGTGCATCTTTTCTGCTGCAAGCTCCATTTAAAACCTAGCTGAACATTAGAAATCTATACAGAGTATTATACACATTGTCATAAATTAACTAAAAAATTCAATAGTAAAAATTATAAGCATTAGAAAAACAGTTTTTTTTTTTTTTTTTTTTTTTTGGTTAAACCAAAAGTCTATCTTTAAATAGTAACAAAAAACTACAAGTTTTGCTAGGGGATCATATACTTTTTCTCTCTATTTTAAATACAAAACTTTCGTTGTTCATTTGGTAGTGTTAAGGCTCCTATATATACGAGATGGCGCATCAGGCATTTTGTTGCCTTAGGGTTGCCACATGTACCCAGCGCGTTTCTCTGATAAACAAACATATATATATATATATATATATATATTTATCGTCTTACGTTACTTTAGAGTAACTTGTTTTATTATATTTCATAATTTTAGCTAAACTATGATATGGAAGTTTGTTTAGCGATAAACTGCTATAATCATGCAAGAAGTGAATATAGAGTATTCACAATCCTTCTGTTACTGTGTATTTGAGTTTTGGCGACATTTTGTAAAAGAAACAGAAACCGCCCTAACAATACATCTTACCCCAGTACATTCACAGGATATCCTCAGAATAAAAGGACATCCTGAAAATATACTGTGAAAAAAATGTGTTTTTAGGAATTTTTGTTGCTTATTGCTCTTATCTTGACCGGATTAGCTTCAGATCAAGATTTCTTAAAATCATTAGGGAAGCGATAAGGACGCCAAGCGGGAATGCTGTCCTCTTCGGAGGTAAAAAAATGGCGGTGATGCGCCGGCCTATTATTTTATTTAGGGACTCTAGGTAGTGTTTAGCATATGCTTCCGCCCAAAAAGGTAGGAAATTTTTAAATTGTGGCACGCTAAAAGGTTTTGGACGTATTATTTTATTAAAAAACAAAAGGTATAGTGTTAAATATTGTGCTTTTTCTATGTGATATCAAATATGGAAACTTTTACAATTTTGTTCTGCTTTTGCCTTGTGTTATGCACTATTAATTTTCTTATTCAGGGAAAGGCAAAGCTGCGAATACGCGTGTAGAATCCTGCAGAGGTTAATGTGCAAAACAGTCAGGGGGGAGAGGTGAAGCCTTCGTTGGGTTTAATGAGCATTGGGAGCAGGTAGAGCCCCCTAGAAAATAGAAAAAAAATAATTAACAAAAGTGCTGATATTCTAGATATCCTATTTCGGTAGCAGAGAATATATTATCGTGCGCTGATGACGGTGCACTCTATGCTACCAAAACAACTGTCTGCAATTTTTCATTATTCCCCTTGGTGTTTTGAAGACTTTTCCCGTATTTATTAATCTCACGTTATGTCTCCCATACTACTCAAATAGTTGAATATTATTTAATACTTGTAATTTTTACTTTTTTGTCATTCTGAATTATTCATTTCGAAATATTGACACTTATGTATAAATATTAATGTTTGCATACACATTCGATTTTAAATCAAATAAAAGATAAATAAAGTCGTATAAGCGACAATAAAAACGATGATTTATATAATGCAAATAGAATTTTCAATATATACATTTCATCTTATTTACCAATAAAAGATCTCGGTATCATGTCGGCGGCTTATCAGAATTGTCGAAAAACGGTCGGTAATCATTTGAGGATATTCTCAAAATATCATTTCGAGCATTCATAGCGCTCTCTAATGCTAACCTGAAAATTAGAGATCGACAGAATATCGAAATAATGCACCATATCAATTAGTCCATAAATGTTCCAAGCATGACATTACGCCTTAATCCAGAGGGAATGAAAATTTAACCATTTTTTATCCCGCCGTAGAGCCCCCGCTTGTTCCAGGAATTTCCCCTATATACTCATACTTCCGGATAGAATGTCACATTCATTTACTGTACCTCTCATTTCGGTGAAAACTTTCATGTCTGGCAAAAAAAAAAAAAAATAATAATAATAATAATAAGGCGATGAATTTAAGCTTATTGGAAATATTGTAAGAAAGTCAAATCTATGAAGGTAACGGGAAAGAGATAATGACTGTTTGCTTTTGGTCATTTTAAACTGTTATTGGAGATTAACAGTAGTCTAAGGCAAGTTAAGAATAGTTTGACTTTAAAAGGGATTGATATTTTTATATGACTTATTTAGAATTAAATTATTTACGTATTTCTATCCCTTTTCAATTTATAATGCTTCATTACTATTATAAAAAATATTTAGGAGTAAAATTATGCGCAATATCAAATGTAATATAAGTTTGAATTATGCATTAATTTACACGTTTGAAAAATTTTAAAGTGTTACTATAGAAAGTAAAATTTTTTTGATTAAGTTTTTTTTTTTTTTTAACCGATTTTTTAAAGTTACATAAAATATTTAAAAATTAAGATAATATTAAATGGTTCATTTGCATAAAATATATCGATCAAAATTACCATTTATATATTTATTACTTTTTTTTATTTTATAGTATTTACTAAATATCTATTGAAAATATATGCTGAAATATTGTTATGTATGTACACATATGCACTTTAGTGAGTGAAATACAGTGAAATACAAATATAACTAATAAAATGGTCGTACAACATTATTTAATTTTGAATTATGTGGTTTAAAATGCAGATAAATGCCCTGTATAAACAAAGATAAAAATGCAAAGATTATCTAGCAATGTGGATTTAAAAGCAGTCTTAAGGGAACAGTAAAACTTGAAATTACACAAATCAATTGAAAAAAAAAGTATTCATATTTTAAAATATGTTAAATCAAATAAGATAGAAAGTTTATAATTTTGTTTATAATTATGAATTTTATACTACTCCGATTCCAAAAGTTATAATAATGTAAGAAAATGTGGTCTAGGGAATTGCAATTCTAATTTACAAAATGAATAATCAGTGATATCAAATATAAATTATCATATTATAAATCTACATATTTTGTAGATTATAAAAATGCAAACATATTACAATAAAAAAGAAAATATATTTAAAAGAGAAGTGAAAAAAAAAAAAAAAAAAAAAATGAAAATATTAGAATACTTCATAACGTGGTTGAAAAAAATTAGAATGATTTAAATATATTGTACATAATTTAAACTCGAAGGGTCTTTATATGCTAATTAATACTTTGTTGTATCGCCCTTAACTTTAATGACAGATCTTAAACAGTTTGGCATGTTATTGATTAAAGGTTCACTTTTTTTTTTTTTTTTTAAATGCGCCCATATATTATTCAACCTATATATATATATAGATATATATATAAATATTTTTTGTCTCTTTGTGCAACTTTTTGAAGTCGTTTCTTCATAATACCTCACAAATGTTTTATGGGGTTTAGATCGGGTGAGTTCGAAGGCTATGGGAGTACATTTGTTTCCTTTTTTTAGAGACATTTAGTTGTCAATTTGGAAGTGTGGTAAGAAGCTGAATCTTGTTGAAACATGAAATCGCCGTCACATAAATCCTCAGATTGGTGTATCATGAAGTGTTCAAAAATTTTTCAATATACTTCTGAATTGACTTTCGTGTAAACAATACATAGCCTACCTAAGCCTTGTGCAGTCATGTAGCCCCATACCATGATGGAGGTCGTAAAGTTAATCGAACGTTTTCAACGCTCTTTTTCAAAACTTCTTGTTTAAGGCTCCAAAAACGTATACCTTTGTCCTCATGGGAGACACAAAACATACTTTCATCTACGTTTTTCCTGCCATCTTGACTCCAAAATAGCCTATGTTAACACCATTTAACTCTAGCAGCCATTTGCTTAGATGATAAGAACGGCTTTATCTTAGGCACACGTGATCTAAAACCTAATTTTGAAGTCGTCGTAATGTTGTAGATTTAGAGGAATTTGTACCTACTTTTTTTAAAGTTCACAGCAAATTATTCACACCTCGAAAATGATGTTTTTTCACAATCTTTTAATTTTCTTTCATCTCTTTTTGATGTCGACCACTTTTAAAGTGTTTATTTTGAAAACACTTATTATTAAATATTCTCTAAAAACTGTTCTCACATTTGAAGGAGAATATTTCACTTCCTTTGCTATAAACAGTTGTGTTTTTCCTTCTTTGTGCAAGTGCACAATACGAAATTTCACACCCTCAGATAAGTCGCTGATTTGTCCATATTAAGCAAACACTAAACTACAAACAAATGACAAACTACTTTTTACTTTCCGCGGAACACATGTTAGTCCCGCAGTTAACGACATTTACAGCTGTTCTCTAAACCAACAGGAAAATAGTTGAATATTCTAATTTTTTTAACCATGTTATAAATTACTCTGATATTTTGAATTTTCTTCACTTGCTATTTCAAATATTTTTTAAATTTCTTTGTAAAATATTTACATTCTTATAATCAAGAAAATATGTAGATTTATATTACGATAATTTATATTTCGTATTATAGATTATTTATTTGATAAATTAGATTTGCAATTCTCTTGACCATAATTTCTTTCATTATTCTAATTTTTTGAATCGGAGTAGATAACTGAAAAATAATCTTTATTTATTTATTTATTTATTTATTTATTTATTTTTTTTTCAAAACGGGTATTTTTTAGAATTTCTTAAAATTCCACTTCGCGTCTTAATTTTGATTTAAAAAACAAAAACAAACATCATAATAAAAATTCTTGCTAGATATTCAAACTTATCTGTGAGCATGTTTTACTTTTCGTCTTAATATACAAGTAATTCGTATTTTCGTACATGGAACGAATGCTGCTGTTGCAATGATCTGTTTTATGTTTGGTATAGATATGCTGAAAATCTTATTCCATTGCACAACATTTCCATTTTTAACAAATTTGTGAATGTATTTTTTTTCTACTGTGGTGAATATATAACGATGTAAATACGATATAAAACATAAACAAAAGGAGCTTTGAAAACAGACATCTTAAGATATAAATCCAAGCTGCGACTGTTTATTCATTACATAAGAGCAAAGTTTTTTTTTTTTTTTACTGCACACTATATAATATGTTATTTTGGATCGCTAGACTCCTCAGAGTCACCCGTGTTCGAAATGTTCTGTTCTGGAAGTTGGTAGACGGGAAGTGCCGATTTCGATTCCATGTCATGTTATTTAGATTAGCCGTTCTGAGTTATCCGAGGTTTTCTGAATAACTTGCTTAAATACGGTCTAGGAACCTTCAGAAAAGTCCTGATGGAGGGCATCTCACCCAGGTTTAGGACCTTCGAACAACAACAACAGAAACACAAGAAGAGTAAACGTTCTGAGAAGGAAAATAGAAAACTCCCAAAAAAATAATTCATTTTATCACAGTTTTAATTCTTAAATTCTGATGAACTATCCGATTGTTAAATAGAAAAGTTCAATAGATTTTCACACGATCAAAACGACCAGGCGAACATTAGAGCGAAGACCTACGACCAGGTGAAGATCTGAGACATTAAAACAGCGCGCAAGGCTGTTTCGCGATTAACGATATCTCGCGGATGACATAATACTTATTTTTAAATCCAATATTTCTGCTTTACAATGAAATATTTTGATTTTATTACATCAATCAAATCTAGCATATTCTTAGATTTAAGGTGCAAAATGTTTTATTTTCACAAGAGTGAAAAGTGACCAGGCCGTGCTTAAAGTAATTTTCATTAAAACATTTTATGATGTTGATATTATTATTTATATAATAATGGGGATAGGGAAAGCAGATAACATTTTTAAGTCAATTAGAAATAATATATATATTCTTTTTAATAATTAACTCATTTAGTCAGAGATTTTCAAATCTGTCATAGGATACATTATAAATGTGTGTGTGTGTGCGCGCGCTTTAAATAAATTTTTGAATATATATATTTTTTTTCCGCACTCAAATCGGAATGCACATTGCACATCGTGTTTCACATACATCTAAATATAAAAAAGAGGGGGGCGTGACACTTTAAAATAGAATACTTATTACAAACGACGCAAGCTGTGTTAAGTTACTGTTTGCAACACATGGATTCGGATTTAAATGTTGTGACTTAGAAGAAAAACAAAAACTATAATTGTATGTAACTGCAATAATTTGCATATAATCAACAATTAGAAAGTCACTAATTTGTCGCTAATGCGTCTTGTCTGTTTTTAATTTGATTTAAAATAACATTTCTGAAGAATAAACGATGTTAAAATTCACTGAATTACAATCATGCATTTTTTCAGACAAGTCGCATAACAAGAAATACAAAATGTGCATTCTTTAAAAATTTATAACAAGCAATTCACAAAATTCGACTGAAATAATTTTATTATAAATTATATCAGTTGTATTTTATATTTAGAAATCAGAATTACTAATTGTTTTACATTTTGTTATTATGTTTCGTGGTATATAAAAGCAGCTTTTTCCTTTTCTTTAAATAAAAAAGTAAACTGTTTAAATAAATACGAAAAAAAATCTAGTAATTTTTATCAGCATAAAAAATGATAGTGTATTTCAAAGATTACAGACATGCTATAAGCAAGAACCGGGTGCGCCAAAAGTTCGTGAAAACTTTAAAAATTTATTAAAAATAAGCAAATGCTCATAAAAAATGCGGTTTGCATGAATGGCATCAGAACTTGGGCGAATTTGTTTAAGAACAAAAAAAAAAAAAGTTCAAAAAATGACCGTTAGATGGTGCTGATGTTGAATATGTTAAGCAAATTAAAACAGTTGAGTCATACGTTATAATGTAATGAGAAGAAACACAATACCAATACAATTCTACATTTTCAAAGATTTATTTAAGCTGAAGTTGATCAAAATTACCTTCACCACAGTAGGGTAATTTTGGGGGTTCACAAACTTCGGCACCACGGCATGGGCGAGGGGGCGTAGGGTGGCATGTCTTATCAGCTTCTTGCCGAGGGGTTTGTCTTATCTACATCCTCCTGGTGCCGCATGACCTTGTTATATGGAAAGATAAGGATGGTTGGAAAAACAATGAATTGTTTTAATTATTAATGAAGAGATTAGATAATTAAAAAAAGGTATGGTTATGAATTGTGGTGACGATTCGAATGTGTAATGAAGATATTTATATATTTTTCTGTGGTGCTGCCCTCGATTAGTCGATAAAAATTTAAAAAAGAGAATTTTAGAAATGTACTCACCTTTGCTACGGATCGAACCAGAGGTCTTTCAAAAAATTTTAAAAAGAGGTATACTAAACCTTAATCTATCTTGGAATCGATCCCGGCACTTTCACTCTTCAAGCAATCGAAACTTTATCCCCGCAGCTGCTGCTGTTGTGATTATATAAAATGGGGTCCCACCATAGTCCCTCCACATTTATAGAAAAATATGACGCTCCAGTTTTTCTGTACACTCCTTCCGTAAGATATCTCAAAAGAAAGAAAATAGTTGTGTGTCTATCCCGCTTCTTTTATGGGGAGACATTAGACTCCCCCATCGGTGTGTTAACACACAAATATTTTCAAGCTTATGCGAATTTCATTAACCAATCAAAAACGCTGATTTTTATTGAAGCTTTAATTGATAGTATTACGATTATAAAATTAGGTTTGAAGGGAGGTGCCTTCCCTGCGGGTCTTTTTAACTGATTCTAGTTCGTATTTACGCAAGTTTCGAAAAAAAGAAATTTCATCTATGTTTGAAATTGTTCTTGTTTAACAAAATGAGTGATTATTTATTATTATTATTAAAAGTTAACCATAATAGAAAACAGGTTGAAATAAGTAACATAAGAATAAGTAACATAATGAATCGATTTAATATATAAATATGTGTTTTAACTGGACGGTACTTAGATTAACCTCTTAGAAATGTATTGAATTTGGAATTGAACCCACTACTTTTGAACTTAAGTGCTCATATTTAATATTGTATTTTTAAATAAGGACCCATCCGTTGCCCCTTTTTTTTTTTTTTTTTTGAGGAAATTTTAACAGTTAGTTTAAGGCACTGTTATATATATCTAATTTTTAGTTTGAAAAAATATTAAATAGATAAGGTTTAATACGTAATTTTTAGGAGGAAATCGTTAATTTTCAAATATTAAATAGTAATAAACGAATAAGATATAGTTTTTGACTTAAAATTTTAATGAATTAAACAAAATTATTTAACCTTATATGTATTTGCATAAGATACTGATATATATAATTTTTAATGTGTAAAGATAATTAAATTATCAAATAGGTGCGGTTCAACATACAATTTTTAGTGAAAAATAGTAATAAAAATTTATTGAAGATTTCTGTTAATTGGAATTGAACCCGGCACTTTCCATCTTCAAGCAATTGAACCTTTATTCCCGCAGCCACTGATGTGCTCATATAAAATGAGGACCATGAGAAAAGGACTTACACTATTAATTTTTTGAAAAAAATTATCAACTAAGGTAGGCATTTCAATATTTAATGTAAAAAAATATATTTATGTTAATTACTTGCAAGAGGGGAAAATTTGCAGCAGCGGGAGCTTTGATGTTTAATGGGTTCAATATTTTAATGAGGACTCGTCACATTTACTGTAAATGCGATATAATTATTAGATAATATTTCTACTTGGGTGTAGTTCCTTAATGAAGAATGCTAATTATTGAAATAGTGCGATATAGAAAAAATATTAAACCTTAAAAAATTGTGGTTATTTATTGAAACAGAGAAAAAAATAAAAAATTAATGCTATTGAAGTAGAGAGAGTTAAAAAAAATATATCTATCCAAATATATTAATCTTTTCAGACAGTAAGAGAGATATTTAAAATAATGACTAATAAAAATAGTAGTTAAAAATTATGTTTTCGACTGTTTATCTTTACAATTTAGGAAATGATTAAACTTAAACATGTATTTAATGGATGTTGATATTATTTATTACGCTTGCAATATTTACTTTGAACCTACATTTAGTAATAAAGGATTACGAAAATTAACTAAGATTTCGTTTATTTTAAATGTATATATATATATATATATATATATATATATTAAATATGTTAGCTTAGAAATTACTTGCAAAGAGTCAAATGATAGATAAGGTTATCGATCGTGTTGATAGTACGTCATACTAAGATAAAGTCATTTTGTTTGATAAGCGCATACATTCTTAATTTAATTATTTTAGCTATGTGATGTTTTAAAATATGCTCACAAAAATTATTTTACATTATAAATGTAATTTTATAAATAAATAAATTTCACTTCGAATCACATATATGAGTTTACAGCCAGGGAATTTGATGGATATTGTACTGAGCAAAAAATAAAGCATGGGAAAATAACTACTGGAATACCCAGAGGAAATGGCCAAATAGAAAGTGTGAAGTTTGCGTTGATGCAAACTCCATCTTAATAACGTAATTAGATAACTAAATGGTAAGTAAGAGGGTTCAGGACTTGAATTAAACAATAAATAAGAGTTTATTTGAACAGATTAAAGGGAGGGCGGTCTGGCAATCAAGCTAGCTCAGTCAGCGTATTTAATTAATCAAAATATATGTATCAGAAATTAAATTAGATAATCTTAAATATTTCACCCCAGCAAATAGTCGAAGGTATAGAGACTTTTGCACTCGTATATTCCGCTACTGCGACTTCACTGTGGATCAGAGGATTCCCTTCGGATCCCACTTTACTTTTACAAATGCTAGTAGATACTCGTACAAACACTCATCACAACTTAATCTTCACACAAGTAAATCTCCACTACTCCACTTCTCAATACTCGCTAAAATAAGAATCTCCACAATCCACTATAATATACATAATCATCCACTATAATATACTCCAACATCCACACTCATCTACTAAAACCATCTGCATCTTATACTTCCTCCTACTAACCTCCTTTCTCTTCATTTCAATCAATACTTTTAAAATCACTTCTAATTCATCTACCTCTCCGAACCTAATTCTTTCGTTGCAGCATCCTGCCGACACAAAACTAACTCGACCTGAATTTTCGCCGAGTCACTGGCGTCGAAGCGATTTTAACCGTAACCCACTTTCTACTTTGCTGGATCCAGCTTAAATTCAAACCACTGTGGAGACGTTCTGTAGTCTCAACCTCACAAAAGACGGCATAAGATTGTGATTCCTCTTTTATCTAAACTTTCGAAGGACGACGAAACAAAGTGGCACAAGTTCGTAGAAGACGTGCAACGGATTGTCAACAGTACCATTACGAAGAATACTAAATATACTCCCTTCGAACGGATGATTGGCACAAAAATGAGAAATAAAGAAGATTTGAGCATCAAAGAAATTTTAGATTAAGAATATCAAAATAATATGATAAGTAAGCGTGTAGAGATGAGGTAAGAAGCTACCAGAAATATAATGGAAATACAAGAAGAAAGTAGGAAACTATTTAATAAAAGAAGAAAGAAAGCTAAAATCTACAAAATAAATTACTGGGTAGCCATGCAGAGAGCATAGTATGGTTCTGGACTTAAGTTGAAGAAACAATTTCTGGGCCCTAATGATCGCTATGACGTAGAAAAAGTAGGAACACATGAAGGACCTTATAGAACCTTCACAGCAGCATTTTTTTAATGAAAGCTTGGCCTACAGCTATCTAACATTAAAAGAAAAAAATATATAAATCTAACATTCTTTTTTTCTATCTTTTTGTCTTTTTCAGATGCAGTGGTGAGAGCTGAGGAGAGCATCAGTTGCTAGAAAGGCTGAAATGTGAGGTAAAAGTACTTTAACTGTGACTGAAGAGATATGAAGTAGAAGTACTTTAACTTTTCGTGCATCCAGAAAAACATTACAACTTTGACGCTTCAGTATTAGTCTCTGCAAAATGGCAATGCTTTTATCTGAAACGAGAGTTACGAGAAGAAGCGGAAGTTCTTCGCTGCATGCCGTATGGATCAGAAGTGATTCTTGTAGGAGATTGGTGTGTGTTAATTAATAGATGATAGATATCAGTTTTTCTTCATATTTTTTAATTCACGACACAGTAAAACAACACACACTACATATTGCTGCACCAAATCTTCTGATCTAAAACTTAATTATCTTTCTTACAAACCCGATACAGCATATTTTTAGTCTGAATTTTTCTTACAGTTACAGTCTTAAATTTTCTAAATAAAATATAATTCTTCTAAAATATATTTATCCAAATTAAACTTTTCAAATAATAAAATATGGATGGGTCTCACCTGAAAGCTTCTATCGCAATAGGTCCGGATGTGGAAGGTGGCAGCTATGATCCATTATCACAAACTCGATGAAACTAGCACTGTTTAAATGGGAAAACAGAATTTAATGGTTTGTTATCATACATGTAAAACGAAACAGAACAAAAACTATTTACAGTTAAATATTAAAGTATTTCTTAACATTAAAATTGTATGTCGTGAGTAGGTCATAAATATTAATTCTAGTTCTTAAAAGTTTTAATTGTTCTGTTTTAGGACCGGGGCGTCTGTAAACAAAACGATTTTTACGTAGCCCCATCTCTATTCAAGGTCCTTTTCTGTTCTGACTCTAAAATGCATCTTTCGAATACTTCTCATTTCAAACCAAAAGAGTCAGAAGGCGCAATCAGAAAAAGAGGCATGCGCCACTCCGTCTGGAAAGTAATTTGTTCTGAAAGCAGGAGAATGAAAGGGGAATTCCCGACATCCTCCCACCTTGAGTTGCGACTAATGAGAGGAACTCAACAATCCAAGTTGAAGTCGTTGAGGGGGTTTCACCACGCGGCCAGTTTGGGAGACCACCGGGGAACTGGAAGTAGGATCATCTGTTGTGGACTTCTAGTTACTGGTTCTGGAACTGGTAAGTTCTGGAGAGTCTTTCACAGGTTCCTTTTCTCGGGGGTTGAGTATCGGTTTCTGTGAGAGGTCCTTGTTTTCGGAAGTCGAAGGACTTAAATTTTCTTGGAGAGATTTATGTAAATTGGGGTAATTCTTAAGTTCGGTACTGTCAATTTCTAAAGGAAACAATCTTTGCAATGGACGCAGAAAAAATCCATTTTCCGTCTTCACCTTAGCTAAGCGTATCACATTATCCTTTCTTGGGTAAATTTCGATCACTTTTGCCAAAGGCCAGTGAACACGTTTCTTATTGAAATCTTCTAGTAGGCCAACATCGCCGACTTTCAATTGTTTGAATCTTTTGGTCGTAGATGCATGTTGGCGTAATTGTCCTAAATATTCAGCTCTGAATCTGTTTCTTAGGTTTTCTCTGATTATTTGCCTATATCTGGCTCTGCAGTTAAGATCTTTAGAATCCAAAGCATCTAGGTCAGGTACTCCTGATATTGGTAATTCTCTTAGGAACATCATTGGAATTAAAGGTAAGGGATCTGTGTTATCTTCGGAAACATAGGTTATAGGCCGTGAATTAATCACTTGTTCACAGTCACATAGTATGGTATAAAGTTTTTCGTAATTCGATCTACGACCTAAGTTTCTTTTCAGGATTCATTTAACCATTCCAACAAGCCTCTCCCACCAACCTCCCCACCCCGGTGCTGCAGGATGGGTTGAATTTCCATCTGATCTTCTGGGTGGAAGCTACCTTGCAGATGGTTTCCCAATCTACACTCGAGAGAGCATTGCTTGTTCCAAGGAAGTTCTTCCCGTTGTCTGAAAAGATGATGTAGGGTCTGCCTCTCCTTGCTATGAACCTTCTCAGAGACTGAATAAAACTTTCTGTAGACAGAGACGTAATGGCTTCAAAATGTATGGCTCGGTAGACGGCGCAAGTAAATAAGGCTATCCACGCTTTTGATCCATCAGAAAGATGAAGAGGACCGGCTAGATCTACGCCTACCACTTCAAAGATGGCTGCTTCTCGTACTCTGTCTTCGGGTGGTACTCCAGGTTCAACATCTATTTTGGAAGTCTGAAGTTTTCTGCAAATCACGCATTTTCTTATTGAATTTCTAATGCACTTTCTAGACTTCAGTATCCAAAAATTTTCTCTTAGTAGTGTCATTAGAGTGCTGATTTTCTAAATGCTTCTGGAATATCAATCTTTGGACGATGGGATGCTTGTAAGGTAAAATTACAGGATATCTTAAGTTTTCCCTGTCGTTTCTTTGAATTATATTGGTTCTTACTCTTAAGAGACCAGCTTTATCTTCGACAGGCATTAATTTTTTTAATTTTGGATCTGTTCTCTCTGAAAAAGATTCTTGTTGTACTAATCGTAGAAGTACATTTTCTGCTTTTGAAAATTCTTCAACTGAAATATCCAATTCGGATATTTTCTCAGTAGTCTTCGAATTATGAAAAAATCTATATATCCAGGCAATGGGTCTGACAGTTTTCTTGTAAGAGGAGAAATATTGATAAAATCGATTGAAATTATCTTCATTTTTATCTAAAAGATTTAGGATTGTCTTCTTTTTTTCGCTGTTTATGAGTTCTTAGTTTGGGTGTTCTTCTATTTGAGGCCATTCATTTTCATGAAAATAAAGCCAACTTGGACCCTCCCACCATGTCGATTTCTGTAGTTGTTCAAAAGAACATCCTCTAGACGGGAGGTCCGCGGGATTCAAATCTCCGAGTACATGTCTCCAAATGCAAACTTCGGTCAGATTTCGGATTTCTAACACTTGGTTATGTACAGTCGGGGAAAAAAAAAAACGCAGCACTCGATGTAACTCCGTTGCTAATCAATGCACAAAAATGTAATAGGTATCATTCGACGGGGAATTGAGAGTAGATTCAGAAAATGAACGGAAATTTTGAATTGGGGGTCGTCTACATATTAAAACGCGCACCAACTTTGATTTTTTCAATGGTAATGCCCCATTTTTATTTTATATTTGAATTCCTGGGATCGCGACAATGCGAAAAAGTATATTGGTTGTATACTTTGCTTATTTTTTCACAGAGTTATAAGCGTTCAAAGTTTGAAGGTGCTAATGTTAAATTCATATTTCAAACTTTTATTAATATCTTCACAAAAAATAACTTGATCGATATAATTCTTTTTTTACGAGGTACAGTGAAGAAACCCAAACATAATCCATCATTAATTTTGATTCTGAAAAATATTTTTAATTCTGAAAAATATTAATAAATTCATATTCATAAAAATTATGAATTATGACCTATATTAATTTTTACATAAAATGAATCCTAATGCTGAAAAATATGGGTGTGCACATTTGCAGCTCATTCCAGTTATTAGTTTTCGAGATATAAATAAATCTTTCTTTTGGAGTAGTTTAGGGGGCCGTCTCTTAAAAATTTTTGAATGAGATGACGAAGCAAATCTTAAAAAATAACGGAGAAAATTGAACAAAATATTTTTATTTTTTATTTAAGGGTCAAATTATATAACAACAACGTCAAATGCAAAGAAATGAAACAAAAATGTTGATTTTTAGACATTTGTGTTAGTATCAAGAATTCCTGTTTTCTAAAGCCCCGCCTTTTATCGTTCTTCAAAACAAAAATATACAGAAACGAAAAGTGAATGTGACTTTGAGTATTCGTGTTAAACCCCTTATTTTACATTGACAAAAATATACACAAGTGGTATCTACTTCATCGATTACTGGTGATAAATTTAGAATCCTTTAAACGAACACTAGAAGAAAAAAATTAACTAAATAGGCGGGGTTTACTGTTTGAAATACTCTCAAAATAAAATATTTCAAAACAAATTTTCTGTACCACAATTACATTACAGCTGGATATACATTATAACTATATTCTTTCTAATTAATATATTTCTATCCATAGTATATTTTATTCCAAAAATATGAACACTGGGTACATGCTTAAGAAATAAGTAACACACAAATTACGAAAGAAACGCCCACTGGCATTGTTACAGATTTTCAAATGATGTGAATCTACGTCATCAGTCGCGAAAGCGTTAATTAAGAAATTATATTTTCATAGAAATTTAAAACAAATTGTACAGTTCCAAAGAGTTCAACTGACCCAAAACTGGTAAGTGCTATTAAAATTGTTTAATATTTACTTTATGAAACCTTGCAATAATTTATCCGAAAAGATTTAGTTTATGCGTTGTTGTATATATATAGCTATATTATTTCAGTTTGTATATTATGTTACACGTACGAAAGAAAATTTAAGCTTTATTGGTGATCAGTATATCCATGACAGATACTTTTTAATTGAAAAATATTGCACTTTTATAAAAAGTATTGCCTGACCAATCGTAAGTGTAATGTATTTAAATATACCTAAAATTATCTAAAAAAGTACTAAAGTATATACATATCCAAAAAAATAAATTCATGATAATTAAGATACTGCAAAGATGTTAATATTTTTATTTCTTTTTATAACTCTTTTGTTCTTGAAATATTTCCGGTGTGAAACAGTATAATTTTGTCTAGTTCTTGTAGGATCTTAATTTTATTTTTCTATATTTAGAGATAGCCCCCTAACACATTTTTGATCATAACTCTATGAATACTAAAGATAAAGTATACAAACAGTATACTTTTCCGCACTGCCAGACTCTCAGAAATTTGAATATGAAGTTGGCGCTCATTTTAATATGTAGATGACCCCTAATTCAAAATTCGACGACATTTTCAGAAAGTGCATTTCATTTCCTGTTGAATGGTGTCTATTAAGTTTTTCTGCGTCAATTAATAACGAAATACCATTAAGTGCTGCGTTTTTTTTTTTCCCCCGACTGTACAAAGGTACCCCATTCTTGTTTTATTCTTATCCAACCTAAAGCAGTGGTTGAATCTGACCAAAACATGGTATTTACATGTAAATTTAAATCGTTTTGTACATTTTTGGCCAACCTAGCGCCAATAAGACCAGATAACAGTTCAAGGCGGGGTATGGTCAATTCCTTAATAGGTGCAACTCGAATTTTAGCATTGATTAACTGGATCTTGATTCCTTCTGAGGTCTCTACTCTTATGAATACGCAAGTGGCATATGCTCGCTTGCTTGCATCAGAAAAAACATGTAATGATGTTTTCTTTTCTTTCTCTGAGCAAATGTTAAGCCAACGAGTTATTTTAATTTGGGATAACAAATTTATTCCATTCAGCCAATTAGAAGACTGTTGTTTTAAAGTTTCAGAAAACTCTTCGTCCCACTTCACCTTCTGAATCCTCGTTTCTTGAAGGATTAGTCTGGGATCTACACTGACAGGTGCTGTGAATCCTACAGGATAAAAAAGTTTTTGGGTAACTGATAACATTTTTCTTTTTGTAAGGGGTTTACTTATCTTCAGGGGTTCTTCAATTTTACAAACTAAATTGTCATTTTCCAAATCCGAGGAGTAATCCTAACACGGGAGCAAACCTCGATTCATCTTCAGTTTTGTCGATCATAGCCTGGGGCCAATTCGATCGCCCACATCTGAAATTGAAATGTGCCGAAGCCAAAATTCCTTGAGATTCTGATATGAATTTTTCTGTTTCTTGAATTGAATTCAGACTGATGAGGGAATTATCTAAATAGAAGGAATCTCTTAAGAGCCTAGCTGTCTCTCGCCATTGTTCGGGGACATTTTCTAAAAGGTGATTTAATGTTGCCATAAGCAAAAAAGGGCTTGAAGTTAGGCCGAAAACCACTCCACAATGTCTATAAATTTTTAATTTATTTTCGCTATTAAACCAAAAAAATCTCAAAAAGTCGCAATCTTTCTCTGTTATTTTAATTTGCAAGAATGCTTTCTCTATATCGGACGAAATTCCTATCTTGTATTTACGAAATCCATTCAAAATGCTAGGTATAATTTCTACAAGATTTGGTCCTTTTGTAAAACAATCATCAAGGGAGAAACTGTTTCTAGTGTGTGCTGAGGCATTAAATACTGGACGAATTTTAGTGGTTTCACTAGATTCTTTAACCCCAGGTCTGTGTGCTAAATAATGTACCTTGTCCCTTTTCTGGTCCAATACCTCTTCTATAATCTGATTATTTTCCCAGAAATAAAAAATTTCCCCATATTCCTTTTTCCTATCAGATTTGATTAATTTATTTTCCGTCTTGTACAGGCACTTTTCTGCCAACGAGTAATTATCTGATAAAATGGAATGGTCAACTGTCCATGGTAAATTGACTTCATATCGACCACTTTTATCTCGTTTAACAGTTTCTAGAAAATGATTCTTGGTTTCTTGTTCTAAATCCTGTTTCGATTTATAATCTTCATTATTAATTCCTAGAGTGCCAAGGCGCCATAAATCTGATAAACTGGTGTTTGACACGTGTAATGACAACGATAGACCCGCCAAAGAATTGTCCTGCTCACTCTCGTGACCTTCTGTCTTGCCCAAAATGGTCCAACCCAATTTAGTTCTAAATGTAGTTAATCCCAATTTTGGAAAATATTTTATGTCATCTGTGAACAGTTTAGCGGACATATCAGCTCCCAAAAGTATATGTACTTCGTCTGGATTTTTCTGGTATAAACAGGATTTATTATTTCTAGGGACATCTGATAAATATACACCTTCCTTTTCTAAAAGTTTTACTAATTTAACATCACAAAGCAAATTCAAGCCTGTGCATATTTTTTCTTGATCTAGTGCTTGTATTTTACACTTAAACTTATTTTCTAAACTCTCGATCGTAAATTCATAACGATTATGTTCAGCTGACATTTCCATGCCCCCAAAAAGACCATGTCTGATTGTTTCTTTATACATTCTTTTTAATTTTAACTTATCATCTGCAAACTTACTGATGTAACTATTATGAGATCCGGAGTCAATAATTAACCGAATATATGAGGATTTACTATCATCCCTGTTAGAAATTGCTACTATTAACGTCTACAAATAAACATTCGCTTGTAAAATATGATTCGATAATGCCAATTTAGATTCAATCATTTCTTTCGTAATTACTTATTTCCTGTTTCAAATCTTTATTTCCATTACACATTATTTCTGAATGCCTACGATTACATAACTTGCATAAAGTTTTTGATACACAGTGTTTAGCTAAATGCGAAGGCTGAAGACATAAATAACACAGTCCTTTCTTACGCAATAGATTAACTCTTTCATCAAATGGTAAATTACGAGTCTTGACACATTTGTTACATAAATGCGATTCTGAGCAAAAATTACACCTATCACTTTTATTATCATTTAATAAATCACAAGCAGTAGGCAATTTCCAGTTCTGAGTATCAAATATATTAACGCGGGGGGGGGGAACATCTGTACGATTTTGATTATCTAATCTTTGAGCTCGGGGGTAGAAATGACTGGCGCTAGCGCCGCTATCCTCTTGTCTGGTAGTTATTAAGCATTCTCGCGATACGAGTTGTTTATTTAAGAAAGATAATATACCTTTAACACCGTAATTAACACCATGAAATTCCATATTAAATTGTAATGCTAAATCTTTAGGTAATATTTTTAGTAATATCGGTGACAATAAACTGCCGTATAAACTATAGAAAACATCTAATGACTAAAGAAACATCTAATGACTCTAAACTCCTAATGTTAATTTGGATTTCATCGTAAATTTTCCTGAGCGATTTAATGTCACTTGAATATTTTCGTGGGGCAATATTTAATAATTTATTCATCACTAAGAGGTCTCCTTTCCCATATCTTTGTTTTAAAATATCTACTACTTTTATGTAATTACTCGCGGTAACAGAGAATCCTTCAATACATTTTAAGGGATCAAGTGCTAAAAATGATTTCAAGTAATTAAATTTAACTACAGGATCTAAACTTTCATTGTTATGAATAGCCGTTTCGAATGACGACCAAAAAGTCAGCCATTCAGCTGCGTTCCTGTTAAATTTAACAGGATCTAGCTATGGTAATTTGATGTGCATTGCTTCTTTTGAAATAGGTTTTCTTTCGGTTTCTATTGATGAAACACTTGTTTCACTTTTCTTTACTTCTTTTAATTTTCTATTCGCTCGAAATCGCCAAATAAGTATTTTCTCACGGTATTCATTTGCCGTTCCTAATTCGGCTTCTAATTGGAGTTCTTGAGTTAAATGTTTAATCTCTGAATCTTTACTCTTTAAATCTATAGTAGTTTCATTCAATAATTCAATAGTTTCTTCTAAATCTACAGCATCTGGATCTATATCATCGTATAAAGTTTTTAATTTGTCGATAAATTTATTAATACTGTCTCTTATGACAGCTCTCTCTTTTTTAGCGATGACTAAATTAGCCATAATAAATACAAAATTTAAAATTTTATAATATTATCTATCTTTTCAATTGTAAATAATGGATACTTATTTAGCTGACAACATTCCGTGGCTCGGATGCCAAAAAATATTGCTGCACCAAATCTTCTGATCTAAAATTTAATTATCTTTTTTACAGACCCGATACAGCATATTTTTAGTCTTAATTTTTCTTACAGTTACAGTCTTAAATTTTCTAAATAAAATATAATTCTTCTAAAATATATTCATCCAAATTAAACTTTTCAAATAATAAAATATGTATGGGTCTCACCTGCAAGCTTCTATCGCAATAGGTCCGGATGTGGAAGGTGGCAGCTATGATCCATTATCACAAACTCGATGAAACTAGCACTGCTTAGATGGGAAAACAGAATTTAATGGTTTGTTAGCATACATGTAAATCGATACAGAACAAAAACTATTTACAGTTAAATATTAAAGTCTTTCTTAGCATTAAAATTGTATGTTCTGAGTAGGTCATAAATATTAATTCTAGTTCTTAAAAGTTTTAATTGTTCTGTTTTAGGAGTTCTGTTTTAGTCTGTAAACAAAACGATCTTTACGTAGCACCATCTCTATTCAAGGTCCTTTTCTGTTCTGATTCTAAAATGCATCTTTCGAATACTTCTCATTTCAAACCAAAAGAGTGGCGCAATCAGAAAAAGAGGCGGGCGCCACTCCGTCTGGAAAGTCATTTGTTCTGAAAGCAGAAGAATTAAAGGGGAATCCCCGACACTACATATGGTTGATGTAAAAGACAGAGGGGGACAAAGCCCGCATTATTTCTATGGGGATAAACCCGCGGATACGAAATGGAGATATACCCACTATGCAATTCGACTTCTATTGCAGCCGAAAGCCAACCAACAACTGAATTCTTGGCGCAGTAACATGACCACGAAAGCCCGCGGTGCTCGTTCGACATGCGCAGATGTCCGAACATGCTGCCCCGCGTTGCAATGTGCGCAGCACATTCAAAGTTCGGGTTAGAGATGAAGCAATATGATAATAAATGTATACATATAATAATAAATATTACACAATGCAATATAATAATAAACGAAAATTGAAATGCAAAATACAATTATGCACAAGAATATTATATAAAGACACATCATACAGTAATACTAAATGTAATATTACAAGGTACACACAAGGAAAATAAGTATTTTTTAATCATTAATTGGTAAAATAGCTAATTTTGAAATAGCTCTTTTCAGTATTCCATTTTTTGTACAAATAGCTACAACTCTAACAATATAGCCCTTCCAATATAGCTTTTAATAATGCGGCCTAGTAACCATTTTAGAGGGGGCAAATTATCCTCTTTTATGACGACCATATCGCCTACTTTTACGTTTTGTTTTTCAAAGTACCACTTAGTCTTTTGCTGTAGATTATTTAAGTAATTGTTAGACCAAAATTTCCAAAGTGTTTGAGTTAATTTACAAGTTTGTTGCCACAAATTTAATTTGTTGTTTTGAATGTTGGTCAGTGAAGGTTCGGGACTGCCGTTAGCGATCGACCGATAAGGAAAGGACCAGGAGTTAAAATTTCCAAATCCTCTATGTCGGCCGAAAGAGGGGTTAATGGACGTGAATCCAACATGGATTCAATTTGAATCATGATGGTTTGAAAGGTTTCGTACGTCAGTTTAGCATGACCTATAATACGTTTGTAATAATTCTTAAAAGATTTAATCCCGGCTTCCCATAAGCCACCAAAATTTGGTGCCCTGGGAGGAATAAATTTCCATTTTATTTTCTCATTTAAGGAGAAATTTGCTAAATTTTCATCTTGTTGGGTAACTAATTAAAAAAATTCCTTTAAGTCTTTATTAGCTCGAACAAGATTACTCCCATTGTCCGAAAAGATTTTAGCACACTTACCTCGCGTGCCGATAAAACGTTCCAAGGCAGATATAAGTGACTCTGAAGTTAAGTCAGAGTCACTCAGACTCTGAAGTTAAGTTTCTAGGTGTATTGCCTTAGTTGTAAGAACAACAAAAATTTTAATGGGAGCTACTTTTCTTTGATGCTTATTTTTTATGAAAACATGGGCCACAAAGACTTGTACTACTGATCGCAAATACAGGATTTATCCTCTCTTTATGCAGATCACCCATTTTTTTGAGGGCATAACTTAGGGTTAGCTCTAAAACATTTGACACAATTATTGATAATTTTACGACATGCATTTCGACCATTTAAGGGCCAATATTCTTGCCTAATGTTATAAAGTAATGTGTGAGGGCCTGAATGGTGAAATTTCTCATGAAAATGTTTAATAACTATCTCACTGAACTTACCTTTTGGCAATATAGGATGTTTTTTCTCGTAATTCAAATGTGAGTTATGCAACCTACCTCCCATTCTTAATAAACCATCATAATATAAAAGGGTGTCAGGCAGCGAAGCCTGCTGTTAGGAGAAACACAATTATTAATTTTTATACCTGTTATATTGTTCCCAAATTCTCCCTCCTGTATGGTCTTTAGTATAAAACTTTGTGCAGCACTTTTTTCTTTTGGACCTAGGTATCCAGTTTTTCTTTCCCTGGGTGTCTTATATTGCTTATAAACCTGAAAGTAAACTCTAAAACATGCACAATTTTAGTGAAAATGTTACTAATGGTTAAAATGTTATCAACAAAATTGAAAGTTCGGGTAGTTACATCAAAGGAAAAATTAGGTTCAGGATTATTAAGACCATTTTTAGCCTCAGAATAATAGTTACTTTCTGGCACACTAATGTCCTCGTCTGAGGTTTGCAAGTCCGGATCAGTCAAGAAAGGTGGGCCGTGCCACCATATGGAACTGTCTCAAAGTGAATGTGCATTAGTACTTCGGGTCAATAAATCAGCAGGTTTGTTCTTTCCGGAGAAATGGTTTCAGGAATTTAGATTACTTAGAGTTTTTATTTATGTTACTCGATTCGCCACAACCTGTTTGCACCGTTTGGCTGAGTCTTTTATCCAGTACAATGTTTTCTTGGAGTCGGAACCAGCAGTAAACTGTTGACGCTGTTTTTTTTATCTATGATAGGTTTTACCTTGTGCACTTAATAGGGCAACCAAGCAACCCTAATCTAGGTAAGGAAATTTCTTTTAAGGGATCAACACGACTTTTAGATGTTATGAGGTTGACTACTATATTATTTTCTTTCTGTATACGTAGATAAATAGCAGCGCCATACTCTGACTTACTGGCGTTGGAAAATGCGTGTATTTCTACTGCAAGTACCTGGTTCGAGCAATTTAGGATTTTTCTAGGAATTTTTACTTCAGACATTCTACGAAGCTCTTCACACCATTTTCCGCATTTTTCTTGGACATCAGCTGGCAACTGTCCATCTCAGGGTATTTTCTTCATCCATAATTCTTCAAATAGGCATTTGACTCTAATGGTGAATGGCGTGAGCAGACCCAAAGGGTCAAATATCTTCTCAACTGCTTGAAAAAGGAGACGTTTTGAACTTTTCTTAGAGGACGAAAATTCAAGTAAACTCTTTACTGCTAAAGATAGAGAAACCTCTTCTGTCTTCCAGTCCATGCATAAGACCTTTGCTAGATTACTTCCTAAGCTGATTGTAGAGTTCTCTAATTGCGTATTTAAGCCTTTTTTATGCCAGAATTTCATTAACGCATCATCGTTTGTAATCCATTTTCTTAAACTCATTCCTGCTTGAGACATAATTTCTTAAGCCTCAAGAGAAATTTTAAGATCCTTTTGCACAGTATCTTCGCCAGAGATGAAATCGTCCCCGTAGATATAATTGTCGAGAAGATGAACATTTTTTGGGTATCGGTCACTAAATTTAGATATATGGTTTTTAATAGTAGCTGACAAGAGAAATGAGGATGCATTAATACCAAAAAGAACACGTTTAAATCTTAATGTTTTGAAATATTCAAGAGATCTAAAATCCTTTTCAAACCATAAACACCGCACAACATCACGATCCTTCTCTGCAAGGGATATCTATAAAAATATTTTTTCGATGTCGGCAGAGAAGGCTATTTCGTTAAGTCGGAAATGAATTAAAATATCAAAGAGAAGTGGGTTTAAATTGTTACCAGGCCACAAACAGTCATTTAAAGAAAATTGATTGTTATCATGGGAGCTTGCATCAAAAACTATGCGAACTTTCGCCGTCAGCTTGTCTTCCTTACAGACAGCATGATGCGGTAAGTAATAATTTCCCTTTTCTAATATTGGCTCACTACTTTCAACTTGTTCAAAAAACCTTCATTTAAATATTCATTTTTAATTTTAGAATAATTTTGAAAGAGTTCAGGATCCCGATAAAATTTCCTTTGTAAAAATTCTAGTCGTTTTTTCGCCACATTAAAGTTATTGTGCAGTTGTTTCGCATCCGTTTTCCAAGGCAACTGCGCTTCATACCTACCGTTCACAAACCTGGCAGTTTTATCAAAAATTTGTTGGGATTGATTTTTCTCTACTGGTTTTAAATCATCGGGCTGAATTCCAATGAATTCCATTTGCCAGAATCGGCTTAAGTTATTATTGATTTCATCAAACTTTGTTATAAAATAACATTGATTCACATTACTATTTAATGGAACCGTTTCTTCTGAAACTCCAGTAGGAATCCAGCCAAAAACAGGATATTGTTAAAATAAATTATCACTAATTTGAAATGAATTAGGTTTTAAAATTCTATAAAACAGTTTACTACTTATAATGCCGTGTATTATTCCAGGTTGGTAAAACATGGGATCAGCAAACTCTACTAGATTTGGTAAATTAATTTTTCATATATCTAATTTATTTGTTGGGATATAATCTGTGATCTTGGGAACAATTAAAAAATCGATGTTTTACTTAAAACTTTCGTCTACGTTGGAAATAATACTACTAAATTTTCACTTAACGTTATAAGAAGAATCGTTTAATCCAGTAATAGGAGTGTTTATGACCTTTGATTTCAATAATAAGATATTAGCGCAATCATCAATTAATATGTTTGTATTACATGCTGAGTCTAAAAGAAAACGGATCTTCAATTTCTTTCCGAATTTATCTTGAACAAAAACAAAACAAGTACTCAGTAATACAGATTTTTTTTTCTTTCCCAGTTGGAAAATGAGCGATTTGTATACTCTGAAACTCTATAAAGTATACAAACAGTATACTTTTCCGCACTGCCAGATTCTCAGAAATTCGAATATGAGGTCAAAATTGGGTGTTGCTATTGGAAAAATCAATGTTGGCGCTCATTTCAATATGTAGATAACCCCTAATTCAAAATTCGACAACATTTTCAAAAAAGTGCATTTAATTTCCTGTTGAATGGTGTCTATTAAATTTTTCTGCGTCAATTAATAATGAAATTACAGCGAGTGTTGCGATTTTTTTTCCGACTGTACATTGTAGCCCATGTCCTATTTCATACTATTATCTATCTGTGTACTAAATTTCATGCAGATCCGTTTAGCCGTTGTGGCGTGATTGAGTAACAAACATCCATCCATCCAAACTTTCGCTTTTATAATATTAGTATACATATATATGTAATGTAAAAATCCTCTAATTAGGTCTTTTTATATTAATTAATATATTCTTTAATAATGTATCAAATAAAGTTATCGATTTTTTTCATTTTTAACATATATATATATATATATATATATATATATATTTATGTAATATTAATAATATATTCAACATTTTTGGATATTTAGTGTTATACTACTTCTCTAATATGGAAATCGTCTGCATTATCATGGAAGATATTTTTTTTTAAATAATAATTTTTATAAATTATTTTTACTGAGTGAATTTGTATAGGAAAATATAGAAGAAAGTCGTGTGGTGACCACAACACACTAGTTATTTGTTGTTAGTAGATGTGCTTTACTAATAATATTTTACCATTTCTAGGAAAGCTGTTCGGAAATTGAAATAAATTTCTCATAGAGATATGGTAAATAATTTATGTTATAAGCTAAATATTCATCGCTTGTTTTTTTTTTTTTTTGTGTGTGTGTATTTACACGTTTTGAGGCTTCCTGATTACCGCAGTCAAGTGTTTTAACGTTTGATCTTTGTCTGTGTCTCTTAGAGTAACTTTAAAACGAATAATTTTAGGAAATCCAAATGTAGTATTTTGAAATTAATATAAGTTTGTTTCTGGAAAATTTTGATCAAGATTGATAAGTTTCAATGAATGTTGCGTGTGAAAATTGTCTGTATAATTTTAAGTAAACTTTTAATTTTAACCCGTTAGTAGTCACTATCGACAGCGCCACCTATTACAGATTGCGAAATTTTTATTTAACTGTCACCAATAATTTTAAGAAGTGATGTGATCGACGTTAAATGGATTTTATTCGCGTTTTATGTATATCAAATAGAGATGAGACGGGCTCAGCCCGAGCCCGTAAGCCCGAGCCCGAGCCCGGGCCCGCGCCCGATCGGGCTCAAATCTTACGCAAGTCTTCGGGCTCCGGGCGGGCTCGGATTCAAGCTAGAAGTTCCGCTTATTTTATTATTCACTGACTGGAAAATGTAAAAAAAAAAAAAAAAGAAAGAAAAAAGAAAAGAAAGACAAAAAAAAAAAAGAAATTTTATTCATTTTGAGAGCACTTTTAGTAATGCCATAATAGTCATGATAGGTTATAAATCATAAAATAATCTTGCAAACCTTAGTATCTTTGACTTTCCATTTTCTAAATAGAACTTTTTTTTCAACGGGATGCATATTATGTCATAGTGTTATACAGTTATCCTTCCTCCTTCGTTATATTGGGCCTCATTATATCACTCATTCGGATAAATTTTTTGTCCCCCGATAGGCGCGTTATAAACAATGGGCTGCACTATAAATATATATTATATAAATATATACATGTATACAGAGACACAGATATTATAAATTGTTATAATAACATTTATAGTTATTTAAATTGGGGATTGGTAATAAGAAAATTAATTTGAAAATGAAAACGGTATTTAATTTTACTATTGTGTATGCGCTGCATAGCGTACCACTTTCATTATCGGGCTCGGGCGGGCTCGGGCTCTGATCACACAAAATTTTTCGGGCTCGGGCGAGCTCAGTTCAAAAATGTTTCGGGCCCGGGCGGGCTCGGATTGCCAAAATAGAGCCCGAACTCACCTCTAATATCAAATTCCACTTCTAAACATTTTTGGTGGCTATTGAATAAAGAAATCTGGATAATTTGAAGGATGGGCGGCAAATCGACCAAGTAGCGACTACTAACAGGTTAATAACAGTATTAAATTCTATATAAATGTAGGTGCATTAATTAAACGTGGGGTTACAGAACTATAATTATCATATAAATCTCTTCCGGAGCCTAATTTGAATTGTTTAACATAGGTTTACATAACAGTACTCGTTATTTTACCTCTTAATTTCGATTCTTGTTTGTATGTTTGTTTGTTTGTTTGTCAGGGACAAATCTTGCAATCGATTTTTAACTAACTTCCCGACTAGCTAGACTCACTTTCTCACGGTGACAATACATTTTTTTTTAATACTTTTAGTCAACTGTTTCAGGTCCCTACTGCCTTCGGCAGCGTTTATATGATTCAACAGAAAATTTACTTAACTAACTTCCCGACTAGCTAGACATTTGAAACTTTCTGAATAGTTCAGAACACAGCGAAAATGCATTTTTTAAATATTTTTAACCAACTGCTTCGGGTTCCCGCTGCCTTCGACAGCGTTACCAGTACAAAGCTTGCAATCGCTTTTTCACTAATTTTCCGACTAGCTAGACATTTGAAACTTTCAGGACAGCTCACAACACGGTGACAATACATTTTTCTAATAATTTTAAATAACTATTTCAGGTCCCGCTGCCTTCGGCAGCGCTCACATGATTCGACAGAAAATTTATTTAACTAACTTCCAGACTAGCTAGACATTGGAAACTTTCAGAATAGTTCAGAACACGGTGAAAATGCATTTTTAAATACCTTTCGCAAACTGTTTCGGGTTCCTGCTTCCTTCGGCAGCGTTACCAGTACAAAGCTTGCAATCGATTTTTCACTAACTTCCCGAATACTGTAAAAGCACTTATTTTCGCCAGCCGAAATTTTCGCGAAAATGAAGATATCGGTGATTTCGTGAGCTGAAAATTTCGCGAATTTTATATGAACAGAACCGAAAATTGAAAAATCGCGAAAGTACCTAAATATAGAACCCTTTCCGCATAAGGCATTTTAAGAAACTTCCTTTTGCCCGAAAAGTTCACCCCCTCCCCGTCGCTCTAAAAACAACTTGTGCTCACAAAGGTGGTTATATATAAACTTTGTTCTTGGAATAATTTTGAATGGCTTCAAAGGAGCTGGTATAAATATTGTAAGTGAATGAGCTGCATTCTATTAGTTGTATTATTGTTTTATATTCAAGAAATAGTTGTAAGAAAGAAAGTCAAGTTGTAAGAAAGAAAGTTGTCATAAATGAGTTTGTAACTGTGCAATAAATCATTAAATTTTGATAAGTGAGAAATTCCTAATTTTTTATTATTATTTGAGGCAAAGAAAAAAAAAATGTTTGCCCCGCCTACCCCAAGGGGAGGAAGTAATTTCTCAAAATCCCTTTAGAGTGCGTGTTGCATACGCACACAGCCAACGATACATCAAAAAATCGTCTTCCTCAGATAATTTGGAGCAGAGTTATGCTGAAAACGTGTTTTTACACAGACTCCCGGCCGATCCTAGAGGGCGGATTGAGGGGGAATTTTGGAAAACCTCTTTATACTACGTGTTGGATACGTATAACTGACCTACATATAAAAAATCGCTTTTCTAAGATAACTTGAAAAAAAAAGTATTTCGCGAGGCTTAAATTTTCGCGATTACAATGGGCACGCGAAAATCGCGAAAATTAAAGCCTCGCGAAAATAAGTGCTTTTACAGTAGCTAGATATTTTAATCTTTCAGGATAGCTCAGAACACGGTGACAATACATTTTTTTTAATACTTTTAGTCAACTGTTTCAGGTCCCTACTGTATTCGGCAGCGTTTATATGATTCAACAGAAAATTTATTTAACTAACTTCCCAAGTTAGAGACATTAGAAACTTTCAAAATAGTTTAGAATACGGTTAAATTCATTTAAAAAATATTTTTAACCAAATGCTTCGGGACCCTGCTGCATTCGGCAGCGTTACCAGTACAAAGCTTGCAATCAACTTTTAACTAACTTCCCCATTTGACACTTTTATAATAGCTCAAAACACGATAGCAAGGAATTTTTTTAATACTTTTATCCAATTTCTCCCGGTTCCCGCTGCCTTCAGTAGCGTTTATATGATTCAACAGAAAATTTAAAAGCATAGTATATAAAAGTTCTTTTTATCTTGTAATATTTTTAATTGTGTTTATCAAAAGATATCTTTCTTTATACTGATTAACACTGTCGAAATCCTCAACATTTTATAGATTTTCTGTGCATAATGAAATAACCTCCTTCTGTTTGTCGAAAAGTATGGTTAGAGTTATTAAAAAAAAAAAAAAAAAAACATAGATATTTGAATTTACCAGAGAATGTATAGTTGGCGTTTGAATAGAAAATACATAAAAATCAAAGATTTCTTAATTTTTAACCACTCTTGGAAAAGATAGCATTTGATTATTGCACTGAGTAAAAAGAAAAAGAAAGTGACATAAGTTAGGAAAATTAAAGTTATGTGTGTAAAACGTTTTAATATAAATGAAAAGCGTTATATCTCTTTCTCACGATTTTTTCCTCTGAAGTGCTTTTCAGTAATTTTGAATTATATGCTATGCTAGACAATATTTTTATCGTTATTTTAACCTTTTTTTTTTTTTTTTTTTAATGCTACACTTTAATTTCTGTTACTGTTGTATGGTAGAGAAAGTTGTATTTTAGTTAAATTTTACCATATTGAAATTTTGTTAGGATTATACATTTTAAAATCCCTTGTGTCTTAAAAGCAAGTTTCTAGCTGTTGGTCTGTGCGTGTGTGTGTGTCTCTGTGTGTGTGTCTGTTATCAGCACATCTGAAGAAAAAGCAGTAGGAAATCCAGACTCGGTATTAAAATCTATAACATATAGAAATGCTACACTAAAAGTTTTATTGAGATCATGCAAATAGTAGGCGCAAAGGGATATACAGGAGCATAATGCCCTATGTCTATGACGGTAAATTTCTGGTAAATAGAATTTAACATCTATAGGTTCCACTAAACAAAGTGAAACAAGCATAAAAAAATGTTTTGTGTAAAATATAGTATATAAATCATTAAATATTTTTCTACAGGATAACCACATAGAATTTTGATATAATGTGTCCATGCTTAGAAATTACAAGAAATGCATGTCAGGTTGTGCTTCATATAGAAATAAATTTAAGTTCACAATATGGTGTGTATATAATAGACATTTATTGACAATATACAGTGCTACCCAAAATTAAGCGAAATCTTTTTTTTTTTTATGTTGAATATAATTGATGAAATTTCTATTATTTTAAATTTCACTACATTTTGCCATGTCAACGAAAACTGTTCAAGAGTTAAAATAAGTATTTTTCATATATACACAACAAGAATTTTTTTCTTTAAGTTTTATTTTCAACACTTTTTTTTTTTTAATAATATCACATTTTGAAGTGCCCTGATCACGGAAGTGAAGATGTAAGTGATAAATCAGTATTTGTACTCTATTTAAATCTGAATGTGCACTCTATTTAAATCTTAAAAGCAAATAATTTCAAACAATTTAAATTTTTATTCTTAAGATCATAAATGTTTAAAACTTGAACAGTTTTATGAAGCTTCCGTAAATTTGAGGAAGTCTTAAAGAGGTTTAAATAATTTGAAATAAACTTTAAAATTCAATAACAGCCTTTTTTTTTTCTCTCTAAATGTAAGCACTATATTTAGAAGAGGGTGGTTGAGGGTAAAGATAGATCCTCTCGCACAGATTTATATGTTAAATAATACTGTCCCTAAATTTGCACTTGTAAATATTTATATGTGAAATAAAAATTCCCCGCACCCTATTTAAATACTTTTTTAAATGTAGGTTCATATACAGTACATGCTGTTTTACCCTGCCTTTATAGCGTTGAAATGCAGGGTAAGAGAAAGCAGTGTGATAGCCGCTAGATTATTTAAGTTGTGTCACTTTTCTTGACGAGGTGCGATATGCTTCTTCTAATTTCAGTCTTTTATCTCTTGAACTGCATTTTTAGTAAGTAATAAGTAATTTTAAGAAGATTTTTATTTCGGCAAAAAATAAAATAAAATAAAATAAAATAAAGACATGACTTTTTTGTATAACAAAATTTATATAGAAATACCAAAAAAAAAAAAAAAAAAATTGAACTGAAATGTGTTTAAATTTTCTAGATAACTGTGAGACAACTAAATGCAGAGCATGTATATGCAACTGTTGTCCAGGTTATTATCAAGATCATCCTTTTAAAAGGAGATGTAAAAGTAAGTAATTAACACATCTTTTCTTGAATTACTTGAAATATCTCTTTGAAATATCTTTAATTATATTTTTAGTATAATTAATTCATTGTCTTCTGTTATAAAAATAAAAAAAATCATTGCCGCGGTAATCTGTTGTACAGAGTATCGAATTCATGATTCAAAGGTTGGGGTTTCGATCATCGAGACCGCTGTAGACCGTTGTGTAGAACTAATAATGACTGGTGCATTCAAAATTCGTTGTGGACGCAATTATGTATGTTACATATATGCATGTAAATATTGATATTTCTGTTCTGCGTTAAGTCTAGTTATACATATATAGTATAACTTATGAATTATGGCACTAAATTTAGACTTTCTACAAAAAGTAACATAAATCAAATTTTAAGTCAGTTTTCTCAAGATTTAGATGTATTTATTTATAAAATTGCAATTGATTATAATAAACCTTTAGAATATTTCAACGTTTGGAAAATTAATGCTTTAAAAATTCTAAAAAATCAGCTTTTTCTTTAATCTAGTTTTATTAAAAATGAAAAATATAAAACTTGAAATAAATCTATTAGTCTTTTACAAAATAAATTTATTATTACTTATGTAGATAAATCACCTAATAATTATTCCTTTAATTGTAAAGAGTTATATAAACCGATCTTAGACAACTCTATTTTAAATAGCAATATTTTTAAGCAAACCACCTTAACAACTGAAATTAATAATAAAATATTTTAAGATTTCATGAAATATTAAAACTCAAATGATGTAGATATTTCAACTATCCATATATAGTTATTATTTCTAAATTTCATAAAACACCAGTAAAATTTCGCACAGTAAATATTGTTAAAATGTTGCTAGTAATCTTCTTTTAAAAATTTTAGAAGAAATTTATAGGTTAATTTTAAACTATGACAATAAGCATTGTGTTAAAAATAGTTTTCAATTTCTGCATAGAATTAAAAATGTCAAAAATATTACAAATATCTGTACATTTGATTTTAATGATTTATTTAATATTATAGTCATTCACGACTTACATAACACTATGTTAATTCTTTTTAATGAATATAAACATTGTATTAAAGAAAAAATATAGTTTCGTTACTTTAATACGTTACTAACTTTTATAATACATAATAAATTTATTCTATACTATCACATTATATACCAAAGTATTAAAGGTATTCAACAAGGTGGCTCTGCTAGTAGTTTATTATCTGATTTATATCTTTATTATTATGAAAGAAACTTCTCTTTATGCAATGGATTAATATTCTACCGATATATTGATGGTATTATCGTTTTTTACTTTAATGATAGCAATAATAACACCTTCATACATAATTACCCTCAAAGTCTTTTATTAACTAAAAGTGAAATGAAAAATAAAGAAATAAACTTTCTACATTTAAATATTTATAATGACAATGGAAAATTAGATTTTGATATTTTTGTTAAGAGAAAAAAATTTTCTTCTAAAGTTAATTTTTTTACTCATTACAAATCATGTTTGCATAAAACTATTCATAAAAATACTCTAAATAATTTTTTCTACAAAATAAAACATCTATGTTCTGATAAATATAGAAATAAAAACGTTAAATCAATCTATTTTCAGGCTACACTTTATGGTTATAAAAAAAAAAAAAAAAAAAAAGGGAGGGGGTCATTACTTTTTATTACTCTAACAGATGGCGCTCATTCCTCTATTACTTGTTCTTTTGAATCCATGGAACACTTCTATCTCTACATGATACTTATGAATTGCGAATTTACGTAACTCAAATAAAATCAAATTAAATTAAATTAAAATTTAACTTTATTTCTTTTAAAATTAGGAGAAACTAATTACACTAAAATTTAAACTAAAAATTATTTTACTTAATGTTTCAGTAGATGAATTGTTTTCCCTTATTAGCTGTGAATTCAACTGTTTTTCGTCACATGGATGTTGTGGAGTGTTTTATCTTTTGCGGCATGCTTTTCAAAAGTAAAGAAAGTTAAAATTTGGTTTTGTTAAATTTCCTTAAGGTTGATTTATTATGAAACGATTGGTGTTTTATGTTTAATAAGTCTATTTCTCTCATGATTTTTTCCTCAAAAAATTTGTGTTTAAAGTTTAATATGACTATTTTTTCTTGTTTTTTTCCACTTCATAAATTTGTTTCTAACTTGTTTTTTCGACATATCGTGTGAAATTATTTTAAGTCATTTAGGTGACCTCGGGTATTGTATGCTGTAAGTTCTTAGCGGTTTGCATACAGCATGGCAGAAAGATCACCTAATTTGCATACAACATTCATTAAATGCCCTTGAAAAAGTGGTGAATTTGTATGCTTCAATATCTGGTTGCTTATTTTTCTTTTCGTCAACTTCATTCATTTTTTATAGTTCTTCATATGATACTTGGTTTCATATTATGCAATGTTTGAAAGGGTTTTCTATATATATATATATATAAGTTAAAATTTAAATATAAGAGGGAGTAAAACTTGAATTATTAAATAAATAGGACTAGAACAAAGTTTTTATAAACCAATGAGCAAAAGCAGCTGAAATCTCTCCCTCCGATCTTGTCTTAAACCGTACTAACTCTGAAGACCAAACTTCTTTTCTGGATTTAAAAATTGAAAAAATAGATAACAACTGGTTAATTGGGATTTATGATAAAAGACAAGATTTTTAAATTTAAAGTTTGTAATTTAAGAAATTGGTTCTCTTGTATTAGTCATAAAGTTTTAAAAAATATTATGTTCGCCAAAATAAACAGAATTAAAATGATTTGCAATAACAATTTAGACCTAAATCTGGCTATGAAAATTCTCAAAAACATATTAACTGTTAACCGCTATCCTGTTATTTTAATCAATAAACATTTCAGTATTCTTGATGACAATCCCACTTAAGGTTTGTCGTTCCATTTTAGGCGACATTTAAGTGCTGGTAACTGGCCCTACTAGCTGAAAAGGGTTCTGCGTTTATAAAGGGGGGTGGTTTTCAATTTTCCATATTCTGACTATTCCAGTTTGTCCATGTATGTATTTATATATTCTTGTTTTATTTATATTCTTGTATTTTATATTGATGTATTATATTTTGTGCTTTATTTCTGAATTTATTTGCTTTTTATGCTATGTATTAATTAAAATTCGTTTGCTGCATGGTCTTGCTTCCATCTGTGAGAAGTTGGGGGCTAGAAACGTGTGTTTTGGTTAAAAACCAGCGTTTCGTCAGAAACTTCTCATATTCCATTCCCTACATGGGGGAGCTCCCCTGATGAAGGCCCTCACGTGTTTTGGGATTAAATTTTCATCTGGTTTTGATTATTTTGCTTATTTATATGTATATATATATGTGTACACACATATATATATATATATATATATGAAAAATATAAATATCAAAATTGAAAAAGTTGAACTAGGCACATAGACACAAATTAAATATTTAATCTTGTGTTTCGTTTTGTTGTCACTCTCCGATCATCATCTAGTTTACTAATGCTGATTTGATGAGGAACAACTGCATAAGTACATTCGGTAACTCTGAGTACACCCATCACATACCGAGATTCGGACTTCATAAAACACTGTAATAAAAAAAAAACCCTCTTTATTTGTTAGAGTTTATTTACATATGATGGCATTTAAAGTTTCTGATTTATTATTATTATTATTATTATTATTATTATTATTAGAACTCGTAATAGTACATCTAAGCTTAAAATTCTAAATATTAAGAAACTTTTTTTTTCTCCTAATCTTATTGTACATGTGAAATTTGAATGCACTTCAATTTATTAAATGATTTTTTTTTTTTTTTTTTTTTTGTTATTAGTATTACACAAAAAAAAGTCCTAAAAATCGGTCAGTGATAGGGCAAAACTGTGTCATATTCGGATTCAGGAAGACATTTTATATAAGAATTTGCAGGATTGGTGTTGAAGACGATTTTCATGTAGAGCATTGTTATTAAACCTAATACAACACTAATTTTAGAAATTTTGACATGCTACATAGACACAACGTACTGCAATAAAACTATAAAAATAGTAAATAGCTAATGAAATATAAACATATTTACTAAATAATTTCCATTGTGCATACGCAAGCTTTAAACAAATATTATTTGCATAATGTATTAACGAAATGTATCGATTTACTTATTGCATATGAAAACCCCAAGCAAATACCATGAAAATTAATAAACGTTATCATTGTTAGAATGAAATTAATTCAAGTTTTTTTTAAAAGAAAGGGTGGGGTGATAGGGAATTTTATAAATATTAATTTATAATCAGTGAACACTATATTACTCTTCATTGAATCAAAATAAAAATTAAGATAAAACACTCTGCTTCTTCTTTTTTAATTATTTTTTAAACACATATATATTAAGTTCATTCGATCAAGAATATTATTATTTTTATTTTCACAACAGTTGCTTGGGAATTTCATATAAGGCTAATAATTTGTGGGAAAAAAAATTGAGCATGTGCAGTTAAAATTTAGTCAGTAAAATTCATATTTCATTCGGTATTTAATAATTTTGAAATCTTATTCGAGTATGTTGTTTACTAATGTGGTGTGGCAAATTTTCTAAAAAGAGCACTGCATTGGGCTTAATACTCCGAATGTTACAATACAAAAGGAATATATATATATATATATATATATATACTGTTTTTTAAAAAGAATCTTTATATTTTCATATATATATATATATGTGTGTGTGTGTGTGTACGCAGCGCACCAAAGAAGTTTTAAGTTGTAAAGGCACTGTAAATGTAAATGCGCATGCGTCATAACTTTCATTGTCTGCTGACACACTGCTAACAAATTGTAGAAGGCGAGCATTCATAGAAAGGAGTGATTTTTTTTTTTCATGTTGATTTTTTAAGATGGGCTGTAATTAAATTTAACGCACAGCTTGGTAAAAGCGCTTCGGAAACATAGCAACACATGAAGCAAGTTTACGGTGACTGTTGTTTAAGTTAATCAAATGTCTGTGTGGGACACAAGCGTTTTTTAGACGGAAGATATATGGTAGAAGTTGATCAGCGTAGTGGAAGACCAATTTCATCTAGGACACCTGACGTTATTGAGAAAGGACGAAATTTCATAATAGACGATCGCTGTGTGACACTGAGAATAATGGAAGTCTCTTTAAGCTTCAACAAAGAAACAATTCAAACAATCCTGCATGGAATTTTGGGCAAAACAAAAGTGCGTGCTAAATTTGTTCCACAGACTTTAACACCTGAACAAAAATCAATGAGAAGTGCACATTCCAGAGACATCATTTCAGCCGCTGAAACCGATCCAAACTTCTTGAAGTCCATTGTTAATAATGATGAAACGTGGTGTTTCTAATATGATCCTGAAGCTAAGTGGCAAAGTACGGAATGGAAGTCACGAAATTCCCTGCAAGCCAAAAGAGAAAAAGAAAAAAAAAAAAAAAAAGGAAAGTTCCATCCAAAATAAAAATAATGCTCATTACATTATTCGATATTAAAGGAACAAATCCACACTGGACATATAATTACAGGTGAATACTAATTACAAGGGAGGGTCACCAATTGTTCAAAAGGTATTTAGGCATGTTATAAAATTCTTCTTAAAGCTCTAACTGAGCTCATAATAAAGATATCCATCTTATCGGCAAATGCGCCCCCTAGCGTGAGATATTCTCAATTAAAGTTTACAAATTGCAGGCTCTTCAGTAATGTACTTTGAAAAATTTATATCATTAGAATTTATTTTCTAACAGATTCTCGTACTAATTTTGGCTATTTATATTGTTAGTAAAGCATTTTATTACGTGTTTAACAATTATTTTGTGACAGCATTAAATTTATAAATCCAATACTTTATATAGGTAGCCATATGTAAAATATTTACAATAAGAAAGATTTTCCTGTACATCGACATAATCGATATTTTGGATATTGACATTGCATGGGGGAACAATAAAAGAAATTTAATGCACTAACATAGTAATGGAGGGGAGAAATAAGCGGAAAAATAAATTTCTATTTAAAAAAAAAATTAATTATCATATTATTACGTGCAATATAATATTTTAAAGAAAATAAATATATAAAGTAATAGTTTTCTTCGTTACTATAAAAATTACAATAACTTCTTTTTTACTTTAATTGTTTTATTTTTACTTTCCAAACACTATAGTGAGGAAAGTATTGCAATCATTTCAAAAATCCGAATTTGAGATTTTGATGTTTCTATACGTTTCGAGGTCCTCTGAGTCTGTTTTCACTATTTTTACGATGATGTATAGATGTATATGTGTATGTATGTGTGTGGGTATGTGTGTGAGTGAACACGTTAGCGTCTAAATGCTTTGCTCGAATGAGCTGTAAGTTGGTACGCATGTTGCAAGTCACCGTAGCACGAACCCTGTTGATTTTAATGAATCTAGCACTTATAGGTTTTTTACAAGGACACAAAGAAAAATTCTTTATCATTATGGCCTATGGGACCAAAATCTTAAAAGTGTGATAGCATCTAAACGCCTTATTCAATTGAGCAAAACATTTATACACATATTATAGGTCACAGATACTCAATCTGTATAGATTTTGGAGAATCTAGCAGTTATAGTTCTTTGACAGTGACACAAAGAAAAATTCTTTATCATTATGGCATATGGGGCCAAATTTTTAAAAGTGTGATAGCGTCTAAAGGCCTTATTAATCTGAGCAAAAAATCTGTACACATGTTATAGGTCACAGTTGCACCAACTGTATAGATTTTGGTGAATTTAGCACTTACAGTGTTTTTACAGGGACACAAAAAAAAAAAAAAAATCTTTATCATTATGGCCTATGGGACCAAATTTTTAAAAGTGCGATAGCATCTAAACGCCATATTCAAATGAACTGAAAATTTATATGAATATTATAAATCACGTTTGCACTAACTACAAGCAGTTTGGGGAATTTAGCATTCATAGGTTTTTACAGGAACACAACGAAAAACTCTTTATCACTATGATCTATGGGATCAAAGTTCAGTAGAGTTAAATAAAACATCGTGTAATATATGGAGAAAAATACGCAAACACTCTATTATGGTTTTCTCTCTTTTGTTTGTTTAACAACTCCTCTTTCTTTTTTTTATCTACAAAACTGTTACTTACTCAATGTTCGGAAATTCGAGTAGAGTCACTCCAGATTTTGTAACACTTTTCATACAGTTTAGCATGTATAAATTTATTGTTGACACAAAGTTATTAAATAGTAAAATACTTTACATGTAATATTATATATATAAATATATATATATATACACTGATTAAAAAAGAATCCCAACACCAGGAAGCAGCTGTGCTAGATAAACGAAATTTGGTAGGCGTGTTTATACATCTGAAAGATGACGTCGATTCAAATTTCGAGCTACGCGCATAAGTGTGGCGCTGTAGCGACACTATGAACATGCAAATGAGGTTTGCTTTAAATAAGCGCTGTAAGGTTCGTGATCGTTATTTACAGTTGAGATTTGACGTGGGGTAATGTTAGTCAAGGATGCCTCTAAGAAGACGAAGAAGCCATTATCAACAGCTCACTGAGTTTGAACGAGGTCGTGTAGTAGGGCTACGAGAAGGTGGGTTTTCTTTCCGTGATATTGCAGAAAGACTTGGCAGGAATGTATCCACTGTGCATGAGTGTTGGCAGCAGTGGTCAAGGGAAAGTACTGCCTCAAGAAGATCAGGTTCCGGGCGGCCACGTGGCACTACTGAGAGGGAAGACCGCCGTGTTCGGCGTATGGCTGTGGCTAATCGTACTGCGTCTGCAGCTGAAATTCAAGCTGCAGTTGGCACCACAGTGACACAACGAACTGTTACAAATCGGTTACTTCAAGTACAGCTCCGAGCCAGACGCCCTGTAGCGTGCATTCCACTGACTCCAAACCACTGCCGTTTGCGACGTGAGTGGTGTCAAGCTAGAGCTCATTGGAGGACGGAGTGGAGATCTGTTGTGTTTTCTGATGAAAGCCGGTTCTGCCTTGGTCGCAGTGATAGCCGTGTGTTGGTTAGAAGGAGGGCAGGTGAACGCCTGCTAGCGACCTGTCTGCGGCCTAGACACACACGGCCTACTCCTGGAGTTATGGTTTGGGGAGCAATTTCGTATGACAGAAGGAGCGCTCTCGTGGTTATCCCACGCACCCTGACTGCAAATTTGTACGTCTGTCTGGTGATACAACCTGTTGTGCTGCCATTCATGACCACCATTCAAGGGGGTGTTTTCCAACAGGATAACGCTCGCCCTCATACCGATGTTGTAACCCAACATGCTCTACAGAATGTCGACATGTTGCCTTGGCCTGCTAGATCACCAGATCTTTCTCCAATCGAGCACGTATGGGACATCATTGGACGACAACTCCAGCGACATCCACAACCAGCATTAACCGTCCCTGCATTGACCGCCCAAGTGCAACAGGCATGGAACTTCATCCCACAAACTGATATCCGACACCTGTACGACACAATGCATGCACGTTTGCATGCTTGCATTCAAAAAGTCTGGCGGTTACACCGGTTACTAATGTACCAACATTTCACATTTGAAACGGCTCTTCTCGCCAATGGCTCTACCTGTGATCTTGAAACTTTAATCAATTAAATATGTTACCTAGACAAATGTATTGCTGAAATTTCGTTACTGTACAATAATTTTTTCTTGGTGTTGGGATTTTTTTTTCCATCAGTGTATATATATATACAGTAGAACCCCTCTTAACCGGCTTAAATGGGACCGAGGGTAAGCCGGTTAAGCGAAAATCCGGTTAAAGTGGAGAAGAGAAAAAATGTGAGATAATATGCACGTTTTTTTTATAAATAAATGAAAAATTTTATTATTACGTCAATTTATCGTATAAATTTACAATATCACAGATTATCACATACCTTTAAGATGAACTAGTATTAAAAAAAATCAGTAACTTTTTTTTGCTGGAGACGGGAAGTTCGACTACTTGCAGCATAGTTTCGCCATTTTTTTAAGAGCATCACATCCGTATGTGATATGATGGATGTGGCGGAATTGCCGTCGGTGTCGTCGTCCTCGTCATCTTGAACATCTGAGACGGCGCCTACGATTTCGTCATCCGACAAAGTCTCTTGCTGGAGATCCTTGTCAGCGGCCAGCCACTGCTCCACGTCTTCTGCATAGACGTCTTGACATCCATCAAGTCCTGTTAATGTTGACAAAAAGGTGTCCGAAGAAAGTTCTGTTGAAATTACCGTCTCTTCTTCGATATGATTAGTAGACCAAATTTTTCGCCAAGACAACACCAGTGTGGATTCCGGTAGCTCTGACCATGACTCAGCTATCATGTAGATAACATCCTTTATGTTGATCTTTTTCAACAAATCGATGACGCTGATATCACTGCTGTCTTCTTCACACAATGCTGTCAGAAGTTTTTTCTGTACCTCCTCTTAACACTCTCTATTACGCCCTGGTCCATGGGCTGTATCAGAGCCGTCACGTTCGCTGGCAGAAAGATTGCCTCAATGTCACCCACTTTCAGTTCCTCTTCACTTGGATGGGATGGTGCATTGTCCAACAACAATAGCGCTTTTACAGGCAACTTCTTGGATTTGAGATGTTTTTTTACAGATGGCACAAACTCGGAATGGAACCATTCCACAAACAACTCTTGGTTCATCCAAGCAGATTTTGATGAACGGTAGTAAACCAGGAGAGACTTGACGTTGATATTACTGAATGCTCTTGGCTTTTTTGCTTTACCAATTAGCATCACTGGTAGTTTATGAGTGCCAGCAGCGTTAGAGCATAGAGATGCGGTCACTCTGTCTTTGCTTTTCTTGTAGCCTGGTGCCGCAGCTTCTTGTCTGGATGCTAAAGTTTTCGATGGAAGCATTCTGTAATAGAGGCCAGTTTCATCCACATTATATATTTGTTCACTGGATAAATTTTTTTCTTTCACTAAAACTTCAAATTTCTTTTGAAATTTAGCCGCTTCTTCAGGGTTGGACGATAACTTTTCTCCAGATATCGTGAGCATGTGTATCCCGTGCCTTTTCTTCCATCTGTTTAGCCAATCTTCGCTTGCTTTAAAATCATCTTCTCCACCCATTTTCTGATGAAGAAGAACAGCCTTTTCTTTAATGATGGGTCCGCTGATCGGCTTTCCATTCGCTCTTTCCTGATTAAACCATAGAAGAAGCGCATCATCTAGTTTTTCCAGCCTTGGTTTCAGGGTGGAACGGGATTCAGGGGCGTCTTTCGAATCTAATTTTAAGCAAAATGACTCGATTTCGGACCTCTTCTTCTTCCAGTCACCTACAGTGCTTTCACCAACACCAAAAGATAAAGCAATAGATTTCAGGCTTTCACCCTTATCAATCCTTTTTAACGCCTCCAAACGTAATTCCATCGACACAACAACGCGTTTATTTTTCCCACAACTCGCCATTTTTGAAAGAACTTTCAGCTTTTAACACGTTTAGTCGGGAACAAACAATGATCTGTAAGTGATTCCGTCCTTTTGTCGAATTTCTAGTCATTTCCTTCCTTTCACCCCTCGCAACTTGGGATCGTCTGACTCAGCCAATCACCGCACTTCATTGGTAGAACACGTGCCTCCTTCTCCAATGTCAAGGTCAAATTGTGCCTGTCCCTTTTCTGAGTGCAAAAGCGTGTGCGATATTGCACGCAATGTTTCTTTTTGAAAACTTTTATTGTTTATAATATTTGGAAAAAAAAAATAATAATAATACTTCAAATAAATATCGGCCCGGTTAAAGCGGAGAACCGGTTAAACGGAGGCCGGTTAAGAGGGGTTCTACTGTATATATATATATATAATGTATATTTATTTATTTATCTTTCAATAGCTCGGTACTTGCAAATGAGCATTGACTGTGCGGTCGCTGAATTGATAATCATTTTTGAAGGAGTACCCAATGGACGGTCATCGCCACCACTTACAGGGATAACAAATCCATGCTTTCTCCAGGATTCGTACCTGGCACTACTGTGAGGGAGTTAGTGACGCTAACCACAACAATATATGGACGACCTTTACTAATAATATATACAATGGTTTTTTGTATGAGAATCTTTTACAAAACTGATTATAATGCTAGAAACTATACGAAGTACATTCCTAAATAATCTGTAATTTAAAATCTTTAATTGAAAATAACTCGAGCTAGGGGCGCATTTGCCGATAAGATGGATATTTTCGCTGCCAGCTCAGTATGAATTTTCAGATGATATATAATACGTATAAATACATTTTGAACAGTTGATGCCCCCCCCCCCTTGTTAGTTGTTTTAATGCGTTTGATGGCCAGAATTCGTCGCATTCATCCAGATCATCGGACTTAAAGCAGTTGGTGTTTCTTACACTAAAATGCACCCAGTCATACCTCCCTTGTTGTTCGTCGATTTCTGACACAAAATAATGTCTGTGTGTTAAATCATCCACCATATTCACCCTATTTAGCACCGTATGACTACTCCTTATTCCCAAAACTTAAAATTAACTTAAAAGGGTGTTATTGTTAATTTGAGACATTTCGACCATACGAGCAGCTTCGATGCGTTCTTTGGAGTTCTTTCTTCCACAAAGTGATTTAAAACAGGCGTTCGATTCATTAATAAATCGCTGTAAAAAGTGCATTAGAGCTGGATGGTCCTATTTTGAATAAAAAACCGAAACAGGTATTAATTTTTTATTTCCATTTCTTTATGTTAAAGCGTATTTGACGCACTGGGCACATATGACAGTATCTTATAAATGATAATGATTGCAGGTAATATAAATCCTCATAATATCATGCTACAGTGAGAAAATATTTCAAGCATTACCATAGCTGCCGACCGTTGCGATATTTCAATACAGGTATTTTTCATAGAAAAAATTTCATCACATTTTACAGTAGTTTTTTATAAATAAATAAGGTGAAAAAGTATATAAAAACACCCGTATTCAAAATTCGTAACGTTTGGTAATTGTGCATTACATTTTACAGGGTGATCCCTGGCATTTTATTTTTTCTTTAATTTTTTACTGCACCACTTTTAGGTTTCACAGCAAAATTTTTACTGAAATATATGTGGTATAAAAGGTTCTTTACGTGCTAAAAGTTTCAGGGTAACCCAACGACGACTTTTTTATTTATTTGTCAAAACGTCTGAAATCGAATGTGACGGGTCATTTATGTAAAGGTAATGTATTTATAATAAATAAATAAAAAATAAACAAAGACTTATAAGTAGAGTTATTAAACGATTACACAACTACTTGATGTTACTTAAAAGTCAATTAGTTATTGCCGAAACGTCAGTGGATGCCCTCTGTTGAGACTCAAAACGGTTTTGGGCTGTGTCTGTGTGTCTGTCTGTCGCGCGATAGCGGCCGCAAAAATAGCGCTATTGACTTCAAATTTGGTACACATGTTCATGAGCCCCACGAAATCAGCTGTATAGTTTTTGGTATGTATTCCGTTTGTAGTTTGTATACAGGGACACGCCAAAGTTTCTCTTATCATTACGGCCTATGGGAGGAATTTGTATGTATCGCGGTAGTGGCCGCAAAAATAGCGCTGTTGACTTGAAATTTGGTACACATGTTCATGAGCTCCACGAAATCAGCTGTTCAGTTTTTGGTATGTATTCCATTTGTAGTTCGTGTACAGGGACACGTCAAAGTCATTCTATCATTACGGCCTATGGGAAGAATCTGTATACCGCGATAGCCACCGCAAAAATCAAGCTATTGACTTCCAATTTTTACCGAAACATCAGTGGAGGGCCTCTGTTGAGACTGAAAAGGATTTTGTGTTCCGTCTGTCCGTCTGTCTGTCTGTCTGTCGTGCGATAGCTGCCGCAAATATCACGCTATTGACTTGAAATTTGGTACACATAGTCATGATCCCCACAAAATTAGCTGTATAGTTTTTGGTATGTATTCCATTTGTAGTTCGTATACAGGGACACGCCAAAATTTTTCTTATCATTACGGCCTAAGGGAGGAATTTGTATGTATCGCGATAGCGGCCACAAAATTCTCCGATTGACTTGCAAATTGACACATATATTCAGGCTCGGTATAGAAATAGCAATTTATATTCTTAGGTCTATACTTTTTATGGCTTGTATACAGGGACACGCCAAAATACTTCACATTACGGCGTATGAGGTGAATTGCGTTTAAACGCATTTTAACATCTTTACTTTGCAATCAAGAAAATTAAACTAGAGTACGTGAGTAAGATGTTTAAACTTATGTTGTTCGAAGAAAATATGTGCTCTTAAGCTTTATAATTAATGAACCTTACAAAAGTGTTCTGACAATGTCACGTAGTCATCCAAACAATGTTAAATTTGGAACAATTATTAAATTTAAACGCAAAGTAAGCTGAATAGTTTTTACTGGTGTACACAATGTTTATGGTTTGTTTACAGAGACACGCAAAATAATTTCGTAGCATTAGAGCCTATGGACAAACTTTTATTTAAGCGCGCACTTTAATGCGTTTATGCTGAATTGAACTTAATAAAATTAACATACATTATAAAGATGCTTAAAATTATGTTTACTCTTAAAAAAGGTTATGTATAGACTAAATAATTTATGGGACCACACAAAATAATTCCGAGTATGTACTGTAATCATCCAAATGATGTCAAATTAGTTTGAAAAATTAATGAGTTATAATTAATTAGGTTTATTCTTATTATTGGCGTTTATAATGACTGTGGCTACTTTTCCGGGATACAAAAATAATTTCGTACTATTACGGTCTATAGTCGATATTTCTTAAAAGTTTATTTTAACATCAAATATAATGAAATTTTGTTAGAATTTTAAAAGCATGTTTTCTTGTAGATAATTGTGGGCATAGAATTGGAAATTAGTTTAAAGGTTACGCAAAATATTTCCGATATGCTATGTAATTTTTTTGTATGAAATTTGGTATTTATGAATTTCAGGGAAATAATACAAGACCGTCGTTTATAAAGAATACATTTTGTTGCGTACTTGGGGGGTCCGTAAATTATCCGAGAATGAAAGGCAAAACTTGCAAAAATTCAGTGATGTATTCACAGGAAGTTCCAGAAAAATACAGGTCTATAAACCAAGTATCAGCTTCAATTCAACCAGTAAACATAGCTTAAACAACAGCCGTTAACAGCAAATCAACAGTACAAACTGTTTAGCAATAACAAATAAAGAAAGTCTCATCTAAAGAGGCTCAAAGCAAAGCAAGCATTTGACGAAACTGACACAGATCTGAGACTGACCGCCTTGGCGAAAAAATGCTCCTTTCATACTTTTCTATCGAACACAGACTGTTCTGGAAAATTCTCGTATCTCATAATGAGATTAGAGCTTCCATATTTGGTATGTCCCTAATAAGGATTTTCTCGCCAAGATCGCCAAAAAAATCGCCAAGGAGGAAAACAGTCGCCAAATTTGGCGAAATCCATTTCTTCCCTTAATGGAGCTTTTTTAAGTGCTTTTAAAGGAAAATTAGGCTATTTTAACACTCAAACGACTAGAAATGCACAAAGTTAGCATTTTATTAACTTTACTAAACCTCTTTGAAAGAATTGATACAAAAATAAATGCAATTATTTACAATTCCGTAACACTTTATAAGATATGCAAATAGAGACACCGCGGGGGGTTGAGGGGGGCGGCAGCCCCACTCCGGAATGTATCTAATTATGGTAACAAGCCGATCGAATCAATATATACGATTATATAGTAAGGAATAAATAAAAATGACCTATTGAATAATGTATGATGTAAATAGGACGTTGAGGCTCCTGATCTGCAGATCCACTAGTAAATAATTTCAGTATAATTTCAACGTTTATAAACATTAGTTGCATAAATTAAAATCCAACTAATATCTATAATAATAAAAGAAAAGGTTTGTCTGTCTGTCTGTCTGTTTTTTACTACGTTCAGCCCCTATTGAACGCAGAAGTACAAAAAATGACATACGGATGCTCAAGAGCCTTCCCGAGGGGCTCCTGAAAACAGAATTTAAAAATTTTAATTAGTTGTGGAGATATTAATTAAAATGTCTACTCATGTCTAATCTAAAAGCGATCTCAATGACTAAGAATTCACCGCCATTGCATAAAAAAAGATATTTTAACGGAGTTAAAAGCAGAAAAAGTGGAAAATAAATTAGAAATATTTGTCCGATCGTTACGATTTCGATACCAAATGAAAGGGGCATTTTTTCTAAATGTAAGTGTGCAAGTGGCTTATCGGTACAACAATTAGATTTTTTAAAATTAACTAAAGTATGCATTTTTTGTGGCAACATCATTTCAAACGCCAGACGACCGTCTGCCATGAAGAAGGAAATGATTGTAACCGATCAAGATGTCACGTGTTTTACAGTGGGGAGAAAATTGAAATTTTCAAATTTTTTCAAATTTTAATTCACGTTACATTTGAATTAATATTCGGCCTAGACAGCATATTATAAAGCTACTGTTCAATTTTCATGAAAATATGGGGATAAACAAAAAAATTAGATTAAATTTTGTATTATATTTTGCACTATTTTAAATTGAGATATGCCGTTGAAATTTCGTAATATTTGGTTTTAACGCCCGATATATCGATTCTGAATATTTTTGAAAGTGTAGAATTATTAGGAAGGGCTTGAGGGGGAGGGGGGGGGCAAAGGGCCAAAAAAAAAAAATTGACAGCGTTTAAAATTGTTATTATTAGGTTTTAAGGAAAGATAAATCTATTGCGGATATTTTCAAGTGTAAAATTATTAGAAGGGACGGAAAGGGGGGGGGGATGAGAAAAACATAGAAAAGGAACGGTTGTTTCCGAGAAAACAACGGAAAACCCAGAACGCCTTTATTCTTTTATATTTTGCAGTGTTTCGAATTCTGATACTCCTTTCACATTTCATACTATGGATTTTTAATAGTATTTAGCCCGGAATTACGCAAGTTTCGGAGAAAACCACGAAAAACTCAGACATAAATCGTTTTACAATAGTGTTTATATCATTTTTGTATCTCAGCTTCTAATTAGCATAATTTCAAAAGTAATATGTCATTTTGAAACTTATTTGATTTGAATTTCAAGATTAGACGCCACAAATTTCTGTCACCTTCCATTAACCGACTACCGTAAGTAATGGAATTCGAGATTTCACTTGATTTACACGTTTTAAGGTATCCTTATTAGGTTTTCTTTTGTATCTCAGCTACTAATTAAAATAATTTTATAAGTAATACATTATTTGAAAGCTTTGTTGATTTAGATTTGAAAAGTAGATTACAGAATTTTCTACCGCCAGATGGCGCTGTAATATTTATAAATTTCAAAATTTCGAATTCTGAATATGATTAAATTATTTTTAATACATCATTCGAAAGATATTTTAAAGTGCTTTTATATTATCGAAAGTGGGATTCGAGATTTCATCTGATTTACACGTTTTGAGGTCTCCTGATTAGGTTTTCTTTTGTATCTCAGCTACTAATTAAAATAACTTCATAAGTAATACATCATTTGAAACATTTGTTGATCTGGAATGGAACAATAGATTACAGAAATTCCTATCGCCAGATGGCGTTGTAATATTTTAAAATTTCAATATTTCAAATTCTAATTATGATTAAATTATTTCTAATACATCATTGAAAAGATATTTTAAAGTTCTTTTATATTATCGAAAGTGGAATTCGAGATTTCACCTGATTTACAATTTTAAGGTGTCCTGCTTAGGTTTTCTTTTGCACCTCAGCTAATTGAGTTAGACTGTTCAAAATTGGTATATGTAGGTTAATTAGGAGGGGTTGGAAGAGTGGGGAAGGAATAGGCGCGCGCAGCGAACACGAGACTGCGTTGCCGAAGGCAGTGGTGACCCGGTGCGACTTTTTACCTGATGACAAATGATTTTTTAAATTTTCTTTTCTTAAGAATAAAAGTTTGTTTTCAGAATATGTGCGCGCACCGCACGTTATCTTAACATGTGCGCGCGCAGCGCCCATGTGTCTGGGATCCGGTGCGAGTTTTTACCTGATGATAATTTTTTTTTTTTCTTAATAATAAAAGTTTGAGTTGAGAAGGAATATGCGTGCACAGCGCACGCATATCCTCACACGTGCGCGCGCAGCCCGTATGGATCTGCGGTGCCTAAGGCAGTGGGGGTCCCGGTGTGAGTTTTTACGCGATGCAAAATGATATATTTTTTTAATTCCTTTTCTTAAGAATGAAAGTTTATAAGTAATAACATGGAATTTTGAGAAGTCATAAGGATGGTGAAGGGATACGCGCGCGCAGCGCACGGGTCTACGCTGCCGAAGGCAGTGGGGACCCGGTGCGACATTTTTCCCGATCATAATTTTTTTTTCTCTTTTTAACAACATGATAAAAAATTAATGCAATTTTGAGAATTCATTAATTATTGTGATTCCTTTAAAAATAGTGACCAGCGAAGCGGGCGTAGCCTGTTAGTATATATTAATATTTAACCCCTTTTGAAACTGGATTTTTAAATTTAATATTAAATATATTTGAGAAATAGATGTTCCACGAATATGACGGTTGATAATTCAATAGATCCGATATAAAGACGTTATACAGAGGGTGGAATTTACAATAACATTTTAAAAAGAATATTCATGTCTCTCATGAATAACACCAGAAGTCATGATTGCAGTTTCTGATAATCGAAATTAATGAGAGAAATTTCCGTTTTTTCTAATATATATCTTAAATATGATAGTATATTTCAGTGTTTTCACATTTTAATTAAATATGACATGTATTTAATTAAAATTTAATTAAATACATGTCTAAAAAATTGTAATATTCATGAACACCTCGCTTAGTAGACTTTATAAATAATATAAATTCTGAATATATATATTATATATATATATATATATATATACATATATATTGTACATATAAGCTAAATTGGGTATTTGTTATCATGTTTTTTATTTTTAAGGTTACCTATATAAAGAAAATGAGACTTTTGTCAGTAAATTTCTGAAAATCAAAAATTTTTGCGATATCTTCATGTTTCAGATATCGCATAAGCCAAAAATGAACTCAGAAACTTTTGTGTCTCTCTGTGTGTGCGAGTGCGTCGCTATGTCTGTATGTAACGCTATTTTTGTCCGAGTACCTTGTAAGAATAGCTGGAAGGAATTCAACGACTTTTGGCAGGGATTTAGGTCTGTATAGAACTTAAAATTATATCTATGGAACATTTTAAATTTTTGAATAAATTCAAAGATATGGTTAAAAAACGCCTGCGTATGCGCCGTGAAATTTGTGCCAGTAAAACGCTTTGAATCAAAAGAAAAATGCATTTTCTTAACGTTTTAGACATCAGAAAACACCAAAGTAATTTCAGACTATATTCTCTGTTTGCATAGGTTTGAGGTGTATAGAATATCTTTTATTTACGTGAAAACGGTTGGACGGAATTCAATGACATTTTCCTGAGTTTTAAGTATTTACCCAATTTAAAATCATATCCATGAAACATTTCAAAATTTGAATTGATTTACAGATATGAACGAAAACGCTTCCGTAACTAAAAAATAATTATGTCTAGGTATTTAGATACGTTAAAATGACTATTTTCGGAAAAAAAAAAAAAAAAAAAAAAAAGGTTAAACTTCTTTGTCAACTTGAGTAAATTGTGATATTACAATATAATGCACATCTGCCATCTTTCAGCTAAGGATATATACACTTAAAGGACTAGAATTTTTTCAGAACATAAATTTTTTATAGACTAATTTCAATTTTGTCATTACTTACATAATAATAATGATTTTCTGCGTAGCAGAAACATATTATGTACAATCAAAAGTACTTTAAAAAACTTTACTATACACTAAGTATAAAGTTTAAATTAACGACATTCCTTAAAGTGTTCAACTCCCTTAGATGACATTCCTCAGTGCGCAATCCGGCTATACAGTCGGTATACAGGGTGTGGTAGATAAGTAATGAGACTGGCCGCCGCGCGGCGACCCAGTCGCTCGCAGTGCGGTCTGCACCTGCAGGTCACGTGGTGGGGGATCTGAGCTAACAATAGAACCGGTTCGCAGTCGCGTCGGAGCTGTGGCGCAGTGAGGGTCGAGCTTCGCGTATTAGTTGTTTGTGTGCACGTGACACTTGTGAAAATGGATCGCTCGATAGAACAGCGGTATGCAATCAAATTTTGCTTTCGCTTGGGAAAAACTGCTTCGGAAACTTTTGGACATTCCAATACGACCCGGAGACGAAAGCCCAGAGCTTGGAGTGGCACACACCGGCATCCCCGCGGCCGAAGAAAGCAAGAATGTCAAAGTCCCGCGTCAAGACAATGCTGATTGTGTTTTTCGACAAGCGGGGGTTAATTCACAAAGAGTTTGTCCCTCAGGGGAAAACTGTGAATGCCGAATTCTACAAAGAAGTCCTTCAGCGATTGCACAGAGCCGTCAAACGGAAGCGACAGGACCTTGCTCAACGCTGGCGTCTCCACCACGACAACGCTCCGGCGCACACAGCGTTCCTCGTGACCTCCTACTTGACCCGAATTGGAGTTGAAGTTCTGCCACAGCCACCATACAGCCCTGACTTGAGTCCTCCTGATTTCTTCCTATTTCCGAAGGTCAAAAGATGCCTGAAGGGTCATCGTTTCGACGATATTCCGAACATCCAACGTGCTGTCACGAAGGCACTAACTGGGATAACTCCAACGGACTACAGTGGGGCCTATGAAGCTTGGAAAACGCGCTGGCAACGTTGTGTCGACGCCCAAGGCGAGTACGTTGAAGAATATTAACGTTTTGTACAAATCGGATCAATAAATTTGTTTTTCTAGACTGAGTCTCATTACTTATCTACCACACCCTGTATATATATATATATATATACTAGCAGACCCGGCCGCGCGTTGCTGTGACTAAGTTATACGTTGAATTATACGGCTGTAAACTATTTAGTACAGTCAAATTATTATTTACGAACAAAGACGAAAACGTTGTAGCCGATGTAAAAACCCACAGGGTTGAGATTTGAAACTTAGGTCAAAATTTGGAAGCGATTGATAAAAATTTTCGTAGTGTTGATATTAAGCACAAATTAATTTTATTGTAGGGTCCTATAAATTTTAATGGAGAAGTGATATATATTATTTCTAATGCTACTTTGGATAAAATTGCTAAAATGACTAATATATAAATTAAATTCGATTAAAATAAAAGTATAAAAGAAACAGACGATTTTAAAATCAATTTTTATGGAGGAGTGAAATATAATATATGCTATAATGGATAATTTTACTATAAAATGACCTCATCATTTTAAATATTTTAAAGAGGGCAACAGCTGTAGTTATAAAAAGGAAAACAATAAGGCTAAACCAGAAAAATAAGTAAATTTGATAAATATTTTAAAACTTTAAAATTGGAAATCTTATGAAATATTGGACATTTAAAGTAAATACATGTATCATTTTAAATAGAAAAAGATTTTGGAAAAGTTTAGTGTATTTTAACGAAGTGATGAGAAGTTTTTGAGTATGTTAAAATTTTAATAGTAAATTCAAGTTAATAAAGATGGGAAACATTGAGGATTAAGATAAGAATAATTATAAGATTAAAAACAAAAACTTTTTATATACCATGCTTTTAAATTTTAATATACTAATAATATACTAATTAAAAGGAAAATGATAAATATTCTATCATAGTTTGAAGTCAAATTTGTTTTCAAATGTCTAAATAAAATATCGGATGTAAGATACTAATATTTTGCAGCGGATTAGATTTCATTTCTGTCATCCTTGGCGAAAAAAAAAGAATATCGCCAAATTATCTGGCGAAAATATTTAATTCCTTTCAAAAATCATAGTTATTTTAACAACTTATATTAAAAGAGTAATGAATAATATGAAACAATATTTCGTACAATACATATTACATGTCATACATACGTACAATGAATAATACATATTACATTTCGTACAATGCTTACATCTGGCATGTATATTTTCGTGTTACGCTTTTGATCGCCAAATAATAATAATAATAATAAAAAAAGCCAAGGGCGACAGAGTTTTGAAATTTAAAATTAAAATTTTGTCAATTTGACAGCAAAATAATTCAATCTAACACCCGCGATAACTAATACATATCTATACCCAAATATAAGGATTAAAATCGGGAAATAAATTTCCTCGATTTTTAATAATTTCTTACAAAAAATCCAGTTAGCAATTAACATAGGAAATCTTTTTCTTGGTTGCACAGACGGTCAGTGAGTCACACTTCGCTTGTGTATAGAACTCATAGATATAGTATAGCATATATAGAATAGAGTGATCATTGGGGAGAAAAAAGTTATTCCTTTTCATTTGGGAAACGACGACGTTTTTACCAAAATATGACCGTCTTTCCCCGAGTGAATACACACCGGAATACATACTAATATTTTAGCAAATAAAATTTATGAATAATTTATTTGCTAAAGGGGAATGGAAGACTCCAGATACAGTTTCAAATTCATATTTCTTTCTTTCTTTTTTTTTTTTTCAATACCACTTAATGGCTGTTTCCAAAGCTTTTATTTATTTATTTTTTTTTTCGGCATCAAAAATCTTTGTACGATAACATGGGGATGAGAGATCTATATATATTACTAAATCTATGATAGAACTACATTAGCACTTTATCAATGTGTATAAAATCTTTAAATTGATTATGACGTCAATTTTCGTGAGATGCATAATTTAACTTTTTATAATTTTTTAACGTTCACGTTTGATTAAATGTATTTATTTTTATGTCAAAAGAAAATGAACTCGTATTTTTTTTTTTTTTTTGGCAACAATTAAATTAATGGAACTCACAGATATTTTGGAGCAACTTTAATAAAGGTCTATAATTAACAAATAATTGCAATAAAACAATATTGTGACAATAAATTGAGATAAAAACTATCCTATCTCTCAAGTTGGACCAAACTGCACACAGTGTGCAAAATTTCATTAAAATCGGTTCCTTAGTTTAGGAGTTTACCCCGGACAAACATCGTGACACGTAATTTATATATATATACAGATTGTAAGTTTGTTTAATTATGCAGTTTTTATTGAATTATATATGTAATCCATGTATGAATATTGTACATATATGTATGTTAAAACTTTATTGCATGTGATTGAAGAGGGTTCAAAATAGATGGGCTTGATGATTAATGATTTATCAAATTCATATATAGAAATTATATATTGTTTTTAATTCTCGGATGTTTCGCTATTACAGAACCAGAATCATACTCTTTCATTTTACTTATTTATTTATTTATTTTTTTATTTATTATTATTTTTTTTTAATGCAACGAATTGAATAATTCTAAATTCAAAAATACTCATAAATAATTGTAAATATGTAAAATAATATGTACTTTATCGGATAATTCGAAGACAATGGCTTTTAAAATACTAATTTGTGTATCATGGCATAATTTAAAAACTAAATAAATCAACTTTTTAAATTTTAGAAATGTAACTTATCTTTCTCTCTATATATAAACTATTAAAATCTTTAATTTTATTAGACGTGTGATTGTAAATTAATGAATACGTAAAAAAAAAAATATGTTTAATGCAAAAGGCTTAGATTTGAATGATTTAAAACTGGATGGTTACTAAGCTAGAAAAGATAAAAAGAAAAGTATAACTTGTATAATTTACAAATAAAGAATAATAGATAAATTTTAATAAGCACTGTTTGTCAGACAGACTTAAAATTTAACTGACGTGAGTCTGAAAAAAATGTGTATGATATTTTTGTAGCTTATATTCAATAAGTAATTTCAGCATAATATTCAGTTTACATTTTTAATTGTTTAAAAATATTTTAATTTATTCTCCATTCATTTTATAGAATGTCACTGCGGCAAAAACTTTGGTTGTAAAAATGTCAGAGCAGGTTTATTTAAAGTAATTAAAAAGTGTCTTTGCCCAGAAGGATATACTGAATCATCCGGAATTTGTAAAGGTAAGTAAATATATACCAAAATATCATTCCTAATTTTATCAAATAGCAATGTAATAGTTTGAATCACTGATAAAATTGTTTTACTAAATTGATATACATATGTACAGTATTAAATACCAAGTGTCTATTATTTGTTGAATACTAGCCTAGTTTGCAATTTCATAACAATTTTACTCGATTTTAAGAGAAATTGGCCTAATTTGATAAGTTAAAGTATCAAATCACAAACGCAATTTAATAAATGAAAATTTTAAACAATTAGATTTTATGTTGTGTATTTCTTCAGACATTACGTTTTCAATAATCATGATTAGTAATTTAATCATTAATGATGGATCATAGGAGCTATTTATAAATTTTCAATTTATGACATATTCCCAAAATTTCGGGGATGAAATGAACAGTTTTATAGTAATGGGGTGATCCAAAAGTAACATAAAAAAATAAAAACTGTATTACTCAAAAAGTATTGACCGCAGCACTATGCAGTTTTCATTGAAATGCACAAAAACACATAGGGTTTTTCTAGATAAGAAAAAGTTTGTTTAGCAAATTAGTTTAAATATCCCTATAGATGGCGCTGTCAGGGTAAAGTCAGGAGAAACACCTAAATGGATTAATTAAAGAGATGAATGTTGTTAGTAAGAGAACAAAATAGTAGCAAACAATAGACTTCGAAGGTTTACGGCAATTTCTTTAGCAAAAAGAGAAGAATAAGTGTTTACAGCGGAAACAGTCATAGTGACAGGAGAAAAAAAGGAGCTTCATTAAACAAACACCTTACGCATTATTAGCGGCACATTTTGGAACTATATATATATTTCTTTCTTTGTCAAACAAAATACCATCACCTCACGATTGTTCTGGTAAAATATAAAATCACTAAGACCGTTAGTTTTAAAATATAGCGTTTTGAAATCGTAACTTTAATTATAATCATCCTGTACATGAATTAAAATAATTCTACGTTATAAAAAATGAACATATATATGAAAATTACTCTTTTAACATTAAAAGCTTTGTAATTAAATACATAATTAATTATGCCGAAAATAGTGATTTTTTTAATAATAAATATAATATTTTTTTTCGTCAAATAGTGAATCTTACCAGTATTATTATTATTATTTTTTTCGTTATTTTAATAATAGGGTATTTTTTCCTTTGCCCAATTTTTTTAGGTTCAAGTGATATATCACTTGAACGTAATTCTGCGTGTAAGGCTTATATCGAACAAAAATTAGTTCTGACATTTTCAAGAAAAAATAAATTAAAAATTTTGAAGTATTCAATCACCTACAACAGAGAGAACATATATTATACTTTTCATAATATTTGTTAAAAAATATAATAAGTTTCAAAAGTATGTATTTTTCAATTTATTCTTAAAAAAAAAAAAAAAAAAAAAAAAAAAAAATCATGATTATTTTTTACTGATATTTCCACAGTTCAAAAGTGCCTGACCACTTAAAGCAATAGTATAGATATATATATTATCTTATTTCATGCAACTATTCATTTGTTCAATCATTCATTACACATATAATCATGCATCGATACATCACCACATCTTATAATTTATTTAATTAATTAATAAGAATGATTACTATTTTGTATTTATATGTATGCATATTTAACATAATATATGTATATATATATATATATATATATATATATATATATATATATATATATATATATATATATATACATATATATTTATATTTAAGCTGGCCTTTATACTATGGCGAGGAAATTTTTAGGGCGAAATATAATTTGACAGTTACATCTGAAAGATGTCTGAGGGGAGACCGAGGCTAGTTTGCATAGATTTTGATTTTTGATTTTTTTTATGCAATTCGTGCTGGTAAGACATCCACGACATTCACTTACATTTTTGCATCTGGAACAGTCGTATGTGATAAAATCATGAAATGAATGATCGAGCTTTAACAGAAAGTGTAAAATATAATTTTCAATCAACAAATGTCGGTTATAGCCCATATTTCCCCCCCCAGTTTGCAAAAACAGAAGAATGTAATGTTTTAAGATAAAAATGTTTAATGAATGCAGCGCAAAGCTGGCTACAAAATCTTTGTCTACAAAAGCTCTTTGGCTACAAAATCACGTATGACGCATCCGTTAAATACATGTTTAAACAACTAAGACATTTTCCCTTAGAGCTTGAAACTATAGCAAATAGCCCCGCACATAGGCCTAGTTGGCTTTCTTATAGCAGCGAGTTGCCATAACGGGATAATTAGGCAAAACACATCAAACGTTCTACGAGTTCGAAATATATTATTTTATTAATATTTCGCTAAAATATTATGCTTAAATGTATAAACAAATGCAAATTCATAAAAAAAAAAAAAAATTCTGATTGCTACCGATAATTGTTTAAATAGACTTAAATTAATGTCGGAATGAATTAAAGAGATGTGCGCTCGTCTATTTGAACAGATGTGTACAATTTTTTCACAATTTTACTTTAGTATTACAAATCTAAACCATTCTTATCTGACCATCTCCATTATTTCTCTTATTTGACTATGGTGGAAATGTAAAACTCATTGCCATCGATTTCGTCAGTTCTCGAAGCGTACTAACGGGATTGGTATTTCAACAAAAAAAGTTATTTATTTTGTATTCAAAGTGGTCAGGAAGCCCTTCATTTTATAGAGATTTTTTGACATATATTATATGATATTTATCGTCTTTTTGAGGTTCTTCTAAGTTCGTAGGAATTACCGAATGACAACCTCCGCCATCGTCTTGGCAGTAGATTGAGGGTGAGCACTCCTCATCTTGGAAAAGTTTTTCAGCCATTGAACTATCATTGAGAAACGTTAAGCTATGCCATAGCTACCTTATAGTTAGGCCATCTGACCCCGTGTATAATTATGCCAACTAGGCCACAGGGCATAGAGCATAATCCCGTAATCACAAACATAAAAAAAAAAAAAGATTGTTATACATATGCAAAAACAGTTAACTACTCTTTCAAAAACAGCCATATACTGTGCCTCAATTTTATGTATAGATTCATTTAAAAAAAAATGAAAAAGATGAAACAATTTTACCACCGTTCAGAAAAACTTTGAATTATTTTTTTTTTCTTTCATTCCGTTTGCAAGGAGATTGTCATCATCATCACAGGAGCTTTGGTAGAACCTGCAGTGATCGAAATTACCGCTTACTTCCAACTGCAGTTGCAGAAACGTGAAGATGTGTTGCATGATCAAGCAAGTCGATATTCTTGAATGAAGTGAGCTCTATAGGAGCTTGGCATGACGATATGATGATTAAAAAAAAACCCTGCTAGTATGAGAAGAGACTGTAAACTAAAAGTGGGTTGAAGAGATCTGATAGCTGTACCGTACTTGATGGAATTCCGAGACTCGCTCTATCCCAAAAGAAAATATATATATATATATATATATATTATAATAAAATAATTGTTCACACACAGTCCTTCCTCGGGGCCCCATTGGTCTCTACAAGACAATACTGCCTTGGAAAAGACACCTTTGAACGCTCCTGAGTAGGGAACTGCATATTTTCCTAAATTTTGCTTAACATTTAAAATTAAAATGACTGTATACAATTATGTACAAAATATATAAAAAGTATAATTAAAGTAATTTAAAAGAAATAGTTACCTTAAGTTTTAAACGCAAAAGATTCAAAAATCTATTTTCAATTAGAAGATAAATCCCTACTAGTAAGGTAACAGGCACGAAGTTTGACTGTACGAGACTGTGGAAAAAACAATGACAGTTGCAGACGTCGTGTGGAGGGCGCCAGAAGTAGAAGAATCGAGATTCTTTTACGGGAAATTGAATTTGAAGTTTAAATTCTGTGTTAGGTGACTCCAGATGGGTCACACCTCCGTTCCTTACACATGAGTACAAACCCATCTTCTCTAATAAGAATGACAAGTGGACGTTTCCGTCTCCTGCTTTCACGAGAATCGTATCTCCTAATGGCATTCAACACAAGATTCTGAACTTTCGTTATAGGCATGTGAAACTTCAACGTACGTTTCCTAATTTCAGCGTAGATGGATTTAATTTTCAGGTCTTTGTGGATGACGTCATTACGAACATAGCGACAAGATTTAACATACCTACGCAATTGGTTATTTTTGAAGACTTGATGTCTCTGACTTGGAGACTGATCCGTACACAACGGACCCATAGGTCAAGATAAGGTGGATCATGGATTTGTATAGTAACAGTTTGTTCTTGATGGACAGATTGCTATTTCAAGCAAATAAATAAGAAAGTGGGGCCATGACACATTGGGCTTTATTCAGAACTTCCGAAATATGCTTGCGTCATAGTAATTTGGAATCTAGGTGAAGGTCTAGGTATTTATTAGAAGTTTTCCAGGGAACAGGTTCATTATTAAGCCTAAAATTAATGTTGGGGTTATAAGGTTTGTTGGTAAAGAAGATGGCAGAACTTCTGGAACTGTTCCCTTTAGTTTTCTTTTTTTTCAGTCAAATGTCGTACGAATTACTGGAGTATTACTGGAGTATTTTAAACACACTGTGTGGTTCTGTATGTCTGTACATGTTGGCTGTATCATCCGCAAATAGTGCTAAATGGACATCGGGCTTACGAGGAATGTCATTAATGCAGATGTTAAAAAGGCGAGCCTTGAGGAACTGAACTGAGGAGAGGTTTCGGGCTAGAGAGGGAATTTCCATCGTGAATGAATTCCGACACTCTCCACAGATGTTGTTGTGTGGAATAACGATTCCTGAAGCCGGACTGTTCGGATATGATTATGTCATTAGAGTCTAGGAATTCATTCAATCGGCGCGGCGGACGAGAACATATTCGTAAACCTTCGAAAGACATGAAAGGAGGGATATAGACAGGTAACTAGAAGGGGAATGTCCGTTTTGTCCTCCCTCCTTCGGTAGAGGAGCAACGACAGCTCTCTTCCAGCGGTCGGAAAAGATATTGAGTTTAAGCATGCAGTTGATAATTATTGAAATATAGAAAATTAAATTGAGTGGTAAGTTAATTAAAATATTAGTAGAAATTTGGTCCTCACCGGGTGCCTTATTTTTCTTAAGCCCTTTGATGTACTCCTGGACCTCAAAAGGGGTCGTAGGTTGGAGGGTGTTAGGTGTTAGGTGTTTCACTAAGAAGTAAATTTTGTAACCTATAGTCGACCATGAAGTCGACCACGGGGTTAGCAATATCAGAATGAGGTTAGAACATACTTCTAAGACTCTCAGAAATAGCTACACAATTGACTTTGTTATTATAAGCCATCCCATTTGAGCCGTTAATGGCCGGAATGTGTGTGCGTGTCCTACGAATACGAGAGGTAGCCCTCCAAATTGTATTGTCTTCAGTCGAGAGAGATTCGACAAAATTTTGGAAGCGTGTTTTACTGAACTCTGAAATTGCAGATTTGACTTTACGAATAAGCATGTTGATCTTATTCCTGAAATAAGGGCAAGTGTGAATCTGCCATTACCTGCGAGCATGATTTCGATCCCTGGTGATTTCCCTGATGTTATCCGGCAATCTGTAGAAATCACTAGATCTCTTTATGACTTCCTTATTATTACGGCCTATGGACAAAAACTGTATGTTTTGCGATTAGCGACTGCAAAAATCCTTCTATTGAATTCCAGTTTGGTATACATTTTCATTAACCACACAGGAAAAAGTGTAAAGTTTTAGGTGTGTATTCTGTTCGTAGTTCGTGTACAGGGAAACACCAAAGTTCTTCTTATCATTAAGGTGTATGGACAGAATTTGTGTGTGTCGCATTAGCGAACGCAAAAACCCTTGCATTGACTTGAAAATTGGTACACATGTTCAGGCGATATACATAAAAACCTGTATAGATTTTTTTGGGGCGTAGATTGTTTGTGGATCGTGTACAGGGATGCATTAGTTTTTTTCTTTTCATTACGGACTGTAAGAAGGATTTCATTTATAGTTTCATTGAATTCAACAAAATGAAATTAACATACATTATTGATATGCTTAAAAGCATGATTCCTGTAGAAAACGTTATTTAGACTTAAAATTAATGTACAGAACCTCACAAAAGTGTTTCGATAGTGCCACGTAATCATCCAAATTTTGTCAATTTTCGGATAATCATTAAATGAGCTACATAGAATTAGTTATATATTTTTTGTTGGTTTATATAATGCTCACGGTTCGTTTGAAATGATGCAGAAAAGAATTTCGTGACATTAGAGCCTACTAGCTGGAACCCGTCGAATTCGACGGTCATTTTATTCACTGTATTGCTTTAAAAATCGTTGCATCATTATTTAAATATATTTCAGGTTAAAACATCTAATATAATTACATTTAACTTAAAAAAAAGAACTTCGGAAAAATCCTTATAAATAGAAATGAACCTTAAATTTGTACGATGTCATATCTTTAACTCGATTTTGTTTGAATTTCTATTTTTAAATAAAAGCACAGGGAAAAAAATAATCAGCAATAACAAAAAAATTACCTTGAACCGAACAAAACTCTGCCTTGTGACCCCTGTGCCTGTGGCAGTGTACATGCGGACCACTAATAACATGAAAAAATTCTCAAAAATTAACCTTGAAATGAACGAAACTTTCACTCGTGTTTCTGCTGCCTGTGGCTGTGGCACCGTATAGCAGGCATGTTATGCAAAGTTCACTTTTCTCCACCAGGGGGCGCATTATGTTGTATACAAACATCACCAATTGCCTTGAATTTCCAAGACTTTTCAAATAAATTGTCCTATGGTGGTGTCAACTGCAAAATCCTTTAGTTGCTCTTTCCACCACCAGGGGGCACAGTGTGTTCTGTACGAACATCACCAACGGTCAGGAAATACTAAGACCTTTAAAATAAGGTGTAACTTGATAGGGTCTATTACAAAATCACCTAGTTCCATTTTTCACCACCAGGGTTGCACTATATTGTATACAAATATTCCCAATCGTCATGAAATTTCAAGACCTTTAAAATGATGTGCTACATGTGTGGGTTTAGAACGGACTTCCCTCTCAAACTAATTTCCCCCTTTCCTCCCCCAAATCTACTTTCCCCCTTTAAAATCGAAAATTCCAAAATCGCAGAAATTGATTTTTTAGTATTTGAGCCTAGTCCCCTCATGTACAACTTTTGCACCGTGAAGTAATTTGGAGCTGAGTTAAGCTCGCAAATATGTTCTTAACCTCTGCCCCCCGAGAGGGGGGGGGGAATCCGTTCAACTTTTTTTTTCTCTCTTTTGATGATACATCTACAGACCAAGACCTTTTTTTAGACACCTCAACCAATTTTTTACACGTAGCCGTTCTCTCAATTTAGTGGATACAGACAAAACACGTTTCATATTAATATGTAGATACAGCGCATTCAATCAGACATTCGAAAGTAGTCAAAACTAAAATATAGGAAATATTGAGCGGCAATTAAAAAATATAGGAAAAATAGGAGGTTTCATAAATATATAGGAAGTACAGGAAATATAGGAGCGCCGCGAGGCCTGCGAATTTGGTAGTCATTTTCGCTTAATATTTTCACTCAGAACTTTCATATCAGAAACAAAAAAAAAAAATTGGTAACCAATTAATTCAGACAAAAACATATTTAGACAGAGGTTTATAGCAAAATTAATGAAAATCAACCTTTTTTAGATACCGATGTTGGTATTCCATACCACATCCAATTTTATCAAAACTTTACAAACAGATCTGTAGACTGGAAATCAACTACTGTAATTTCTGGTAGATACCCCGCAGGTAAGATGTGTCATTTCTTCACCAGAAATTTTTTTTAATAGAGAAATCTATACTTTTTCGAAGGAAGAGCTCGTACAAATATAAATTAATTTATCAATCACATTTCTGGTGCAAAACTGGATTATATAACCTGCGGCGTATCTACCAGAAATTACGGTAATACATATGAAAGGATATTTAAAGGGTAGATAAAATGGTGATTTTGCAAACAAACCTGTAGAATCTTTTTTTTTTTTTTTTTAGAAATTGAATGCAGAGTTAAAATTGGACTACGAAATCAGAACATAACAACTTTTATGCAAGTAACCAATAAAAAGCATCTGCAAGATGGTATATATGGTGAATTAATAAAAAATCGTTAAAATAGTTTTTGAGATACAAATAAAAATAAATTGTGACTTCATTTACAACTTTCCAATTTTTTACCAAAATTTGGTAAACACATCTGTACACATAACTTATCTTCATTATAAAGGTATATTGTTTTTGCTTTTTAAGATATGATAAACAAAAATCCCCCCCCCCCACACACACATCTTTCCCCACATGTGAATTGTGTTTAAAGAATCACATTTTGTAAATAAATTCAGCGCACAGCTTCACGAATTTTCTTTCTTAAAAGTATGAAAAAAAAAGAAAAAAAACAATAATTCATAATCTCTAATTAGAAAAATTTTGCGAAACTTTCGTCGAAGAAAAAGATCAGTGCTCCCATAAGCAGGCGACAGGAAAACTAAAATTGGGAGATGTCTATACAGCTAGCGGTAAATTTATCGTTCAAGCATGCTAGGCTTAGTGCGACAATGGCTCAACACTTTACATCACTTATGGATGCAATCCATATGCCGCCACATGCACACACTTAAATAAGGTACTGTTGCTTGCACTGATAAACCAAAACTTGTTAGGTTGTAGTTTCTACATATTGTTTAGAAGAACAATATTTCTAATTGACCATATAGGAAGATAAAATAAAAAATAATTTCGCGTTCAAAAATATATCATAAGGGGGATTGCCCCTTAATATTTTCCCATTGTTCTGAGTATTTCAATTTTTTAGTTCAGTTGGGTAATATATTGATTAGTTCGAAGCCTGTAGTGTCCTTTATTTACTTAACTTTTATAAAAATTCTTGATAAAAAAAAAAAAAAAGAAATATTATGTAATTATTTCAGAATACTTTTCAATTATAAATATTTGTTAAGAGGATATATGAAGTGTTTATTATATCAACAAACAACTACAAAGTGTGAAGGCTAAAAATTGCAATAATTAAATGTTAAATAATTTAGGTTACGCCAGTTATTGCACTCTTTGAGTGCTCAAAATCAAAAAATTTCTCACTTAAATTTGAAATATCCCACCTTTCTTTTTTTTTTTTTTTTTTTTTTTTTTGTTAATAATAAAGTGCATATGCATTGTCTTATTTTTTCTGTATGTGTAAAGTTCATGCGTTTGTATGAGTTCTAGAGTATTGTTTATATTTTTTAGCATTGGAAACTACTTTTAATTTTTTTTCTGTTTTTTATACGTTTATTTAAAATGTTACCATTTACATTTTTTCTCTCTGCTACATATGTATATCTTATTAAGTATATTCAAAAAATTATATATGCTTATGTGCATTATCGTTTGAATATACAATACGAACACAAAACATTAAAAAATGCAAACAGTAATATTTCATATAAATATATATACAAAGTAGTTAAAGGTTAAAATGCTAACAGTAACATCTTATTATAAGTGTATACAAATGTTAACAGAAACACTATAAACAAAATATCTATCACAATACTCTAGAATTCATGGCAAATATAAACTTTAAGTAAAAGAAACAATTTAATAACTAAAAAAAAAAAAAAAAAAAAAAACAATGCATACACACCTTACTGTTTGTAAATATAAACAATTGTAAAAATTTTATCCAATATTAAATAAATAATTATAAGATAAAAAAAAATTTATATACCATGTTTTTAAATAGCTTAAACTTCTCTTTAAAACGCATTAAAAAGCTCCAATTGGCAGGTAATGGATTTGGCGCCAAATTTGACAAATTTTTGCCCTTGGCGACTTTTTTGGCGACTTTTGGCGAGAAAATTCTTATTATCGATATTCCAAAGATGGACGTTCTAATGTGATTGGTTACCGGAAATTTGAATTTTTTAAAAAAAGTTGGTTTTAAAAATAAAATATTAATCCTTTCCGAACAACATATATTTGCATCATTAGCACTTTATCATTGTGTAGAAAATCTTTAAAATGATAACGACGTCAATTTTTGCCAAATGCATAATTTAACTTTTAACAATTTTTTAACGCTCACGTTTAATTAAATGTATTTATTTTTAGGTCGAAAGAAAATGAACTCGTAAATTTTTTTTTGGCAACAATTAAATTATAGTTAATATTTTAATGGCTATTTTTATTGCTATTAGGAGCTTATCATTTTCACATTTTAATTAATTAAAATAAAACTATTCGAAAATTCGAAAATCTGACTTCGAAGTATTGTGTTGTCATCGGGTTCTGAGCTACTGTGAAAGTTTCAAATGTCTAGTTAGTCGGGAAGTTAGTTAAAAATCGATTGCAAGATTTGTCCCTGACAAACCCACAAGAATCGAAGTTAATAAAAACATGGTAAAATTAGCATCAGTGCTGTGTAAACCATCATTTCGTTCTCGAGTCTCGAGAAAGCATGAGCCAATCAGGTGTCTGAATTCGCTCGCTCTAGAAATCCGAAGAGGCTCTCAGCGATTAGTCACCGGTTTCGTCTAAAGACAGGAACAGCCTCCGCGCACGCCCAGATCGTGCGATTTTGATCTTAAAGAAAATCGCTTGTGTTTTAATATATAAGATGGCCAGATTTTCATAAAGCTCATTTTAACGTATTTATGCTGCGTTAAATAAAATATAATTAAAATACGTCATAAAGATATTTAAAAGCTCGTTTACTCTAGGAAAATTGTATGTATCTTCTAAATAATTGATTTAGAGGCCCATAAAAAAGAATTGCGATGACACTCTGTAATAAGCCAGTGCTGTCAAATTTGGTTCAATATTAATGAGTTCCAGTGAATTAGTTTATACTTTTTGTTAGTGTGTATAACTAGTGTGGCTCGTTTACAGGGACACTCAAAAGAATTTTACACGGTATTTCTTACAGTTGCATTTTTACATGATCACACTCAATTAGACTTAATTAAATAAACAAACCTTAATAGAATGTTAAAAGCAAGGTATTTTTCGAAAACGATCGGCATAGAATATGTAATTAGTATACAGGGCTACACAAAATAATTCCGATAATTTAAGTAATAATTTTGCATAAAATTTGGTATAAGTGTTAATGAGTTAAAAGCAATTAACACAAGGCTTTGAGTTACAAGGAAATATTTATAGACAGACAGATATAAACAGATGCATACAGCGGGAGTTAAGGGGGCGGCAGTCACCCTCATGACAATTCATGATGTGGGTTAATCATATGTATAATTATATAAAATACTATATAATAAGTAAAAATTATTTGCTGAGTAATGACTGATACAAGTAGAGCGTTGAGGCACCTGGTCTGCAGATCCACAAGAATAAATAAACTTTTGTTACGCATTAATTCTTTTCATACGATTAAGATTTAAATTAAATTCTCCTGTAAATTTGAAACAACCGAAAAGAAAACAGAGAATCTCTGTGATACACGTTTCAAGAGAGAAACTCTGTCTTAGACATAATTAGTGGATCTGCAGATCAGGAGTCTCAACGTCGTGTTTGCATCACACATTATTCAACAGGTCATTTTTATTTATTCCTTATTATATATTATATATATATATATATTAATTCCATTGACTTGCTATATAAACAGGTACCTTCCTGAGGGGGCTGCCACCCCCTCAACCCTTGCTATATCTCTCTTTCTATACCTATCTGTAAATCACATATATGTATTCTTTATGACTGACAGTCTTCTATTATTTCCCTGAAATTCATAAATATGTGCACAAAATGTCATGCAAAAGGCATATCGGAATTACATTGTATAACCCTGTAAACTAAATCCCAATTCTATGCCACACTTTTCAACAGAAAAAAATACATTTAAAATTTTAATAAAATTCCCTTATATTTAAAGGGTGTAACCATGTTAAAATACACTTTTAAGAAATACCGACTATAGACCGTAATAGTACGAAATTCTTTTATCTATCCCAGAAAAGTAGCCACAGTTATTATATACGCCAATAATAAGAATGCACCTATTTAATTATAACTGATTAATTTTTCAAACTATAATTTGACAAAATTTGGATGATTGCAGCACATCATCGGAATTAATTTGTGTGTTCCCATATATAAATTATTTAGTCTATACATACCCTTTTTTTAAGAGTAAACATACTTTTAAGCATCTTTACAATGTATGTTAATAAATTATACCCAATGCAGCATAAATGCATTAAGTGCGCTTAAATAAAAAATTGTCTATAGACTCTAATGTCACGAAATTCTTTTGTGTGTCTCTGTAATCGAACTGTAAACATTGTATACACCATTAAAATCTATTCAGCTTATTCTACTTTTTTTCATGAATAATTGTTCGAAATTTCACATTATTTGCATGATTACGTGACATTGCCAGAACAATTTTGTAAGATCCTGTACAATAATTAGGAAACCTAAGCACACATATTTTCTGCAGAAAACATAAGTTTAAGTATCTCACTAATGTACTCTACTTTTATTGTGTTTATTGCAAAGTAATGATGTTAAAAAACGAAATTCACACCATATGCCGTAATGATAAGAATTTTGATGTGTCCCTGTATGTAGTTCATAAACAATATAGACATAAAACATTATGCAGCTATTTATGTACAAAGCCTGTACGTGTGTGCTAATGTGCAAGTCAATAGGAGCGGTCGCTTAGCGGTACATGCCAATTCTGCCTATAGGTGTAATGTTAAAAAAAAAAAAAAAATGGTGTCACTGTACACGAACTACAAATGGAACACACACACAAAACTATACAGCTAATTCTGTGTATCTCATAAAGATGTGTACTAAATCACAAGTCAACAGCGTAGTTTTTGCGGTATTTATCGCGGTACATTCAAATTATCCCCTTACGCCGTGTTGATAAGAAAAAAATTTATTGTGTCCCTGTACACGAACTATAAATGGAATACACACCCAAAACTGTACAGCAGATTCCGTGAGGCTCATGAATATGTGTACCAAATTTCAAGTCAATAGCGTGAATTTTGCAGCCGCTATCGCGCGACAGACAGTTAAACAAATAAACTTACAGACGGAACCCAAAATCTTTTTGAGTCTCAACAGGTAGGCCTCCGCTAACATTTCGGCAAATGTACATTAACTAGTGGATCTGCAGATCAGAAGACCCAACGTCCTATTTGCCTCACACGTTATTCAAAAGATCATTTTTATTTATTCCTTATTATAATATGAAAGAAAAGCCCCGGTTCGGGAACGAACCGAATTCCGAATGCGGGAAAAATTTCAAAATCAAACTCGAAATGTACAAAACTCGGCCTGATGCTGTTTGCGTGCCAGTAGATCCAAAAATAGATCCGTGCCAATAGATCCAATAGTGCCAAATATTAATACTTTTTGTGGCATCGTTAACTGCCTTATTCTTACCATTTTTGAAATAATTTCTAAAATTACAATTTTCCTGACAACTGCATTTTGTTTTTAACACTGGACTCAATGCTAAAGTGTATGTGGAGGACATCATAATGGAATCTGTTCGAAAATTTGCTTTTTAACACGCTTTTATTAGCTTCACCTGTATGTATGTATGTATGTATGTATGTATGTATGTATGTATGTTTGTTTGTAACTTCTCTGGCAGCAAACAAAAAAATTATATTGTAAAAAATTATATTGTATACTTTCCTTACGTGAACGATGTGGCGTAGAGGTAAGGCGCCGCGCTACGAACCTAAAGGTCCAGCGTTCGATCCCCGACAGGGGAGATTTTTTAAAAATGGCTTTTGTTAATTCTAAGTTATTTTAATTAACGATTTAAATGTATGTTAATATTACGGTGTGTCACTCGCACGATTTTCTCTTACCCTGAATTTTAATACTAAGATAGATATTTTGTGCTTTTTAGTTCACATTTCTATAAAAGCGCGTTCTTTAATTTTTTTAAACTATAATATTATTAAACAGCAAAATTGGCGGTTGCAGAAGGTAAAAAGGAAAATATCCAAGTGCGGATTTATTTATTTATTTATTTATTTATTTATTTATTTTTTGTCGCTTAGTGTATATTTCGTGCGAAATTGTTATCATTTTATAGTTCATCGAATAATTCAAATAAATATATAGAAAATAACGCGAAAGAAAATATTATGTACACCACGTATAGTGTTGTTCATATGTAACTGGGATTCAAATATAAAATGGCTATTTCAATTTTTTCGATACTGTCCTTTCGAAACTTTCATCTGATAAGCACCCAAATGGAAGCCCGCTGGTAAGCTATTGCCACAGGCAATAGGGACAGACAACCGAGCGTCTGCGAATGAGTGGGGCGCTGCCGAAGGCAGCGGGGAACCAAAACGGGCTTTAGAGAATTTCAGTTTCATGATTTCTTTAAATTTTATTTTTGTTTGTAAAGCGATATAGAAAAGAGTTTCCTTTAATTATAGTGACCAGCGAAGCGAGAGAAGCCTTCGTGGACCTTCATTGATTTCATGAATAAAAAAATGGTTTCGTTTGACAAACTTTGATCCATTGGCACGTAGGCAGCATTAGGCCGAGTTATGTACATTTTGAGTTTGATTTTGAAATTTTTCCCGCATTCGGAATTCGGTTCGTTCCCGAACCGGGGATTTGCCATTTAATTATAACTCATTAATTTTTCAAACAAATTTGACATTATTTGGAAGATTACAGTACGTCATCGGAAGTCTTTTGAGTGGTCCCATAAATAAATGATTATCTCCCCTCATACTGTAATCGTGAAAATTTTCAGAAGTTTTTTTTTTTACTTTTTTACACGTTTTTAGGTGTGAGGATTCCGAAAATGACAAAATTTGTATGGTGTCCGTCTGTAGGCTGTCTGTTAGTTTGTTAGTTATTCAGTTAGTAAGTTAGTCTGTGTACATGAAATCTCAAGAACTAGTTGTCGCAGAGAAGTCAGATCAGTTTTAAAATATTGCGTTCGACACTGACAAGAAACCTATTCATTTGCAACATCCAACTTCAAAATCTTCGTAAGTTATTAGAAATTTATGATTTTCTTAACATGGGAGAAGAGGACAAAATTTCACTTAAACGGGCATTAAATGCAAAAATTTTACTGTAAAAATATCAGACGAGTTTTAAAATATCAGTTTTGATGCCGAAATGTACATCAGTAACTATAAACATGCTACTTAAAAAATTTCGTATGTTATTGGAAATTTACGAATTTCGTAACATGGCAGAATAGGGCAAAATTTCACATAAACGTCAATCTTGAGGAATATTTTCATCGTAAAGATTTCGGACTACTTTTGAAATAATATGTAGGATACTTGCAGGAATATCATGGACTATGAATTTTCCAATTTAAAAAATTTGGAAAATATTTAGAATTTACCATTTACTTAAAATGGCAGAGTAGGGCAAAATTGAGCACAAACGTTCATTTTGAGGATGATAAATGTATCAGACAACATCAAAATGACATTTATGACAATTGTTTGAACATGATTGGCTACAAATATTCTACCAGGAAAATTTCGTAAGTTATTCGTAATTTAAGATTCTATCAACATAGCAAAATTGAAAATTTTCCATATAAATATGCATATTGATTATTGTTGCATTGGAAATATTAGCATGAAAACTAAACTACAAAACTGACCCTAATAAAATAAATTAAGAGATTAGAATAAGGAAAATACACACACAAATGGAATACACACGCAAAATTATACAGCGAATTCTGTGTGAATCATAAACATGTGTACAAAATTAAAACTAAATAGCAAGATTTTTCCAGTTGCTATCGCGACACATACAAATTCTTCACTTAGGCCGTAATGATAAGAAAAAATTTGGTGTGTCCCTGTACACGAATTACAAATAGAATATACACCTAAAACTATACAGCAAATTTCGATGGGCTCATGAACATGTGCTCCAAATTTTAAGTCATTAGAGTGATTTTTTCGGCCTCTATCGCAGTACATACAATTTTTTTTCTGTAGACTGTAATGATAAGAAAAAATTTGGCGTGTCCCTGTATGCGAACTACAAATGAAATAAACACCCAAAACTATACAGCTGATTCCGCAAGGTGCATGAATATGTGTACCAAATTTCAAGTCAATAGCGTGATTTTTGCGGGCACTATCGCGTGACAGACAGACAGGCAAACAAACAAACGCACAGACGGAACCCAAAATCTTTTGGAGTCCCAAAAGAGGGCCTCCATTGACATTTCGGAAACTAGTGGATCTGCAGATCAGGAGCCTCAACGTCATCTTTGCATCACGCGTTATTCAGTGGATCATTTGTATTTATTCTTTATTATATAGTATATATATTGATTCGATTGACTGGTTACATGAACAGATGGATTTCGGAGGGGGGGATGCCGCCAACATCAACCCCTCTCTGTATCTCTCTTTCTATACTTATCTGTATATCATATATGTATATATTCTTAGTAATTGACAGTCTTGTATTATTTCCCTGAAATTTATAAATATTTGTACCGAATTTTATGCAAAAATATTACATAGCATATCGGAATTATTTTGTGTAACCCTGTAAAGTAATTATCAATTTAAGCCCACACTTTTCCACCGAAAAATATGCTTTTACAATTCCATTAAAATTCCATTGTATTTAATGCCGGTGTAAACATTTTAAAATACACTTTTAAGAAATACCGACTATAGACCGTAATAGTACGGAATTCTTTTATGTATTCCGGAAAAGTAGCCACAATTTTTGTACACGGTAATAATAAGAATACACCCAATTATGTATAACTTATTAATTTTTCAGACTAATTTGATATCATTTGGATGATTACAGTACGTCATCGGAATTCTTTTGTGTGGTCCCATAAATAAATTATTTTGTCAATAAATATATATATATTTTAAGAGTAAACATGCTTTTAAGAATCTTTACAATGTATGTTAATTTTATTCTTTTCAATGGACATAAATACATTAACATCCGCTTAAATAAAAAAAATGTCCATAGGCTCTAATGTCACGAAATTCTGTTCTGTGACCCTATAAACGAACCAAAAACATTGTATTCACCAGTAAAAACTATTCAGCTTATTCTGCGTTTTTCATTAATAATTGTTTTAAATTTAACATGGTTTGGTTGATTATGTGACATTGACAGAACACTTTTGTAAGGTCCTGTACATTAATTAGAAAGCCTAAGAGCACATATCTTTTTCAAACAACATAATTTTAAGCATCTTACTCACGTACGCTAATTTCTTTTTGTGGATTGCAAAGTAATGATGTAAGCAAAATTCACCCCATACGCTGTAATTTTAAGAATTTTGGCGTGTCCCTGTACACAGTTTATAAACAATATAGTCATAGAAAAATTTTACAGCTATTTATATGAAAGCTTGATTGTGTGTGTCAATTTGCAAGTCAATGAAAGATTTTTGTTACCGCTATCGCGGTACATACAAGTGCTTCCCATATTCCGTAATGATAAGAAAATCTTTGGCGTGTCCCTGTACACGAACTACAAATGGAATGCTCACCCAAAACTATAGAGCTGATTACGCGGGGATCATGATCTTGTGTACCAGATTTCAAGTCAGTAGCGAGTTATGTGTAGGCGCTATCGAGCGACAGATAAACAAACAGACAAACAGATGCAACCGAAAATCTTTTCCCGAAATTCTTATGCACTTGCTCTTATCTGGAACGGTAAGATTGTTTATGAATGTCAAGCTTGGAAAAAGGGAAAAATAAATAAGAAATATCAGTCGTATCCTTACAAATAAGTTATCAAATGAAACAGGTGATTTAATCCGACAGATTAGACAGCTTATCGATTGGACAATTAGTTTTATTTTTTATTTTTTTATTAACTAAACTATTAAAAGTAGGTGGCAACAGTAGACGATTTTCTGGAGAGAAAACAGAACATCTACTACTCATTAAGTCACATGTTTTTGAAGTGGTATTAAAGACTGCAGTTTTCATTTTTTTTTTTTAATTTTCCCTCACGAATACAAAACTTTATATGCAGCCTGTACAACACAAGACCATCTTGCAGTTCCAGTTTCATCAATTTTGGTTAATAAACAAAAAAGTTACATTTTTTTTTTTTTTTTTTTCTGCAAATTAAATTTTATTCTAACTTCAAAAAATTTATGTGATATGATAAATTAAGAATTTGGGTTTTAAAAGTTTTTTTAATCAGATTATTGAGTCTCAACAGAGGGTCTCCACTGACGTTTCGGCAATGACGATATGTATTTAAATAAACCTTTATCACTTATTTACAAACCTTTATTACTCATTTAAGAATTGGATAATGTTCTTGATAGTATGTTTTAAATATTGTTGCAAAGAGCTTACATAAGGTTACAATAAAGTTTTCAATATATTATTAACATGAAAAATTTATCAGTGAATGTCTTCATTTAAATAATAGTACATGATTTTAAATCAAAAAATTATTAATTGAATTCTGACTGAAATGTAATTAGACTTATTAAAAAATAATTAAGTTTTGTAATACCCTATGATTAAAAAATGTACATATATTTTTTTTAGCTACATGCAACAATAACCCATGCAAGAATGGTGGAAATTGCTTAGTGGTAAACGAAGACGTTGTATGCCAATGTCAGGGTCCATATTCTGGTGATCTATGCGAAAAAGGTAAGCGGATAGCTTTAGAATTATTTAATTTTATTTATAATTAATTATCTGTTTATTTTTTTAATTCTTATATTGAATGTATAGTTTCTAATAGCTTATATTTTTAAGTAAAAGTTTTATTATTGATCTTTACACTTTTAAAAATTTTAGTTCAAACTTGTACCACTATATAGAGTAAAGTTACAAGCAATACCATAAAACGGTTTAACCTCACTTTTAAGTTTTCTACTTCTAGCGAATGAATGAAAAATGGAAGTATGAATGAGTAAAATTCTTACTGAAACCAAACCAAGACTTGATTAAAGAGCATAAAACTCGAAAACATATGGAAAAGTGCAAATATCGTGCAAAAACTCACCCATGAGTCACCCAAGACTCTAGGAAATTTACCACCTTTTACCAAAATCAACGAAACATAATTAGCGGACAAGAAAACGTGTCACAATAACAGGGTGTTTAACTTGAGACAAGATGGTCTTCAGTTCAATCCCCGCCTCGGTCGATTTATTTTTATTTATTTATTTGTTTATTTATTCATTTTTTAACATAATACCAATATTTGGTTCAACATAAATTAACAAATAATGTTAAAAGGTTAAACCGGTTGCAGCTACTTTAAAACCGAATTTTGGTTCAAACTAACACCAAATCTTTAACAGTGTACGAAAATTAGTTGTTTAAAAAATATGAAGAAAACTTATTGTTTTAGAGATCAATAGAGAATACGTTCTAAAAATTAAATTTTATCAATCACGATTAAGTTTTTGAAATATGCATTAAGAGAACTGAAACGAAGAAGCAATGATAGTTAAAATAATGGCCGTAATAAGCATATTTTAATTTAATGGTTTAGTTTAATTCTTAAGATATAATTTGAAAGAAAAACTTTCTCAATATAAGACATTTATGTTTGTCGGACAAAGAGCAAATAAATAATAAAATAATAAAATAATAGTAAAATAGTAATTATAAGATCTATCAGCACTTTCGTTCCCCTCCCCCCCCAAAAAAAGTACTATAGATAAATATATATGTAGTTTGGTTGTAATTAATCTTAATGAACATATGAACAGCACCCTACAAACAACATCCTACAGCGCAAACAGGTGAACGAAATGCTACGAAATTTGGTATATAGACTGTACACGAGATGCTCTCACGGAATTAAAAAAAAAAAAAAAAAAAAACTTTTTTCCAAAATGTCTACCAGAGAATGTCTTTACCGAAAAGAAAAACACATTAAATTTTTCACAATAAACGACCAAACAGAATACAGAAACAATATTAACAATCCAGAATAAGAATTATGAGTAATAAAAGGTAAATCCGGGAATAGCTGTAAGTTCCAGGAGAAAAATGTCGAGATTTGCATGCTTGCAAAGAAGTGGAAGCTTTATGCAAAACAGGTTAGGATATAAATTTTTTGCAGACGTTGTCATGTTTTATGTCGATGTTTCCGGCTGTAATGATGACGGTATCTTTAGTTAAACGTGCGTTATTGATGAAGGTGTTTTACGAAAACAAGGAGAATGCTTCTGCTGCAGTTCGTATAAAGTACTTGCGGCGTGGACCAATGTCTACAAAAGTACCCGGGCCATGATTAAGAGATTTGAAAGGACGGGGAAATTAGAAGTTCAACCTGGAAGAGGCCATAAACCTGTCACACCGGTATTTGCTTATGCCGTCAAGACAGCTGTCACAGACATCAGAGTTTGGGGGCAAAGATAACTCACTTTATGATGGAACAATTTGCACTTGCTAAGATTCAATTTGAGGTTAGCCATTCTGTGTTTTCCAGCACCTTACGGATGTTTCTTAGATGATCTTCAAAGGTACACCCCAAAATGATAATATCGTCCAAGTAAACCAGACAGGCTTCATAGGAATGTGCTTTTAGCACTGTCACCATCAGGCCCTCGAAGGTTGCAAGTTCATTACATAATAAAAATGGCATAACTTTAAACTATCACAGCCCTTGTCCCGTGGTGAATGCAGTCCTCTCACGCTCGTCATGATGTAACTCGACTTGCAAATAACCGCTTTTCAGATCCAATGTCGCCACTTGTTCCCAGAAAGTGTGTCTAAAGTATAATTAATTCTGGGAAGAGGGAAACTACCTTTCTTCGTGATGTCATTAAAACGACGATAATTCACTCAGAATATCATTGAACTATCCTTTTTTGGTACCAGCACTATGGGAGAGGCCCAAGCACTCGTTGATGGTTCGATGATGGCAATTCACTGCATCTCATTAACAACTCAGAAGGCTTGGACTGGGTTGATTGTGTGTGCCAGTTAATGCATGTAACAGAAATGCAGGTTGCAAACACCTTATACTTCTTCACAACAATCTTTACTTTTTCACTTATATTGGCGACTCTCATGGGAATACTGCACGTTGAAAGGTCAACCAGAGATGAAGCCACCAAAACTCCTCTCGGGCTATTGTCTGTATTCGGGTGTTCATACAGTCCATAGCGGAAGTATTTCTCTTTAGGGGGTGTCCCGGAGACTATTGTCTCAGTGTGTGGAGGGATGGATATTTCGAACTTCGCTGTTATCTGGCATCTTGCGTAAACATCCGGAATTTTAATGTTAAACACAGCTACGTCTTCTGAAACGGAACGCAGTTCATTATTCTTAAAATCCAACTTAAAGTTATACTTTCTTAGGAAATCAATTCCAAGGACTAGATGATCACTTATATCAGCAACATATGCTGAATGAGAGTAATTTTCCAAATGTGATTGTCAAGTTCATTTTTCCATATATTTTGATTTTGTGACCGGTCACAGTCTGAAGATTAACACAGAGCGGCGTCCAGACGATTTTCTCTTTAACATTATGAGCTACATCCGTTCTGACGATGCACAGTGGATCGAAGTATAGGCAGAGGCGAACGTAGGAAGGTTATGATATTTTTATTATCTATGTATGATGTTTTTTGTCACATTTCCATTTAAATATGCATATAAGTATGATACTAAAAGAGATTCCATGTTTTTTTTTAGCCCTTTATAAGACTGCGGGAATATTTTCCCAACCAAATTCGTTATCTTTCCATTCAACTGGCACCATTTTTTTTAAACAATGATTCATGTGTATCATTTCTTTATAAAAACATCAGTATGAATTTTATTTTCATAATAATGGTGCGAAAAAAAAATAAAAAAGTCGTTTGTGGCAATCCTGCTTATATTAATACAATGGGTTGTCAGAAGTATGCGATTGACTAAGAGAATAAGGTGCCAAAAGTAAAATTAATTATTTAAATAAGTTAAATAAATTTTTACTCGAAATAATTGTTTAATGTGTCAGGAAAAAATAGCCTTATAAAGGGGTTAAACGGTATCATACATTTCTGCTGAAAATAGGTATTTAGAAACATAGCTGATAGAGAAACAAATGTTGCAAAAGAGAATAAAAGAAAATGAAGAAAAATTCCGTAAAGAAAATCTATATTTGTAACACAATTTATTAATCGAACAATATTAAATATATCATCACATTACTGATTCATCTTTCTTTCTTTTTTATGTGGTTTTTCATCAGAAAACTCATACGAGCATTTACTGACAAACTCTATAAAAAAATTCACATTTGTCTTTATTTTTATTACACGGGAACTTTTACTTTAAATCGTAATATGAAATTATAATATTTAATTTTAACATTTAATAATTTAACATTAAACATTTACTTAATTTTAACATTTTATGACATATCATTTCAACCATTTAGATTTCCCCCCTTTTTTAGGTCCAACAGTACTTTTCAATGCCATTAATATAAAATTAATTATTTTATTAAACATTTAAAAAGGTAAGAAGTAATTTCTGATTTATTAAATCTATTTTGATCATCTAAATTCTATACTATTTTCACTATACTATTTTCACTTTTCTGTCATTAATGAATACAGTTATTCAGATAAATTTCTCGATTGATAATTTGGGAGTAGACAATATTAAAATTTATTTTTCTCTAAAAGAGTGTGTTTGCGCAGAAAATCCTTTTTACAGATTAAAATGTATACTTTTGAGAATAGTAAAATGTGTTTGAAATTTTGGACAATTTTGGGCAAAAAAAGTTACACAACTATAAATTTAATTTTGTTGTTAATTTTATATTAACATTTAATGCGCGAATTGCAACATTAAAAAAAAAAAAAATGTTGGCAGAAGTACCTTAAACTTTTATTAGGGCATCATTAAAAGTAATTTTATTTCGTATTCTTTCATAGTTATCTTAAGTGCCACTTAAAGGCCATTCAAATAAACTCACTAAAATTCATCGAAAAATCTTATTTCTGAAAGTTGTCGTTTCAAAATTATATATATGTATAATAAAACTTTGTATAATTGTAGAAATAACCATATATTTTATATTTTAGGCATTCTTTTAAATTATTTCGCTGCAAAATATCAGTTATTTAGAGATTGATTTTTTCGCGTATGTTCGTATTTTAATATTGTTCGATCCATAGTGCGATGGTTACGTTCGCTCCAGTATCCAGAATCATACGACAGGTGGTAGTGTTATCTTGACCTTAACCAGTTCGTAGTCGCTATAGATAGCGCCACCTGGTACAGATTGCGCACTTTTTATTTAACTGTCATCAATATTTTTAAGAAGTGATGTGATCGACGTTTCATCGATTTTATTCGCGTTTTATAATGTCACTTCTAAAAATTATATATTTATAATGCCACTTCTAAAAATTTTTGGTGGCTATTGAATAAAAAAAAATTCTGGAAACATTGAAGGATGGGCGGAAAATCTACCAACTAGCGTCTACTAACGGGTTGAACATAGAGTCCATTTTCACCGTCACTCATCGAAGAAACATGTGTAATACAGCAAACTGAGGCTCTGTAGTTTCGGGCAACCTCCGCCCCGCGAGATTTCTAATTCTTAGTTTCCCTGCGATGTTTTTGAAACTGGATTATTTCCATTTTCTTGTAGTGTTGGGCAGTTCTTCAGATGTCCAACTCTTCCACAGCCCAAGCACTTTATCTTCGGATTCTATACTTCTTTATTTCCTTCAAAAATGCGCAATCTCCTCGTGATGTCTGCGAGATTTTTCTTCATATCCTTCAAATCATCTTGTGTATCCTCCAATGAGACTGCTCTGATGGTGTGGCGTTCTTTACGGGAGGCTTAGTGGGCTGCCTCATTCATCAGGACATACACTAAAGCTGATTTTACATTGTTGGAGTCTAAGTGCTTTTTCAATATCTGGATCACGCACGGCATCGATAAAGTACTGAAGTTACAAATCATCTCGAGTTTCAGCGTGGCAGTTTACGAAAGCTAGGTGTGAAAAGCTAGCTAGTTGCAAACTTTCACCCGCTTTTTATAACGGGAATTTAACTGCAGGCGACTGTAGTCTTTAGAACACTTTACTCCAAAACGCAGCTCCAGTTCCTTGGTCAGATCCTCAAAGTCATGCCGTTCTTATTTCGAAGTAGTTCTGTGTATATCAGCTGAATAGCCCCGTAATGCTGCTGCTAAATGGACTGTCTTCGCAGTAGAGTCCCAGCCGTTAGCTTCAGCTACGATGGAAAACTGGGTCTTATATACCTGCCAGGAGAAACTGCCATCGTAGGGGGATAGCTTAATTGGTTTCTTATTATTGATTCTTTTATTTTATTTTCATCTTCCTGGGGCAGGATTTCTAACTTTTCTTCAAGACTTCGAATCTTGTTTTGCAATTCATTCCCTATCGCTTCCCTGTTGCACTCTTCTTTCATTTTTCTCTCAAGATCTTCCTCTATTCTCTTAAACTTGCTTTCTGTCTCTGAAAATCATCCTTTCAGCTCTTGATCAATTTTTTCTTTATCTTTCTCTTCAAAATTCTCTTCTATCTTCATAACTTTCTTTTCTATTCCATCTGTTCTGTTTTCCGTATATGATAACTTACTCTCTATTACTTCTTTTACTGCCGAAAGGTCTCTCTTCATCTCATCTTGATTAATTGATTTTCATCACCCAAAATGTCCTTCATTTATTTCATTTCTTCTCCCAAAATGTCTTTCATTTGTTTCATTTCTTCAGTTAATCCGGTTTCCATTTTTTCCTGTACTGCTTTCACTTATTTTATTTCCTGACTCAGGCTATCTTTCATTCCACTCATCTGGGCAGCTAACCCATCTATAAATTTCTTCATTTCTTGATCTATACCATTAGTTATCACCATTCTCAGACAACCCCAATCGTGACACCAGAAATATTGCGTACTTAGGGGTTCGTGAGTTCTCCGAGAAAGAAAAGCGAATCTTGCAGAGACGGGAAACTTTATTTATGGAAAATTCTAGAAGTATACAGGTCTATAAACCAAGTATCAACTTCAATTTCATCAGTAAACACAGCTTAGATTATATCTGTCGACTGCAGATTCACAGTACAAACTGTTTCAGATACCACAGCAAGGCGAGACAAATCTCCAAAGAGACTCAGAGCTCTTTATCGAAAAGGCAGTGTGCGAGACACTGACTGAGATTGAAGGATTTGATGCATTGGGCATTATTTTATACCCCATTATCAAAGCGAGAATGTTCTGGTAATTCATAGAATATTGGAGCTACGTTTTCCATATTTGATATATCGATAATCAGAATTTTTCGCCAAAGTCACCATGAAGTTAAAAAAATTTCACCACGAAGTCCCCAAATTTGGCACCAAATTTGGGGCGCAAAATACCTGTCTTATTGGATACCGTATCTGTATTATTACCATACCTGTCTTATTGTATATTTTTAATGCGTTTTTAAGGGAAAAATAGCTATTTTAACTTGAAAAAGAGGTAGAAATTCAGAAAACTGACATTTTATCACCTTACTAAGCCTCTTTGAATGAATTTCCATAAAAATAATTTTGAATTACTTACAAATTCGTAACAAAATGCATATAGAAACACGTTTTAAAATAAGACAAAATTATATACACATATTATAAAGCAAAACAAAATTATACATTTTAATGCATTAAACATACATTTCAGATTTTTAATATATTGTTTTTAAGCTTTTACGTTCAGGGCGTGAATCTTTCCTTCAGGTATATATTTTCATAAACTAACTTTTGTGCTAAAAAGAAAAATATTAACAAATTATTCAACTATAAAAGAAGACTTTTAATCCCTGAATTGCTTGACGATACACACTAAGCGCTAAGAAAAAAAAGAGCCGCTCTTGGATATTTTCCATTTTTCTTTTTGCAATCGCCAATTTTATTGTTTTAAAAAGTAAATTTTTGAACTGATTTTATTACGTTGTGTTCCACGTACAATTTAGGATTGAGCCAAGTGTTGAAAACAAGATGTAATAGTCGTTATTGTAATGTTTAGGAAAATTTTAATTTTAGAAATTATTTCTAAACTGAAAAGAATAAGGCAATTATCGATACCATAAAAAATGTTAATTTTAGAGTGAAAAAAAAATATGTATATATATATCAGTACGCGGGATGTCAAATGATTAAATGTTAACGAAATATTAGTGATCTGATTTTCAGCAAGATATAAAATTTTTTGGCTGTTTAAACTGAAAATTTGACTCTAGGCGGCCACGTTCCTCATCCAATCGAGATGACCGTAAGTGAAAAAGGCAGTGCTTAAAAAATCAGTTTGTATTACATTTAAAACATAGAAAGGATTAATAAAAATTGTTTAGTAACATAATGTATTTAAATGCAGTGCGATAACAATTAAACAAACAGGTTTATTTGCCAGAAAATCTGAAAAAACTCCATTCTTAACGAAAAGATTTAAAATACCAAGACATCAGACGGCTAAAAAAATTAAAAAATGATCAATTAATTATTGGTCTGAAGTGGTTCTCTCTGATGACTCAAGTTTAATTTATTTCAAGCTGACGGAAACAAGCAGGTCTGATAACGAAAATGTGACTGACTTAATGCAAATCGTACTTTTAAAACAGTGACACATTCTCCGTACATTAAGATGCAAAAATGCATAATTTTTCGGTGAGTCTGGAAAATTTTCATGTTCAAGGGATCAATTAACCCGAAATAAATCTTGTTCATTAAAAAATTGATACCTGACGGACTACATTGGGGGTATTTCATATTCTTCCATAATCAGCATTTGAAGGCGATAATGCACCTTGTTATATGGCGCTTGTGATACATTTATTTGATTCAAGTTGTTAAAATTCCTCATCCCTTCTCATGAGCATCTTTAATTTTGTAAGTTATCATAACTTTTTTACTTAAAATTAAATTCCACAAAGCATATCGCTGGATTTTTTCTTTATTAGACCTGCAAATAGTCCTAATCTCAATCCGCTCGAAAATTTTTAGTCTATAAAAAAGGGTGGAGGTTAGAAATTTGTAGCCTACAACTTTGGAAGAACTAGAAAACATTATTTATGATATTTTGCCCTGTGAAATGTCTGAGTTTCATGTTAAGTAGCTGTAAAATATTGTGCCATTATGCATTAAAGCAGTAATTCCATATAAAGGCGGAATTATCTAATGTAGAATACATATGTTTTATTAAATAATTGGTTAGATCTAACAAATAAATAATTTTATTTCATACATTAAAATAGTACTTGTTTATTTCATATAATAAATTATAACAGAATACAAAGTATATGTTTATTATGTTACGTTTTTAAAGAAAATTTTATTAAATTTTTATTAAATACTAGTAGAATGTAATAAAACGAATTATTAAGTGAAAATGCACATAGGTATCATTTTATGACTTCCGTATTATACAAATATAACAGTTTTATTTGTTTCAATCATTAATATTTAAATTATTACAAACACAAAAGGTGTAAGTCCCTTTTTCTGCAATGGGGCTTTTTTTTTTTTTTTTTTTTTTTTTTTTTTTGTCATATATATATCGCTCGAAATCTGTATTTTTATTTCTTTTTTTTGTTTTTTTCCTTGAGATATAAACTAACCTCGGTTCGAGTCCCCACAGACTTAGAAGCTTCTTCCCCGTGAACGTTTAGTATATATTCATTTACCGTCGGCCGAAGAGGGTCTGTTTATCAGGTAGGGGTTTATCGCATTTATTTTATTTGCTTTCTTGTGTTCATTATGTAGTTCTTCATGTCATTTATATATATATATATATTATTTTGATATATTTTTATGTCTTTTTCAGAATTTTTTAGAATTTTTTACATTATATATGTCTGATTTTTATTCAGTTAAAGGCGGTTTTATGTTTGGTGAGAAGTTTGGGGCTAAGGGTAGTTATTAGCTAATTGCTACTATCCTTTCAGAAACATCTCTTCCATCCCTACACGGAGGGAAGGGGGGCTCCATGATGAAAAAAGACCTCTGTGTTTTTGGGGGGTTTATTCATTCATTGATTAATTTATTCCTATATGTATATTTTTAAATTCATATGTCGCCAATGTTCTAAATCAAAACACCCGTTTTACTTAATTTTTCCTTAATGTATTGCACTTTTAGCACTTTAATTAGCGGGTAGCAGTTTCTCCCCCACCTCTCACTGACGTATTAAATAATCAAATGTTGATTTTAATATCTCACTCCTTTCTGTTCTATCTCTTACATTTACAGCAGCAAGATGTTAATCGAGGAGGTTATTCAAGACAACGTATCTTCACAAGATGTGTGTATAAACAGAAATACATTAAAACATAATCTATCACAAAAAAATATAGTTTGATAGAATTTAGAAATACAAAAAATTAAAAATTTACGTGAAATCTCTAAAACAGGTTGTTATCAAAATAGTGGAAACACTTGTAAATAAAATGTCATTTAATAATGAACTTCGTAAGCATTAACACGTTCAGGCCGGCGTGACCCACCGGTGGGTCACAACTACAGTCGGCAGCAAAAGTATCCGACCACTAGAAATAATCCCTGTCCAAAAAAGTACACTTAATACTGCTTTATTAAATAAATCCTTGTCGATTCATGTTCTTAGTCAGTCTAAGAAAATCATTCGACAAGGAGTTATTGGACAAAGCAGTTTTAAGTGTACTTTTTTGACATCGGAATTATTGGCTAGTGCTCGGATACTTTTGAGAAGACTACGTAAACAAAATGCGCCGGCGTGAACGCGTTAAACTATAATATTAGCCGCTAGTTTTTTTCATACAAAAAATATATATCATGATACGTATGAGACAGCTTTAATTAAGTTGTATAATTCTTGGATTGTTGTCAAAAATGTACCTCACAGACTTAGAATGAGGTCACATTGTAGGAGCCAGACTAACTGGAGCAATTATGACCGAAATTTCCTAACTTTCAGGCACTTCTACATGTACCGTGTCCAAAGAAATGACAGAGTACACACAGCCTGGCAAGACAAGCTCGACAAAGCATAATAGTGGACGGAACTAGAATCTGAGTAAAAGCGACCTATGGGTTCTGAAACGGATTTATATAAAAGGAAAACAGCTGCAATCAAATTGACCGCAGACATCAATTAGTATCTTGATTCTCTAGTTTCAGTATTTACTATTAAGAGGCACCTTCATAAATAGAAAATCTACAACCTTTATTACACTTTTATTCCCAAGCATTTCCATTATTTTGATAACCAACTGCATATAGAACGAATTTCAAATATAAAAATAATGCAAACAATAGAAATAAACCGAAATTCATTAACTTAATTTTGAATTAAGTGCCTCATTGTAGTGAGAATATTTTTATATTAAGTCTGTTTTGTAAATACTTTTATTTATTTATTATTATTATTATTTTTTTCAGAAATAACTACTACTTTGAAACCAACAGAACATACAGTTGAATTAGAGACAACTTTCTCAACTCTTCCAAGTAAAAATGTTCACGGTAATTTCTTTCAAACATTTTATTTCATAAATTTCTTAAACCATACTATGATAATACTTTTAAATTATTTTAAGTTTTATTTATTTATTTTTTTTTTTTTCTAAAATATATAAACCAAGAATCACAGATTTCAAATATCGTTATTTTTTTTTATGTCAAATAGCACTACCTAAAAAAACTTTCAATATAGTATCAAAGAAAATATTTTTTATTCCAATTTCTAAAAAATGCTCGAAATTCTCATAACAATTAGTTAGAAATATCTAATTGCAACTTCATGATGAAAAAATTTCCTTAAATGTAAATTATATATGTGCAATTTTCTTTGTTTCACTCAAAACTGAAAACACATTATATTTTCAGTGCAAATTTGGGAAATTTTATTCCTTAAAAATGTATTTAGAGCTAAAGGCATTTTTCATTAACAGGAACAAATAAACAATTTTATAAATAAAGCTTTTAAATTAATACACACACACACACACACACACACACACACACATATATATATATATAACTGCTGAACTTTCTAGTTTTTACATCAGATTTATCACTGTTTTCAGGGGGGGAAATTATTAATCTGAGACATTTATTTTTGACGATTTAATAAGCCGAAAACAATTATAAGAAAATTTCTCGGTATAAAGTACCCCTTGAAAAGCAGGAGACTTGGGACCAAAAATGTTAACTTTAGCACCTTTAGGTTAACGGGAAAATTTTCATTGAATTATTTATTTTAATTGATTAGTGATTTGAAAATTATTACAGAAATGTAACAAATTCCCCCAATAAAAATTATCTTGAGTTAATCTTAAAAAATTTCGACTTTCTACAGTAATATTAAAAATATCTGAATAAATTTTGCAGATTTAGATTTATCACCAAAATAACCAAAGATTTTTTTTACGACGTTTTATAGGCATTATAAAGATTTTGTTTCATCATTAAAATAACTTCAGATTTTTTGAAGTTTTAACACGAACACTTTTATTATTTTAGGTTATAAGCAAAAAGGTAAAATTAAATCTGAAAAATATTAGTAGAACTTTTGTGGGCAATTTGAATCATTAACAGCTTTTAGTACGTACGTGTTTGTGCATTGAGTGTGGTTCGTTTGTGAATTATGATAATGCATTTCTTTGCTTTTATTAAAATTTAGATAAATATAAAACAACGACCATATGTTTTACTTGCTGCAGTGGAATTCATTCAAATTTAGAGAATTACAACTCAACTCAAAGATGTGACCAGGTAAAAATAAAAAATGTTTGTTTACTATATACAGCCGGCGTGCTGGCGTTAGGAATAGCTAAAATGGCGATTAGCGTAGTTGCTCGATTGCATTTTGTAAAAAAATATTTTGTGTTTCATGTGTTGTGTAAATGTTCATTACATTTGTTTTCATAAAATTTAGTATTTAATATATAAATATATTTAATGCAAAATATGCATAATTTGCTAAATATGCATTTCATAAATATGCAAATTATAGCAATTTTCATTTATGACCAATATATATATATATATATTTAGAATTAAAAAAAGGAAAAATACATATACAAATATTTTTTTAATGAATGAGGAAAGGAAAATCAATGCTTTTAAAAAATCATTTAAACGTCTAGAACAATCACACTTCAACAATTTCAATATCAGTTCATACAAAAAAAAAAATGATTAGTTAACAATCATTTATGTTGCTATATTTTAAAGAAAACAATTGGTAGTGTTTATAAAAAGTGTAAAAACTTATGGCAATTCATTTATTTATTTCTGTCTTTATAAAATTCACCTTATTATGCGTATTTATACATGTAAGTGCACACACAGCGGTAATGGCAGTAATTCGCTTGTATTTTCTTAAAAATATTTTATACTTATGTTATTTTAATACCGTATTTCAAACTTCAGATGCATGAGAAATAATAAGCGTTTAAAAAAATCAAATCAACAACAACCTTTCCATATTAAAGTTAGAGGTAAGTGTTAAATATTTTCATAAAATTTAGTAAATTTCATTTGAAATTCCTATGAAAACCCCTGTATAAGTGTATATTTAATATGCGTTGTAATTGTACAAAACAGTCATGAGTTATACTTTAAATAATTCTATTATGAATAAGTTTGCTATATATTTACAAAAAATTTCCTCAACATTCAAAATTTGCTCAACATAAAATTTGTAAAGTGTTTGTTCACATTTTTTTTTTTTTTTAATGAACTGAAAATTCGTGAATAAAACTGAATTTTAAAACTTGAAAATACAGTAACGTAGTATTTATTTAAAAATTGAGCATTAAAATTCATTTTTAAGGAAACGATTTCTCATTAATAGCTAAAAATGAGTATTTGCAAACTACCGATATTGGCGAAGAAAACAAAGTATTATTTTTTTAAATTTCCAAATTTTATGTTTGAAAAATTTTGAATGTTGAGCAATTTTTTTGTAAATATATGGCAAAAATGCTTATAATAGGCTTATTTGAAATATACTTCATGATTGTTTTGCATTATTCAGATAAATATGCAATAGAAAAATGATTTTCATGGAAATATTAAAAAATAATACCTTGTTTTCTTCGCCTATATTCGCTCCCTACCAGAAATTGATTTGAAAAACCATAGGTCTTGGAGGTCGGGGAGCTGAGATATAGGTAGCTGAAAAGCTCAAGAGGCTTTGTCAACATAATATACACTAGTAGCGCTTCGCCACTGTACTTTCCTGCTTTGCAAATTTCATTTGTTTTTATGAACGTTTGCTATAGCTTGGTGGTGCGAACGCCTGGATAATCAAACCGAACCCAGTACTCTCTAAATCATGTATATTTGCTGAAATAAAGAACTTTGCTGAGAACTTTGAATTCTTAGCACGTCATTCTCCTCTATAAACGAACTATAAATGTCCTTCTCATTTGAAAATAAATAAAAAAATAACTAAAAATAAATATATATGTATGTCTCGTCGCAGAGATCAGATTATTTCTTTCTGAAGTTGAAGCATAATCTTTAATAAATAATCTTTAACTTTTATTATTATTATTATTATTATTTTACTTATTTTAAATAATTTATGAATGAAAAATAAGATTAAAATTTTTTTACCCCAAAGTTGTACATTTTATAGCGGTTGTATATATCTTGTCTATTTTTAATAATCGTATTTAATAACAATAATAATAATAACAATAATTTATTCTCAAACATTTTTTTCTTTTTGCAATCTTCAGAAAATTGCATTTGTGCTGAGAAGGATCATTTTCGCTGCTCACCAAGTTTCTGCGTTTATAAGCATCAAGTATGCAATGGTGTCAAAGACTGCCCAAATGGTGCTGACGAAGTTGGATGCGGTAAGTTAGCGCACACTTTTATAATTTAGTATAAACTATAAGCTATGTGCAATACATATGTGTGTGTGTGAAATATAAAAACCCCTAATCAGGTCTTTTTATATTAAACTATGGTTTAATTAATATATTCTTTAATAATACTTCCAATCTCTTTTCTTAAACCTATAAGCGTAAGAGCTGTCTTTTTCCGGATTTGAAATATGTCGCGTAAATGGTCAGGCCCGTCTTTTTCTTGATAAGGATTTTCGTCTCTGAACCATTGATCACTTTTTTCTACTCATGTATGTTTTGACATTAATCGTACATATATTACATTAATCCTACACGTGATTCCAGGGCTGAGTAGTCAAGCAGACTCTTCGATTGACATGTGGGTTGAACGGATAAGAATTGTTTTCCAGCAAATACAATTGATTCCCAACTAGATCCCTGGGGTTGTATCTTTAACAATATTAATGTGTGTTTTGACATTAATCCTACAGTTGAAAGATAACTTTTACTTCTTTGCTTTTAAACAAGTACTCAAGATTTTTTTTAAAAGGAAATAAATATTTCTCCATACTGGAAATAAAATTTAAAGGTTGCATTAATAAGTGTAATTAAGTTTTCTATATGTAGGGGTGAAAACTTACTTTTGAATAATGTGCTATTATATTAATAACTAGCAGGCTACGCCCGCTTCGCTGGTCAATATTTTTAAATGAATCACAATAATTAATGAATTCTCAAAATTCCATTAATTTTTATCATGTGATAAAAAAAGAGAAAAAAAAAATTCTCATCGGAAAAAATGTCGCACCGGATCCCCACTGCCTTCGGCAGCGTAGACCCGTGCTCTGTGCGCGCACGTACTCCTTCACCATCCTTATGACTTCTCAAAATTCCATGTTATTACTCATAAACTTTCATTCTGAAGAAAAGGAATTAAAAAATATATCATTTAGCATCGGGTAAAAACTCACAGTGGGACCCCACTGCTTTCGGCAGTGCAAACCCATACGTTTGAGGATGTACGTGCGCTGTACACGCATATTCCTTCTCAACTCAAACTTTTATTTTTAAGAAAATAAAATTTAAAAAAATCTTTTATCATCGGGTAAAAACTTGCACCGGGTGCCAAATCCATGCGAGCTGCGCACCTATTTCTTCCCCACCCTTCCAGCCCCTCTTAATTAACTTACATATACCAATTTTAAACGGTCTTACTCAATTAGCTGAGATACAAAAGAAAACCTGATCAGGATACCTTAAAATTGTAAATCAGGTGAAATCTCGAATTCAACTTTCGGTAATATAAAAGAACTTTAAAATATCTTTCGAATGATGTATTAGAAATAATTTAGTCATAATTAGAATTTAAAATATTGAAAATTAAAAAAATTACAGCGCCATCTGGTGGTAGAAATTTCTGTAATCTGTTGTTCCATTCCAGATCAACAAAGCTTTCAAATGATGTATTACTCATGAAATTATTTTAATTAGTAGATGAGATACAAAAGAAAACCTAATCAGGACACCTCAAAACACGTAAATCGGGTGAAATCTCGAATTCCATTTTCGATAATGTAAAAGTACTTTAAAATGTGTATCAACTAAAATAAGCTTTCAAATGATGCATTACTTATGAATTTTTTTTAATTAATAACTGAGATAAAAAAAAAAAAAACTGATTCAGGACATCTCAAAACGTGTAAATCTGGTGAAAACTTTCGATAATTTAAAAGAACTTTAAAATATCTTTCGAATGATGTATTAAAAATAATTTAATCATAATTAGAAATTGAAATATTGAAATTTTAAAATATTACAGCGCCATCTGGCGGTACAAATTTCTGTATTCCACTGTTCGATTCCAAATCAAAAAAGCTTTCTAATGAGGTATTACTTATGAAAATATTTTAATTAGTAGCTGAGATATAAAAGAAAACTAATTCAAGAGATCTCAAATCGTGTAAATCTGGTGAAAACTTTCTATAATATAAAAGAACTTTAAAATATCTTTCGAATGATGTATTAAAAATAATTTAATCATAAATAGAATATAAAATATTGAAATTTGAAAATATTACAGCGCCATCTGGCGGTAGAAATTTCTGTAATCCACTGTTCGATTCCAAATCAAAAAAGCTTTCTAATGATGTATTACAAATGAAATTATTTTAGTTAGTAGCTAAGATACAAAAGAAAACCAAATCAGGACCCCTCAAAGCGTGTAAATCGGGTGAAATCTCGAATTCCATTTTCGATAATGTAAATGTACTTTAAAATGTGTATCAACTCAACAAAGCTTTCAAATGATGTATTACTTATGAAATTTTTTATTTAATAACTGAGATATAAAAGAAAACTAATTCAGGAGACCTCAAAACGTGTAAATCTGGTGAAAACTTTTGATAATTTAAAAGAACTTTAAAATATCTTTCAAATGATTTATTAAAAATAATTTAATCATAATTAGAAATTGAAATATTTAAATTTTAAAATATTACATCGCCATCTGGCGGTACAAATTTCTGTATTCCACTGTTCGATTCCAAATCAAAAAAGCTTTCTAATGATGTATTACTTATGAAATAATTTAATTAGTAGCTGAGATACAAAAGAAAACTCATTCAGGAGACCTCAAAACGTGTAAATCTGGTGAAAACTTTCGATAATTTAAAAGAACTTTAAAATATCTTTCGAATGATGTATTAAAAATAATTTAATTAGAATTTGAAATATCGAAATTTTAAAATATCTGGCGGTAGAAATTTCTGTAATCTACTGTTCAATTCCAAATCAACAAAGCTTTCAAATAATGTGTTACTTATGAAATTATTTTAATTAGTAGCTGAGATGCAAAAGAAAACCTAATCAGGACATTCTAAGACATGTAAATCACGTGAAATCTCTAATTCCATTATCTACGGTAGTCGGTTAATGGAAGTAAAAAGAAAAATAAATATTTTTTAGGTCCCCAAAACCTATATATACCACGGTAGTCGGGTAATGGAAGTAAAAAGAAAAAGAAAAAGTATTTTTTAGTTCATTCAAATGTATTTTGTTGCTATGGAAACTCCTATCGTCTATTGAAAGATAGATTACGTGTTAGAATAAAATTTAATTTGCAATTAAAATGTAACTGCTTTGTTTATTAATGAAAATTGATAAAATTTTAACTGCAGGTTGATTTTGTGCTGAATAGGTTGTATATTAAGTGTTGTGTGCGAAAAATAAAATTTGAAGCACTTTGAAATTTGCAATTTTTAACCCCAGTTCAAGATCATGTGACATTAATTACTTCCAGATGTTTTGTTTCTATTCCAGGCAACGGTTAAAATCGTCTGCTGATAGAATGCCTCTTTTTAAGCAATAAGGAAAGGGCATGTTTACAAACAAACGCTCCGTCAATCAATCTTTGCCACTCGAGAGTGGCAAAAGATCAACCTCTATTGGTGGAAATACCAATGTTTTGCCACTTTACCCATAATTTGAATGCGAGTGACGTCACGTGCCCTTTCCTTATAAACCGTGGATTTTTGGTCATTTGTCAATCGACATGGGTCAACATTTTAATTAATATCTCCGAAACTAATTAAGATTTTTAAATTCTGTTTCGAGGAAAATATCGGAGAGGCACCTGAGCATCCGTATGTCAATTTTTGTACTTCTGCGTTCAATAGGGTCTGAACGTATAAAAAAACGGACAGACAGACAGACAGACAAACCTTTCCTTTTATTATTATAGACACCATATAATCTTATGATTTAAAATCATTTATAATAGCTCCGGTTTAATAATTTTCCGTGCAAAATCATTCATAATTATATAACTTTTTTTTAATTTTTTTTTTTTTTTTTTAAATAAAAAATATAAGTTAAAGTATAATTAAAATGAAATTGTTTATAGTTAACGACAGAGTCGTTCCTGCCCTATAATTCTGAAATTTGATAAATTATAAATCGATATAATATATATTATGAATAAGAATACTGCAGACTAACACAAGAGGTAAACGTACCAAAAAAGTATTTTTTTTTTTTTCTTTTCAGGAAAAAAAGAAGAAGAAGAAAAAAAGATAAAAATGATTAAGTAAATAAAACTAAATATAAGGGGCGGGGAGCAAAAAAAGATAAAATTAATATTGTTTAAAATTTGTCTCTAACTGAAGTTGAAAACTTTAAACGTACAGTAAATGTAAAATTTAGTAAAACTAGTAGTTAGACAGTTAAATAATGTAGAAGTTAAGAGTTAAATAGTAGAAGTTAAATAATAATAAATAAATATTATTCCAGACTTGCTCTATCTTAACATTAAATTAAAACTGAATCTAATACTTTCTTCTTACGCTTACAGAAGAAACTATAAATCAGAAAGATCCAATTAAAAAGATAATAATATTAATAATAATAAGGAAAGATTTTGGGAGTCAACATATACAAGTAGACTGCCAAAAATTCTCACATTACAATAAATATAAACAAATGAAATTCACAGTAAAGATTCCAAGGGAAAAAAAAATGAAGATAGCACTTAATTCAATGGTGATATTTTAGGTGTCGAATCTAAAGAGGCAGAGAAAGGCAATTTTATTTGATGTCTAGGTCTTTTACGTTTGAAAAAAGAAAAAAGAATAATAATTATAATTATAATTATATCTATTCAAAGACTGAAAAAAAAAGTTTTATTTTTATTCTAAATATAGTGTTATATGTGTGTATATATATATTATAATGTAGAAGTCAATTGTATCAAATGTTTTTATACTTAAATTTTGTATCTTACTTTACAGGGCAAATTTTTATTTTTTAATTGGAAAAACATTATACAATGTAAAACTTCATATATATATATATATATATTCTCTCTTTAATAGCTTAATAATACTATTTTTATTATTACAAAAAAGAAAAGAAAAGAAACTGAAATACACACACACACACCAAAAAAAAAAAAAAAAAAAAAAAAAAAAATGTACAGTTTTTAATCCCGAAGTATGTGTTTTTTTTTTTTTTTTTTTTTTTTTTTTTTCAAGTACTGTATATATATATAAAGAGAGACAGAGATGGAAAAATAGATAGATAAATAAATTATAATGATCTCTTTTTATACAAATGCAGGGTAAGAGAAAATAGTGTGAATACCGCACCATATTATTTATTATTCAAATTAATCAATTTGTAAATTTGATACACATAAATTTATTGGCCTGAATAATATTGAAGGGCTGAGTTATATTATTAAGCAATAAGTGAATGACTACATTTTCCCATATTTTTCACGCGATTTTTGAGTAGTTTTTATTCACAATATCTCACTATTAGAGATTTAGAACACTTTATAAAATACTTCCTTTGAATAATAATTCAAGAAAAAAAAAATAATAATAAATAAATAAATAAGATATGAACTTTTATCAAGTAAACTATTTTGATTACTATTATTTACACAATGGATATTTATTTTTTTAATTGTTAGGATAAGATATTATATTGTGATATCAATTTATGACTGTTTACTATTATACTTTTAATTATAATTCATTTATTAATATAAAATGCTATATATTTTAATATGACAATTTTTAATACTTTAATTTATTATATATATATATATATATCTTTATACATATATTTCTTTTGTGCGTGTGTATGTCACTGAACTCCTCCTAAACGGCTGGACTGAGTTTAATGAAATTTTTTGTGTGTCTTCAGATGGATTCGAGAATGGTTTAGATTTACAATTGAAAGTTGTAACTTAATTAGTTCTTTCTTAATTAATTTTTAACCAACTCTTTCAACAACTTTTCCACCTAGATGGCGTGAGTTGTCGTAAACACGATGTCTGAATTTATTTAATGTTGAAATGAAAAATGAATTTTTAACCGTATCTTACGAAGTGTTTAAAATATTTTTTCAAAGTTAATATTTTAGAATCGTAAACACGATGTCAGAATTTATTTAATGTTGAAATAAAAAATGAATTTTTAACCGTAAGTGTTTAAAATATTTTTTCAACGTTAATATTGTTAAAATGTTAAAATTAGTTAAAATGGTATATTCTTTTAAAAAATTCGTCAATATCCGACGGAGTTATTTTATGTTAAAATGAAAAATGAATTTTTAGGGCATTATTATTTGTGCAGATGGAAAATGTACTAAAAGTTTTCCGAAAAATTTCACGATCACAAATGTTGACTGATATCCAATATATCGTCGAAGAAATCCCGATAATGGCGGACAATCTTATCATCTATGGCGGTCATCTATGTCAACAACATAGATATTGACATTGATAACCGTTGGGTGGTCCCATATTCGCCTCTGCTGAGCAAAACATTCAATGCTCATATTAATGTTCAGTTCTGCAGTACAGTGAAGATCATCAAATATATTTGCAAGTATGTGAATAAAGGCAGTGATATGGCTGTATTTCGAGTTGAAAGTACCAATGTGAATGCTCCTTCGGTGAATAACAACGATGAAATAACACTTCACCAAATTGGCCGGTACGTCAGCTCCAATGAAGCTGTTTGGCGTATCTTTGGTTTCCCAATTCATGAACGGGATCCAGCAGTTCTTCATTTAGCCGCCCATCTTGAAAGGCCAGCGCGTATATTTCACGAGCGAGACAGCGATTGATCGTGCTATAAATCCACCAAAAACTACACTCACCGAATTTTTTGAATTGTGTAATCGTGCGGATTCCTTTGGTGCTTTTGCACGGACCTGACTCTATTCAGAAGTACCACGCTATTTCACATGTGCTCCAACAAAAAAATGGATGCCCCGCAAGCAAGGCACGCCGATTGATGAATGTCTCGGTTTATTCAAATCAAACACCTTGGGACGAGTATTTACAGTCAATCCAAGGCAGACTGAGTGCTTTTATCTTCGACTGTTATTGGTTAATGTCATCGGCTCTTTGTCATTTCAAGATTTACGTAAAGTGAATGGACAACAGTATCCAACGTATAAAGATGCATGCCTTGCACTCGGCTTGCTGGAAGACGACAACCAGTGGGAGTGTATGCTTCCTGAAGTAGGACTAAACTGTACAGCAAAACAAATTCGTCTACTATTCGCTATAGTGTTCACTACATGTTTCACGGCCCGAGCAGAGACATTATGGGATTATCACAAAGGTTCAATGACTGATGATATATTGCATCAACATCGTTCACGGTGCAACGATCTAACGATAGTATTCAGTGACGCTATGTACAATGAAGCATTGATTGCTACTGAAGATCTTTGCATTATCATTGCCAACTTACCACTCAGTCATTTCGGTATGCATTCAACAAATCGAAATGCATCTGATTTAATTAGCACTGAATTGAATCGTGAACTACAATACAATACTGTAGAAATGGCAGCGATTGTTGCTCGCAATGTCCCACTAATGAATGAAGAACAAAGAACCGTTTACGACCGCATCATGCTCGCAGTTTTGGCAGGACAAGGTGGATTCTTTTTTTTTTTTGTGGTGCACCAGGTTGAACTGGCAAAACATTCCTTATTTCGCTAATTCTCGCCGAAATACGATCAAATAATGGCATCGCATTGGCTGTTGCATCATCTAGCATTGCGGCAACTTTATTGGATGGAGGCAGAACAGCTCATTCATTATTTAAACTGCCACTATATATTCAAAATAACCCAGACGCAGTGTGCAACATAAAAAAACAATCGTCCATGGCCACAGTGCTGAAATAGTGTAAAATTCTTATCTGGGATGAATGAACTATGGCACACAAACATTCGATTGAGGCGTCGAACAGGACATTGAAAGATATAAAAAACAACGACAAACTATTTGGCGGCACTCTGTTACTCTTTTCAGGTGATTTCAGACAAGCACTTCCCGTTATTCCGCGTTCAACATACGCTGATGAGATCAAAGCGTGCTTAAAATCATCGTCATTGGGGCGTAATGTTGAAAAAGTACAACTGAAAGTAAATTTGTGCGTTCAAAAGCTTCAAGATCCATCCGCTGAAACATTCTCAAAACAATTGTTAGATATCGGCTATGGAAAAGTTACTACAGATGAAACTGGATGCATAAAATTACCGACCAATTTCTGCATAATCATTGATTCTCAAGATGCTCTTATTGTCCAGATATTTCCCGATGTACACAGACGATACACAAATCATGAGTGGCTGGCAGAAAGAGCAATTTTAGCAGCAAAAAATGTGGACGTCAAAGAATTGAATCTCAAGATACAACATTTGTTACCAGGAGACTTGGTGTCATACAAATCTAATGATACAGTTTGCGATGCCACCGAAGCTGTAAATTATCCAGCAAAGTTTTTAAACTCATTGGATTTACCAGGCATGCCACCGCATATTTTACAACTGTAGGTTGGATCTCCGGTTATTTTGCTTCGTAATTTGAACCCACCACGGTTGTGCAACGGTTCGCGATTAGTCATAAAAAAATTAATGAAAAATGTTATCGAAACCATCATTTTAAATGACAAATTCCGAGGTGAAAATATATTACTACTGCGAATCCCTATTATACCCACAGACGTGCCAATTCAATTTAAACGGCCTCAATTTCCAATTAGATTGGCATTTGCAATGACTATCAATAAGTTTCAGGGCCAAACGATGTCTGTCTGTGGCTTAGATTTGAGCACATCATGTTTTTCACACGGACAATTATACGTGGCTCTCGAGTGGGCAAACCATCCAGTTTGTTTGTATTGGCGAAAGATGGGATAACAAAAAATATTGTACACTCTGTTGCATTAAGGGATTGATATTGTTTTTTAGTAATATTGTTATAAGTAGCGATATGTATATAATTTTAAAGAATCAATTTTAATAAATTAAAAAAATAAATGTTTGGTGTTTTGTTATTTTTATATTCCTTCACCGTTCACAGCGCTCCATACATCTTCCACTTATATACCACATCCTTACACACTTACAATAAGTTAGTTATTTTTTTCTTGCAAAATATTCTCTAGAAATAATTTATATGACAAAACAACGTTTGTCGGGTCAGCTAGTATATATATATATATATATATATAGAAACTAGTTTATTTTTAGAATATACATAAAAAAAGGCGGAATAAACTTAATACATCTAAATTCTGCAGTTCAGAGGGCATATCATATTCAAATATATAGAGTAATCATGAATTTAAATTTTATTAAATAATATAAATTTAAATATAGGATGGGGCGATGCAAACAGAAAGCCATATAATTAATCCATTTGTGTGAGTGTTCTCACACATATGTCCTTTAAAAGCTTATTTATTTATCCAAATTTAATATATAACAAAAAGGAGGGATTAATATAGATTATATAAAATAAATCTTTTTAAATTTATCTAATTCAATTAATTAATTATAGAGAATTTCCCGTTTTATTTTTAAATCAAAATTTTCATTTCTTTGTTCTTCTATCGTTACAAACACATTGATCTAGGAATAAAATAAGCAATTTTTATATCAGGGTTTTTGAAAAATAGTATGTTTATACATTTTCCCCGGATGGATTAAATCAATTTAGACATAATTATTTATTTTCAGAGGGTAATTTAAAAAGCCGTTATCAACATATTTCTACTATATACAGCTATTAATAAAATAAAATAATCATTTGATTTCATGTTTATTACCCTTGTATGTTTATGTTAAAAAACCTATTATTATTTCAAGAGGGTCATTATAATTCTAAAAATAGATTTATAGGGTTGTTTGATAGTCTAAGCGTCGCCGTCTTTGTTCATTGAGAGTTGAAGGTCATTTGGCATGGCTTCTCAATGTCAAATCGATTTAATATTTGTAACGAACTTTTTATATTCAAAATTTAGTATGAATATCTTAGAAGAACAAAGAAACAGTTTGGCATTCTTTTGGCTGCATTTCCACGATGCCAATCTCCGGGGTTGCGATTTTAAGCTATCTGTGGCTAGCAGATTTAGTGTATCTTTTCGCTTTTGATCAAGTCCTAAGTAGACGATAATTTTTGGTCTCCTCCTCCCTCTCTGTCTAGTTGACGGGGATAGAATATTAGTATCTCCTTACTAATAGAAGAATGAAATGTAAAGTTATTTGTGACTGAAATCTTATTATTATATTGCTGCATTAATAAATCACAGTACCAAAATGATATGTATCCTGATTATTTTGAGGTAAAGACTTCTACTTTATTTTTCAACGACTCTACGATCCGGCATTTGTGTGAACCGAACCTGACAGTACTAGGCAATAGCATATATTATTTGGTGCCCGTCCAGCTTCCCCGATCTTCAAAAATGGAGGGGGAGGAGGAACCCGACGGCAGCATAATGGATTTTCTATAAATGAAATTCTGGTTTTTCTGTGGAGAGGAAGGAAAGGAATGCATCGAACATTTTATTAAGATTTTCATGCCCAAAAGGACCTTTTTAAGAGTCATGGACAGGGAAAATATTGACTCTAAATTTTGGTGGATGAATCTCCTTTTTACGCGCATTGAACTTGCTTGTGGTTACGAACAAATGCTTGCTTGAATCAGTGGCTGTAAGCGTAGCCCGAAAATATCACTACTCAGGAAATTTTTTTCGTGCTTGTGGCTTCAAGAAAAGAAAAAAAAAGGAAAAGAAAAGGGATTTCTTGGAGTGTCATTGTGTTGATAGATTTCTTTTGATGCAACTAAGCGGCCGAGAGTGGGGCCTGAATATTTCGCTGGTCATCAGTGCTCAACTAAGCGGCCGAGAGTGAGGCCTGAAATTGGACTGGTCAAGGGTTTTTCTTCATCTATATTGCCAAGGACGCATGAGAATCATCTACACAGTTTGCCCAGAAATTTTTTTTTTCCGTTCGACACCTGCACTTCTACAGAATCGACAACTTCGTGCTTCCGAATCATGTGTTTTTGTTCAAAGGTCATGATCAGTTTTTGATCAGAAATAGTTGTTTTCCAATTCACGGTCGAAAATTCAGTGATGTGCAGTGATTACAAAGTTTTTTTTTTTTTTTTGATATTCAAGCAAACTGGAAGAGAGAGGAAAGAAAATAAAAAAAAATAAACCTTTTTTTTGGAACAAAGTAATAAAATTAATTGAAAAATATTAATAAAGTAAACGATAATTTTTTTTTTGTTTACAGAATATTTTTTTTTTTAACCAAGTTATGTCCAAGAATTGGTAAGTTAAGTTTATCTTATATTTTGGATATTTCATATAGATATATACTGTTGGTTATACAATATATAATTTTCAGTTGTTAGTGAAATTTTTTTTCTGCTTTCTTTCTCACCAAGGATTCTTTTTATTTGGTATAAGATTAAGATTTATTTTTAAGAAGAAATAATAATAATAATAATAATGATAATTATAAGAGAAGCAGGGAAGAGAATTTTTAATATGATATATAGATTTATATTTGGAACATAAGTGATTTAAGAATTCTATTTTGACATTTTATTGAAATTTTAAGCAAAAAAAAAAAAAAAAAAAAAAAAAAAAAAAAAAAAAAATCTTCCTTATTCTTTTGAAATTTTTGAAATATATATATTTTTCCTAATTTTTAATAAAGTATTTCATGTGATATAAGTATATATGTATATATGTTTTGGTGTTTTTCATGATAATTGGTATTTTTCTTTGCATATAATGCTTAATGTGATTTATTTTTTTATTATTTTGAAATTTTTTGAAATATATTTTTAATGGGTTTCACAGTATTTTGTTGGAATTTTATTTTTTCTTTCATGATGATTAATACTTTTATTTGCATATTGTGATTTATTTTTTAAGTGATTTATTACAATTACTGCTGCAAATTTCTACAATTCCTTATGATTTATTTTATTTTTCGAATATTTTAAGATATATATATATACTTTTTGACATTTTTAATAAGGTATTTTATCTTATACAGTTGCCGTAAGCATCAAAAGGAAAGATGCGTAATTTTTGTGCTCATTTAATTTGAATACAGTATATTTTTTACTCGAGTATTTCTGAGATATATTAGTATTTATTTGACCCAACATAAATAATTAAGATGGCCACTAAAAAGAACATCAATATTAATATTCTAAATTTTGACGGTGACTCATCCTTACTTGAATTTTTTTTTTTTTTTTTTTTTGATCTGATTGAGTCATATGCTAAATTAAATAGATTAAATTCAGAAGAGGCAGTGGCAATTTTAAAAGGAAAATTAACCGGCCCTGCATTAAAGTTCATGACTCAATCTCCTTTATTATATAAATCCACAGATTTAAAATTTATCAAGGATGAATTCAAAAATTTTTTTGCTCCAATGAGCAGTACTCAGGCTCTTGTGGAATTTAACAATTTAATGCTCTTACCACAAGAGTCTATTAGAAATTTTTCCCACAGGCTAAATATTTTAGCCGATGTGGTATATTCTCAGATTAATGATGCTAATGCTTTAAATTCCATTAAGTTTACTAAATTTATTTCAACCATTCCCTCAAATATCAGAGTTAAGATTCAAGAAGAGGGAATCTCTGAGTATCAACAAGCGGTCAACCGAGCACAGAAATTACAAGATATTAATGCTAATGAAACATTATTACAATTGAGTTTAAATAACCCAGTCATAAATACACTATCCGAAAAGTTAGTCGAATTGACAGATAGAATGAATAATCTGTCATTCGCTAGTAAATCTGATGAGGTTAATCATACACACGAATCCCCAGTGCAAGATAGGCAAAGAAACAATAATAGGCAAAGTGAATTAAGACATAATTATAAAAGTAGAAATCAAAATTTCAGGGGTAATCAAAATAAGAACAGATATCATTCTTCTCCTATTTGCCAGTTGTGCAGTAAAAGAGGACATGTTGCTACTAGGTGCTTTAGATGGCAAAGAAATCAGACTAGGGGTAAAAATTATGACAGAAATAATTATAGTAAAAATCCAAATAATTTAAACGAGCGCAGAGATGTAGTTTAGCTGATGCAAGTACATCTCAGGAATTGAATAGAGCATCAGCACAAAATTTTTCTCTGGACATTGATAATAACTTTAATCTACCCAAATTATCTAGTGTTAGATTGGTCAATTCTACTGCGTCTCAGACACAACAAATCTTGAAAATTTCTGATTCTAAATGTACTCAAACAAATAACGATAAAAGGGAGAACATTTTTAATGTCCATGTAAATTCTCCAAAGTTACCTCTTATTAAAATTTTGCTAGATAAACAAAAGATAAACACACTTCTTGACACTGGTAGTTCTGTTAGTCTGTTAGCTGAAAGTACATTTAATAAATTAAAACATAGTTTGAAATATAAGCATTTATCTTCCCATGTGACAATCAAAACCGTGAACTCGAATGTACAGTTTTCATCTTGTATACAAACCACTTTCAAAATTCAAAATCAATTTTTTTCACAAAAATTCTTCATAGTAGACATTCCTGAAGGTTCTGCATTTAGGGTTATTTTGGGTTATGATTTTATTCAACAATATCATGTAATATTAGATATGCAGAGGTCCTTGTTAAAAATAAAAGATCTGAGTATTCCCATAACAAACACATATAGCGACCATGAAGAAAATCTTAATATGCATACTCAATGTAAGAAACTTTCAGTAAAAACGGGACAAAAACTTATTTTACAACCCAAAGAGGAATCTTCTATTACGGTTTATTGTCCCAAAGTTTCTTCGAGTGATTATTTATTTCAGAGTAAAAAGAGTTCTTCCAAATTAATTTTTTTGGATTCAATAGTTAATATTGATCATTCTCAGAAACAAAATTGTGATAGTAAATATGATAGAGTAAAATTTCAGTTATATGTTAAGAATAACACTAATAGAAGTATGCATGTAAACAAACATTCAAATATTGGTACAATTAAAGAAATCGAACAAATTATAGACTATGGTTCAAAACAAAATGATAATGTTGAAATTTCAGAGGATTCACAATTTATTAATTATATTCAACCTTCTAGTGATGTGTTAAAAATGAGAAAACAAGATTTAACACCCACGGACTTTGATGTTAAACATCTCAATGGGGCTCATGCAACAAAATTAAAACAAATTTTATTAAGTAATTTCGCAGCATTTTCTAAAAATATGAAAACCCTTGGACATACTGACAAGGTAGTACCAGATTTAAAATTTTTAAGTGACTATCCAATTAAGACTTTGCCCTTTCCCATTCCTCATGCTTTACAACAGGAAGCTAGAGATCAAATTAACCAATTGGTAGAGGCTGGGATTATTGAGCGAAACTGCTCAGAATGGGCTTGCCCAATTTTATTAGTAAAGAAAAAACAAGATGGATCTGGTAAACAGAAGTTTCGCCTCGCGTTAGATTTAAGAATGTTAAATTCTATTATTCAAGGTTCTTCTTATCCGTTACCTAAAATTCAAAATATAATAGCTGATCTATCTGCGTATAAATTTTTCACTTGTCTTGATTTCCAACAGGCGTATCATCAAATTGATTTACCGGAACATTTACAAGATAAAATTACTTTCTCATCAATGTTTGGCAGTTTCAAATTTAAAAGACTATGTTTTGGTCTTAAAAACGCGGCTTCTCTGTATCAAGCACTCATGGATTCTTTAATTGATGAAATTAATATAGATGGAATTTACGCGTATCAGGATGATTTAATATTTGGTGCAAATAGTTTTGAAGAGACATGTGTCAAACTTGAAAGAATTCTTAAGATTTTAATTAAATATAATTTAACCTTAGCTCCTAGTAAATGTACATTTCATAAGAGTGCTGTAAATTATTTGGGATTTCACATAGAGAATAATTCAATTTCTCCAATTGAGTCAAATATCATTAAAATAAACTCTTTCCCTACACCTACAACAAAAAGACAACTAAAACGTTTTATATGAGTTGTAACCTTTTATAAGTCTCTTATTCATAATTTTTCTAAATTAATTCAACCACTTATTGAATTGACTAAACCGAAAACAAAATTTGTTTGGAATAAACATCATCAGGATATTTTTAAGAAATTTCAAGATATATTTTTAAATTCACCTATGGTAAGATTACCGGATTGGAACAAGACTTTCTTTCTCAACACTGATGCATCAAATATTTCTATTGCGGGAGTTTTGATGCAGAAATATGACAATCTATTATTACCTATCGCCTTTTTCTCTAAATCACTTAAACCGTCTGAAAAAAGATATCCGGCTATCAAACTTGAATTAATGGCCATTTATAAATCTGTAATTGCTTTCAAATATTACTTATACAATAGAAAGTTTATCATTTTGTCTGACAGTGCTCCTTTAAAAACATATAGAAAAACAAATAGTCCTGCTGATTTAACTACTAAATGGCTGTTAGAATTGTCAGAATACTCATTTGAATTTGAACATATTCCTGGCCCTACAAATGTTTTAGCGGATTATTTATCAAGATCAGACTTCTCAAATAATCAACAAAATTTAAAAACAAATCCAGAATTAATATTCAGTTCTCAACCTCTTCCTATCGTACAAGATGACACACATTTAATTAATCAAATTTCCACTTCTACTCAGTCTGTACTACAAAATCAATTCAACAATTTTCTAGTTTCTGGTAATACTCAAAATAAAGATCCCCTTTTGGAAATTTCAAATAATACATTTATATCTGAGCAAAAGAATGATCCAAAATTGTCAATTATTTACAGACAAATTTTGAGAAAAGGTTTTTCAAAAAATAATGATAATTTTTTTATTCATCCAGATTCTAAAGTTTTAATGTACAAGAAACAAAATTTGCATAATAATACTTTTTCATATCTCATTGTTGTACCACATTCTTTAAAATCTAAAGTTTTAACCATTTCACACCTTTCTCACTTTGGGTTAACAAAAACATACGAATTTTTATCAAATAGATATTATTGGAAAGGTATGTACACAGACACTTTAAATTTTGTTGCTTCGTGTACTTTATGTTTACAAAATAAACATCATAACACACCACCAGCTCCTCTACAACCCACCTATACTCCAACACATCCAGGGCATACTATTAGTGTCGACTTGGTTGGTCCTTTTATAGATGGACATTCAGTTTTGACTGTGATTGACCATTTTTCGCGACACATTGAATTATTTCAATTAAAAGACACTTCTTCATCAAAAATAGTTAAATGTTTATTTAATTACATTACAACATTTGGTAGACCATCAGTAATATTATCAGATTTAGGCAAACAGTTTACATCAACTATTTATACTATTTTTAATGATAAACTTGGCATAAAAATTTTACATTCATCTGTTGCTCATCCTCAAAGTAACTCTATTTCTGAGAGGTTAAATAAATCTATAAAGTACTCAATTAACACTTTAATTTCTGAGGGGTATTCTTTTGAAAATTCACTAGCTATACATAAATCACTTTACAATGGTTCAACACATTCATCCACATTGTTTTCACCTAACCTACTGCATTTTGGTAGGGAACTGTCTTTAATATTTGATACATTTGACCAATTTATAAATCAGCCATTTTTGGATAAAAATGTAGACATATATAAATTATTACACGACTTAGATAACATCTATAGCAAAGCATATTCTAACATTAAAGAAAATCAAGACAAAAGATATCAAAATTTTCAAAAACGTGCAAAACTGAGGCCTGTTGCTGTTCATGATGTTGTATACTTGAAATCAATAGATAAATTTAAATCCAAGTATTCTGGGCCATTTATTGTTGTACAAAAACACTCGCCAGTTTCCTTTTCCATTAAGAGATTACATGCACCTGATAATAAAGCTTTCAGAGTCCATATTGATAGACTCCTTATTGCTCCGCCTCGACGTAATTATCTGTTTACTGAACCCAACTCCAATGTAACACATAATATTGGCAATAATTCTACACATCCTTATAACTTAAGAAATCGCAATTAATTTTTTTCACAAAAAAAGTTTGAATATATTTTGCTTCACAAATGCATTTTTCAATGGCCAAGGGAGTGTATTTGTTTGCTGTGCAGGAACTCGTCTTTATTTATTTTACTATTTTTATTTTTAGATGGCTGGTCCACTGTTTTTACATTTTTCTTTTGATGTAAAGACTATTTCTTGCATTGCAGTGTTGTTGAATATATATAATATTTATAAATAACATACAACTAAAAAAAAAAAAATAAAATAAAAAAAAAAAAGGACTCTAATGATAACATAAATGTTTGTAGATCATGTTTTGAATTTCTAAATTAGTAATCAAGGTGTTATTTTTTTATTTAAGGTTTACTATATCTATTTTTATTGGGTGAAGGTTAAACAAAAGTAAGATACTTGAAATATATTTAATAGAGATATTTCATTGGAATACAGATTAAGTTCATAGGATATTAATTATTAATGATAATAGTGCTAACAGTATACATACAGCTAAATTTTATAAGTTTCCAATTGATTTTTGGTGTACAACATGTGTTTGGTTTGTTCAATTTCCGGACTAAATTTTTTTAGTATTTTGGCACTCCCTCTCATCACTCAAAATTTTGTCAATTTGTTTTCTTTTACTTATTTATTACCCTATCCTACATATATGTTGTCTTGTTCAAAATTTTCTCCCTGGAGAGTCACATTGGATATGTGATGAGAATCTATATTTTGTTGACATTAATTTTTCAACATTTATGACACTTAATTAATCGGTTTCGTGAGGTGTCCCTACAGGGGTCTGTGGATTCTACTGGGGGACGGAGGCCTGTGCCTAACAGTACAGGTCTTTCAACACGCCCTGTCCCGCTAGGATGTTAGCCTTAAGTTAACGTCATTACACTTACTTTTTGTAAGGATTAAGGGAAGATTATTTTTTTTTGACTGCCAATGGCGTCCTTTTTAAAATCTTTCCTGTGTGGTATACACGAAAACTTTTCTGTTTCTTTACTTTTTTTTTTTTTTTTTTTTTGTACATAATTTTGTTTAACGTTGACCAATATGTGTAACCAAGGTGTTAGACAAATAAATATTACAATAATATGCTGGAACCTTTAGTATTACAACAATATATATGAATATATGTAATTTATATATATATTTTTTTCTTTTTCTCTATTTCACCATACATATTAATGTGAAAATTTAGTATTTTGAATGTAAAAATCTAACGTTAGTGACTGTTACTGTTGCATTATTTGCTAAGTTCATCAAAAAGAGACTCTTTCATAGAAAAACATTTCAGCTGAAATTTTTGGTGGCATATAAAAAAAAAGACTATAAACTATATTGAACTGCAGTTGAAATTATTTATAGAAGCCACATTTTTGCGCCTGCCATGACAAGGTGTTTCTCTTAAAGTTTTTGGTTATACTGATATTTTTGAAATATGTGTATTTTGTATTTTTGAATTAGTGTTTATATTTCATATATATTTGGTTTGTTCAATATTAAGCATTCATATAATTTTTACTTATGATGTAATATCATTTTTAAGTGTGCGTCTTTGGTAAGTGCTTTTAAATATTATTGTTTGTATATGCATTTCTATACAGGAGGCGAGGAGGACTTATTTTTATTTTTTTTACTAGTCGAAGGGGAGATATATGTGTGAGTGTTTTCACACATATGTCCTTTAAAAGCTTATTTATTTATCCAAATTTAATATATCACAAAAAGGAGGGATTAATATAGATTATATAAAATAAATCTTTTTAAATTTATCTAATTCAATTAATTAATTATAGAGAATTTCCCGTTTTATTTTTAAATCAAAATTTTCATTTCTTTGTTCTTCTATCGTTACAAACACATTGATCTAGGAATAAAATAAGCAATTTTTATATCAGGGTTTTTGAAAAATAGTATGTTTATACATTTTCCCCGGATGGATTAAATCAATTTAGACATAATTATTTATTTTCAGAGGGTAATTTAAAAAGCCGTTATCAACATATTTCTACTATATACAGCTATTAATAAAATAAAATAATCATTTGATTTCATGTTTATTACCCTTGTATGTTTATGTTAAAAAACCTATTATTATTTCAAGAGGGTCATTATAATTCTAAAAATAGATTTATAGGGTTGTTTGATAGTCTAAGCATCGCCGTCTTTGTTCATTGAGAGTTGAAGGTCATTTGGCATGGCTTCTCAATGTCAAATCGATTTAATATTTGTAACGAACTTTTTATATTCAAAATTTAGTATGAATATCTTAGAAGAACAAAGAAACAGTTTGGCATTCTTTTGGCTGCATTTCCACGATGCCAATCTCCGGGGTTGCGATTTTAAGCTATCTGTGGCTAGCAGATTTAGTGTATCTTTTCGCTTTTGATCAAGTCCTAAGTAGACGATAATTTTTGGTCTCCTCCTCCCTCTCTGTCTAGTTGACGGGGATAGAATATTAGTATCTCCTTACTAATAGAAGAATGAAATGTAAAGTTATTTGTGACTGAAACCTTATTATATTGCTGCATTAATAAATCACAGTACCAAAATGATATGTATCCTGATTATTTTGAGGTAAAGACTTCTACTTTATTTTTCAACGACTCTACGATCCGGCATTTGTGTGAACCGAACCTGACAGTACTAGGCAATAGCATACCATTGTTTCTTGATATTCTAAAATTCTATAAAGAAATAATATATATATATATATATATATATATATATATATATATATTTCAATAAATAAATAAAAACAGTTATTCAGTAAAATAGAAAAAGAAATTAAAATACGAATCCCGGAAAAAATGGTAAACGAAAAATATGGTAACGGAAAAAATGGTAAACGGAAAAAATGGTAAACGGAAAAAATGGTAATTGGAAAAGTAGTACTTTGAAACATCTGTACTATGAATCCATGGTACATTGTCACCAAAAATGAGTATCTAAAAAACATCTGTAATGATGATCTGAAATTTGTATCATTGATTCCATGTTTAGTGTTCTCTCGTCAGGGGTAAACTAACATGCAATAATCCTGAAAACTACTACATGCATGCGAAATGAATGGTTATTATTAAAAATATTATTTAAACTTAAAAAAAAAAAAAAAAAAAAAAAAAAAGATATCGGAGTTTCTGATACATTATGAGACAAATAAGAGATTCGAAATGAGAAATTAATACACAAACAAATTATTTAGCACGAAATTCAGAGACAGCAAAGTTTTTAAACCCATAAAAGTTACAAATTTGTTTCATATACATTAATAAACGAAAATTAATAAAAATACATATTAGGCTTATTATATTACATGATCCATATTAGTTCTAAACACAAAATGTATAATAAATAAATAAATAATAATTGTAATAATATATTTTTATGAATGTTTTCCTTTTTATCAGAAATTATATCGATTATTCTTATAAGGGATTTGCGCATTGGCAAATCTTATATAAATGATAGACCATTTTTAGATTTATTACATTTTAAATGCAAAAGATATTGAGTTTCTTTTGTACAGAATATTATGCCGAGTGTATTTCGATTTTTTGTTTTATTTTCAGTATTTACCACGAAAAAGGTCTATATTACAGATGACTTTAAAAATATAAACACCTGGTCCGTCATTGGAATATGTCTTCTAAATTGATATGCCCTTCCTTTTCTAAATGAAAATTCTTTCATCTTTGAATAGTTCATTCTTTTTCAAGGTATCTTATCCTGTTTTGATGCCCCTTATAACAGGCTTGTTGATTGACATATGGGTCGGACAGATAATAATAGTTCCCAAGCCCAGCGCATAAAATTCACGGCTAATATGTATACATAGTTTATGTTTAACAAAAAGCATATATCTTTAGAATTTGGGCTTTTTTAAGAAACATATCAGCATTTTGTTTACTGTGTATATAACTATACCGTAACATAGTTTATGTAACTATGACGGTTACATAAGTCAGTGACATAGAGAGCATAACTGGCGTCCGAGGCACGATTTCTTTCCGGCTCTCCCCCCACCTCCTCCCATAAGATTTTTTTGTTTTTGTTTTTGTCTGAATTTTGTTTTAAATTTTTTCAATTTAATTCAGCAAATATTTGTACAAGAACGATTTTTTTTTTTTTTTTCAATTTCCCTTACCGAAATATTGTAGAGAAAAGTATTGTTTTTGAATCAAATTTTGGAAATTGAGTTTTTGTGATATTTGAAAAAATTGAGATCCCTCCAAGTTCTAGAAACAGGTCATTAGCGGTTGGTCTGTATGCGTGTTCGTTATCGTAACTTGGGTTTGAACTTGGGACCTCCCGTCTGTCACATAATTGGCTAATTTTTGTTTCATAGTACATATTAGTATCCACTGATTTTTTCGCACTGGTTTATTTTTAGAGTAATTCGCTTCAAATGTAATTAAGATAAAATAAGAAAATCCATATTCATGCTGGTTTCGGAGAAAACCACGAAAAATTCTGAATGGCCGGGTTACATCGAAAAATATGACTTGGGTTTGAACTCGGGACCTCGCGTCCATAACATAGTTGCCAAAATCCTAATTTATGTTCCGTAGTACTATTAATATCCGCCCCTTTTTTCGCACTGGTTTATTTTTAGAGTAATTCGCCCCAAATGTAATTTAGATTAAATAAGAAAATCCATGTTCATGCTGGTTTCGGAGAAAACTACGAAAAATTCTGAATGGTTGGGTTAGACTGAGAAGAGAGACTTGGGTTTGAACTCGGCACCTCCCATCTATCACATATTTCCCAATATCCTAATTTACGTTCTGAAGTACTATTAGTACCAGCCGCTTTTTTCGCACTGTAATCATGATTAAATAAGGGAAAAAAAAAAAGACCTCGAAAATCGCCTGGTATGAAAATAAGGCGGGTACTAACGCTACTACAGAAAATCAATTAGGATGTTGGCAGCTATGCTAGCATCTTCGAGAGCAGAATATGTCTGCCACTGAAGGAGAACACTTTATTTGTAAGTTTCCATTGATCAAAATTTCTCTAACTTTTATCTTAATGCATAAATATGTGGAGATATGCAGTTTTTGATACTTTTTCAACATAATTCAGCGTATCAAAATTGTAAACTAAACATGCATTTAATACTTAACTTACTTTAATACATGCATTTAATAATTAACACCAAAGAGCCAAAAAATGTGAACTGTAAAGAAGTTTGCATTTTACTGTGCTTGATAAAGAAATATGAATGTCTCTGCGTTTAGCTTTTTTTTTTTTTTTTTTTTTTTTAGTTTAATAAATATTTAAAAGCAAGGAATTTTCTTTCGTTTTGATTTTAAAAGACCATCGATTTGTTATAGAACTATCTTCTACAGAATAACATTCGAAATTTGAAGAGCTTAAAAAAAGGGGTGGGGTGGGGCGGTCATTTATTAAGCATATTTCTATGACTCAAACATTTTTTACTTAAAAAAAAAAAAAAAAAAACTTATGAGCTTATATATATTTTTTATCGCTAAAAATAAAATTAAGATTGCACAGTTAAGTATACTTTTCAGGATGGAGGATTATTACTTTCAATTTGGAAAAAAAACGTCCTCGCCAGTTTTTGTAGACCAGTTTTGTGTAACACCAAAAAAGGGGAAAATAAATTAGAAATATCAGGCCTATCATTACGAATTCGGTACCAAATGGAAGGGGCAATTTTTGAGAATCTAGGGGTGCAAGCAGCTTTTGGACACAACAAATATATTTTCAAAATTAACTAAAGCATGAAATTTAGGGGGGCAACATTTCATTTTAACTCATTTCAGTAATTTTAAAATAAACGTGGCACATTTTTACGCTCAAAAAATGAGATTAAAAAAAGATTTAAAATTAAAATATGGTTTATTACTTTCAAATAATTGTTAGGTAATAGCGAGAAAAAGTTTTTTTTTTTTTTTTTTTTTTTTTTTTTTTTTGTAATAAGTTATTTCATTATATAAATAAATCAATTACATTCTTATACTTTTGTCATGTGATATTTTTAAAACAATCTTCATTAAAAAAAGAAAAAATATATAAAATATTTATCAATCTGTCATTATTTTTCATTACACATTATACTATAGGTATGGGGATCTAGAGCTGCCTTCAAACTCTGGCAACCTAGAAAGCTGCAAATGAGGCTCTATTGATATTTCTTTGATGGGGTTTAGGAGAGTCGACGCTCGCTGGAATCGAAGCGCACAAACCTCCTAGTTCGATAACTGCATGAGAAGAAGGTCTCTTTTGTAAAAGAGCAATAAAAAGTAATGTCCTTAATTGTAAATGCGTGCAAAATTTCAAGGGCCACTTTCGGACAATGGATAATTTATGACTTTTGAAGCTCTGTATCGTTGCTAGAGTTTGAAGGCAGCTTTAGGCAGTCATAAAAACTTTTGTCCTTGACCTTTCTACATTTCTACAAGTTTTGAGGTGTGAGAAATCTGAAAATCATGAAACTGATATGGTTTATATTTTTACGAGCCATCGACACGACACAACAAAATAAAAACAGGACCATACAAATTTTGTCATTTTCGGATTCCTCACACCTGAAAACGTGTAAAAAAGTCATAAAACGAGGTCGAAAATATTCACGATTACCTAAGTTCCCCATACCTGTAGTATGATGGGGAACTAAGAAAGGCGCTTTGCAGCGGTCCACATTTTTTTCTTTTTTTCTTTATTTTTCTTTTTCTTTTTTTAAAAATATATATATAGCTGTGTTATAGTCTATAAAAATAAGAAAAAGACAAAATTAATTATCTAAGATTAAGGTGAAGCGAGGGCGCTTCCTGTTGGACGGAGAGGAGATCTCATAATCAAGCAACTCAGCAATTGTTTCATTAGGTAAGTTGTCTACAGTATTGCAAAAATTTTCAGGTAGAAATTTAACGCGTTGTAAAAAGGAAACAGTGCGAAGGTCTTGAAAGATTGTAGTGTTTTTGAGAAACCTATTGCCATTGCGTATAATTAGCAGGGTTTTATTATTTTGTCTGGCAATTATGTTAAAATTTGTGTTACTGGCACACCTCCAAATGGGACAAGCGTACGTTAGAATGGGTAAGATGCAATAATTGTATAATATTAATTTGTTTCTAATAGAAAGGGTTTTACCACGGAGAAGAGGTTCGAGAGCTTTTCTAGCTTCCGCGGTTTTTCCTCTGATGTAAAGAATGTGTTTATTGAAGGTGAGTCTGCGATCTAAGTAAACCCCCAAGTACTTAGTCTCATCCTGCCATGGGAGAGCGGTGTTATTAATAGTAATTCTTTTGGGATAAGTAATTTTACGGGAGAAGAAGACAGCAGAGGTCTTGTTTTCGTTGATTTGAACACGTCAATTGGCAAACCAGCTCATGAGAATGTCAACGTGATTTTGCATGTATTTATGTAAAGTGTAGTGGTGATGGCTAGAGGAGTAGAGGACAGTATCGTCCACGTAAAGGGCTAAGTTGGTGCGTGGGTGGCATGGAATGTCATTGAAGTAGATATTAAAGAGAGTAGGACCGATGACAGAGCCTTGAAGGATGCCGGCGGTGATGGATTTAATTTGTGAAAGAGTGTTGTTGATGCGGACGACAAATGTACGATTGCTAAAGTAGCTATGTAAAAGGTGCATAAGGTAGGCAGAAATGTTAAGCTTAATTAATTTGTACATGAGGCCTTCGTGCCATGCCTTGTCAAAAGCCTTAGCAACGTCTAAAAATATGGCAGCAGCAGGAATCTTCGCGTTGAAGTTTTCTGAAAGAAATTCAACAACACGAAGGAGCTGATGTTGAGTGGAGTGCTTGGGCCTAAAGCCAAATTGTTCAGGAATGACAAGATTGTTGTCAATGATATGTTTATTGAGTCTGGTCCTGATAACGCGTTCAGCATTTTTACTGAGCGCAGGTAGAAGAGAGATTGGCCTAAAATTAGTAGGGTTAGAGTGATTATAACTAGGTTTCGGGATGGGTGAGATAACAGAAGTTTTCGACAATTTTGGAAAGTACTGAAATTTAATAATGTTATTAGTAATGTGGGTAAGAAAACTGATAAAATTAATAGGGAGGTTGTTAAGTGCAAAATTGGAAATTTTTTCAATACCAGGAGCTTTACGGGTTTTGAGATTTTTAATAATATTGAAAATTTCAAGAGTTTTAATATTAAAATCAGGGGGAGAGGCTGGGATTGCAAAAAAATTATTAACTTCAGTGGTAACGTGGCTAAGATGAGACAAGTCAGCTTGGAAGTCGTTAGGAGAATTGATTTACGTAAGAATCAGCAAGTGCATTTGCTTTTTCTTCGTCGGTATAGCAAGTGCAGTTATTATAATTGAGAGGAGGGATAGAGGTGTAATTATTGTTTAATCTTTTTTTAGTTCTCCAAAGAGAGTTATCTTCCGGAGATAATTCCGAAAGGAAATTAGACCAATTTTTTTGCTTTTCTTTAATGATGCTAAATTTTATTCTATTGTTTAAGTTATTAATGATATGCTTGAGAGACAGGTAGCGAGAATTTTGAAATAGCCTGCGAATGTGATTGCGGTTTTTAATGAAATTGTGTATATAATCACGTAAAATTAATTTTCTATTGTTATTAAAATAATGGAGAGTAGCGTGCTTTTATACATTGTTAATATGTTGGAGGAGGGTGGAGACTGCAACGTCAACATCATCAGGACCATTGATATCATTGTTAGAGATGGGGGGGTATTATTGAGATAATCACGATATTTATTCCAGTTACTTGCAACAGAAGGTATAGGTGTGATGGGATTAATAAGATCTATTTTAAAAGAGACAGGAAGACGGTCAGAGCTGAGATCGTTAATGGTATTGGTAGAAATGGGGTAAGGAAGATTTTTAGTAATGGCAAAAACAATGACAGATGGGCGAGCATTATGATTGAGTGGGAGTTATATGTGCGTGGAGGTTAAGATTTTGATTGTAGATAAAGTTGTGTAATGTTCTGCCACGACAGGTGGTACTAGCGCAGTTCTAATTGGTGTTGTGTGCATTAAAGTCGCCGGCGACAAAGCAATTAGAGTGTTGATTAAAAGTTCAGAAATATCATTAATAGGGTATTGTCGTTCATGTTTTATATAAGCAAAAGCTAAAAACGTTTAAAGTGCGGAAATTGTAAGACAATACCCGTGTGATCAATTCCATTAAGATTATTGATAGTGTGTTGGTAGTGAGGAATGTGGATTTTGACATAGATGGCTGTACCACCATAAGGAAAATGAAGTCGTGGAGTATGGTAAAGTTTATATCCCGATATCATAATGCTACAAGTGAGATTACAGATTTCTTGTAAGAGAATAATATCAAAGGATGGATTAGAGGATAAGAAGTCCCTAAGCTCATTGATCCTGTGACGAAGAGAGTTGCAGTTCCATGAAAGAACCAGGAGAGAGTTGTAAGTGGTGTTATTGGCCATGGTGGATGTTAGGAAGCTCTTTTGCAAAGTTGTCGAACTCTTTGATTATAAAAATAATTGTGTCTAATGGGTTCCTGTATTTTTCATTTCATTTGCAATTTTTTTTATGGAGGTAAGTAATTTAGTGATTTGTAGGATTTCTTTTAGGTCTTTAAAAGTTTAGAAAATTTCTCCAAGTTCGCTAGTTATACTTTCAGAAGCAGTGTTAGTATTTGTATTAGCACCATTAGCTTTTTCAGCAACATGGTTTTGAGCATTACCATTATTAGTGTTAGTTATTTTATCTGGTGTAGCTGCTGAAGAATTATCAGCGTTATTGGTAGTTTTTGGGATAATTTGGGTGGAATTGTTGATAACTTTGTTGTTAGTGACGTTAGTTTCAGCGTTACTTGAGTCTTGGTTATTATTTTCCTTTTTAGATTTTTCCTTTTTATTTTTGTCTTTTTTGGTGTCGTTGAAATCACGGAGTATGTCCACAAGTTCATAACTCTCATTGAGGTTAGTTTGTTTGGTTTTAGGTTCTTTAGTTTTCGAGTCAGAGTTCTGTAGTTTTTTCTTAAGGTTAATTGGATTTTTATTACAACCTCTATAAGTAGCGGGATGGTACTCGCCACAGTTAGCACATTTTGGCTTTATTTTAAGGGGGCAGTCGGTGGTTAACTGGTCTTGGCACACTTGACACATCGGGGTTGAGCCCGCACGTCCCCGACGCGTGACCATAGTTTTGACATCTATAGCATTGCTTAACTGAATTAGATTTAAATCTTTCAATAGATACAGAGATAAATGAAAGATTAGTAATATTATATATTTGATCAGTCTTTACGTGGTAAGATATTACACATGTATAAGGACATTGGTTGGCCGGTTTTTCTATTTTTTATCATAGCAGCGCGAGTGGCTACAAATCCGTGTTCGACGAAGCCTTCAATTATGACAGATTGGTCTGTGTAGCATGGCATGCCACGTACACAGACATTTTTTGGTCTTTGGTCAACTGGGTTAAGAGTTGTGAACTTAAGATGTTTATCATTAAGATAGCGTTGGATTTTTCTAAAATCGTCATTTAATTTGCAATGTACTTAGAGTAATTGATCTGATAATTTATTGAGCGGTTTTTCAGAACATTGGTTAAATATATCTTTAGCCAAAATATTCCAACTGGTGTTTAATTCTATAAAGAATGGATTGGGTTTTAAATCTTTAGTTTTATCAGAGGAAGTATCATTATCACAATTATCCATTTCGTCGTCATTTGTGTTGCCTTGATTCTGAGAGCTCCCCTCAAGAGGAGCAAAAGGGTTTCTAGTCTAAATTCCCTGTATTTAAATGTTTTTAGTATTTTTTTTTTACGTTTGGTGGCATTAACAATGTTAAAATTACCCCCATTCAGTTGGGTAAGTATATCGTTTAAGTTAGATTTTTTAACATCAATACAAAATTTTCAAAATATTTTAACTTAAGTAAAGTTTCAAAATTAGGCTCAGCAATAGCATGAAAAGAATCTAAGCATGAGAGACTCACCGTTTGCTCCAGCTCGGTGATATCATCTAGTTCTTTCATCTGATTATGTAATATGGTCAAAGTATAATCAGTATATTGGAGGTATTGATCCAGTATTATACTAATTTCAGTAGATTCTTTTTAAGTCGGGTTTCATGTCACCCGAGACGATTTGTGAGGTTATAAACTCAGATGAAATAATGTGTCCATTAATTTCATAATGATTTTTCATGAATTGTTCTTGGTTAGCCATTTTTTGGCAATAAATGTATAATGATATAAAGAAACAATGAAAAAACGATGAAAACTGGTCTAAAAAGTCCATTGTCGGTTAAAAAAGGGCTGAAAACCTCTCAACCAATCCGAAATAGGCAGTAGGCGTGGTCTACAGGACAAGAATACGCCCGTAGAAGGAGAGGAATCGGATAAAATCGATATATGTCGCAGCAAAACAAACGAACTGAGACATAATAAAAAATAACATTTTGTAACAAAAAACAGCACTAGGTGGCGACACTTGGGAGTACAGCTAAGATCGTCTGCATCCCAGGGAAGCTGGCTAACGTCTGATGTGATGTGAAAAAAAAAAAAAAATGCGTTGAGAAGTTCATATCCTTGTCTATAAATACTGCCTGGCGAATCTAAACACTCAACCAATGACACTTCGTCATAACAGCCGACTGCCACGTCATTTATTAGCGATTGATACTTCTACAGACAAGTCGGTAAATTTGCAAGTGTTGCGTGGATGCCGGTGAAAACATGAAAAGATCGCCTGTAGATCAAACTCTTCTGGTCAAACGTAAACAAGACCTCATAGAATATAAGCTGTTTGATAAAAATGTGAGTAATGATATTTTAAACCTTAATTATAGTATCTTTACCAATTATATACTTAATAAAAGAGATACTTACAACTTTCCCAAATGTAAACAATACTTCAATGTGACAATAACGATTTTTGTTTTTATACCACAAACCTAAAACTTTATTTTGCCATACATAATAATTCAATTTATGCAAAAAAAAAAAAAAAAAAAAAAAAAAATAATAATAATAATAATAATAATAATAATAAAGAACATGGAAGACACATTAAAAATTTTGACATCAGGAATCGAACAGTAGATTACAGAAAATTCTACCGCTAGATGGCGCTGAAAGATTTTAGAATTTCAATATTTCAAATTCTAATTATGATTAAATTATTTTTAATACATCATTCGAAAGATATTTTAAAGTACTTTTATATTATCGAAAGTGGAATTCAAGATTTCACATGATTTACATGTTTTAAGGTGTCCTGATTAGGTTTTCTTTTGTATCTCAGCTACTAATTACAATTATTTCATAAGTAATACATCATTTGAAAGCGTTGTTGATTTGGAATTGAACAGTAGAATACAGAAATTCCCCCGCCAGATGGCGCTGTAATATTTTAAAATTTCGAATTCTAATCATGATTAACTTATTTTTAATACATCATTTGAAAGATATTTTAAAGTTCTTTAATATTATTGAAAGAGGAATACGAGATTTCACCTTACTTACACGTTTTGAGGTGTCCTGATTAGATTTTCTTTTGCATTTAGCTAATGAAGTTAGACCATTTAAAATTGGTATATGTAGTTTAATTAGGAAGGGCTGCAAGGGTGGAAAGAAAAAGGCGCGCGCTGCGCTCACGGTACTACGCTGCAGAAGGCAGTGGGGACCCGGTCTGACTTTTTACCCCATGAGAAATGAATTTTCAATTTTTTTTTTCTAAAGAATAAAAGTTTGAGTTGAGAAGGAATATGTGCGCGCCGCGCACGTATATTTTCACATGTGCGCGCACAGCCTGCATGGTTCTGCGCTGCGGAAGGCAGTGGGGACCCGGTGTGAGTTTTAACCCGATCAAAAATGATTTTTTTCTTTCTTTTTTTTTATGGGGCAGGAAGGGCCAGGGAAGGAATACGCGCGCGCAGCGCGCATCCCCTAATCTGTGCTCGGCCGGGACTGCGGTGCCGAAGGCAGTGGGAACTCAGTCTGACTTTTTACCCAAAAGGGAATTGATTTTTAAATTTTCTTTTCTTAAGAATTTGTGATTCATTAATTATAGTGATTCATTTAAAAATACTGACCCGCTAGCGGGCGAAGCCTGCTAGTGTTTTGTTGAAAACGGTGTGACACTTCCGAAAACGCATATAATTTATAAAATAAGCAATCAATTTTTAACATATTTTCTTTCTCTTTGAATACCCCCTCCCCACACACACATCAAAATAAATAAAGAAAAAAAAAAAAACTCTATCCTTATATATTTATATACGAATGACCAATTTTAAATGTTTTTATTTTGTTTCAATCTACTTGTCTTAACTATTATACAGAGTTTATTTATTTGTTTGTTTTTATATTTATCTTAACTTTTAAAGGGGGGCGTTCTTAGGGAATGTATGTAAAGATATTTGATGTGCTGTTTCTTTTTAATAACACATAATCTGTGGAAAATGGATGCGTTTTATTAGTATTATACATAAATTACACTATAAAATTTTCAGTCTTAAATCTACTTAGAAATATCTATATGTTTATTTTTTCTTAAACATAAAACAGTGTTTCCTTTTTTCCTCAAAAATCAATAACTTAGCTGAGAGGTAAATCTGGGTAAAGGATTGTCAATTTCTATTGTGATGAGATATTTTCATTGTATTGATACGCGCCTCTTTTAAAAAAGAGATGGAGGGGGAGATTTTTTCTTCTCAACTTAAAGTGCAACGCTGAATTCTAAAGACAGGCTTTTATTGTGTAGTATACGGTAAAGGGCTTTTCACTCAGTTCAGGCTCTAGTGTGGACAATGGATTTTAAATATCACAGCAGCAATATTTTATAAATACCTTTTGTTATTACTTTGTAGATTCATTAGTAAGTTAAATGTTACATATATATATTAAAGATTGACTGATAAATTAATTTCTTAAAATATATGCATATATACCTATATATATATTGTTTGAATGTTGAAAATTAAATGAAAAAATTTCATATTCAAACATAAAAACCTTTTTTTTTAAATTAATTTATCTTTTAATAGCGAAAGCAATATTCAAACATGTTTAAAATATATTGTTAAATAAATTATAATAATATAAAATCAAGAGAAAAAGTAAAAAATTGTTCTGCCGGATTAATATTTAAGAAATATATAAATTTTTAATTTAATTTTATTGAATTTAAATAGTTTTTGAGAATTATTAATACTTAATATTGTTATATTTTAAGGCCTATGCATACAAAATTTTAAGTAATTTACAAAGAAAAAAAGTATGTCACCCTTTTCCTTAAATAACTTTTATACTACAATATATATATATATATATATATATATAATATTCACGTTGTAAAACAATATTAATTTACTATATCTTAGTTTACTGAGAATTTTAGAAATTTCAATTAAAATGGAAAAAAGAAAAGTACAAAACACCGTGTCTGTTTTATATTTTTCATTTATATAATATCAACGCATTATTTTAAATTCATTCCGCTAGTATTATTCTTCTTCTATTAACTTCAGAGAGCAATACACACATACAAAAATAAAATAAAATAAAATAAATAAATAAAAAAAACGCAGTTTAACTCTTGAACATAGAGCGCAATTCGCTGTCGTAATCTGAAACAGAAACAAGCGAAAAGAATTCCAATTTGTGCGTCAACCCCTCATTAGCCAAAATCCACGTCTAACCCTCCTTTTACGCGGGAAGGAAGAATGTGAGCAGCTTCGCGAAGACTGACACGGGTACGACCCTGGTTGAAACTACTCATTTGTGCGAGGCTACAGGGAGACTTTCAAAGGGATACTAGCTCATACTCATGGGAGTTTTAGGGAAAACTATTAAGATAAGACCGACGGTGGTTCGAACCCGATACCCATATTTATTTGCCTAATAGTATGGCCAATATATCGATTTTTTTTTTTTTTTTTTTTTTTTTTTTGGGGGGGGGGGGTTAATATGAGTTATACGAAGTATATATGCTTTTCCGGGTGGGAGGAAGAGAGGCATTTTTTATTATATAAACAGAACAAATTTATAATATCTATATCTTGAGTTCACGTATAAATTTAACTTTAGAAGTGGGTTAGAAATAAATAAACTATTTGGGGGCATATTTGAATAATATATATATTTTATAATCGGTTTTTTATTTTACCTTTTACATTTTTTCTTTTATAGATAATTGCATCCCATTGCATCCCATTTCTTACATATGTAAAAAAAAAAAATTACCGGCATATTAACCATAAAAACAAACAAACAAACAAAAATCAATTGGTGGGCTGATTCATATTACAAGGGTTCTAGACCTAGGTGGAATGCCCTCCACGAATTTATTTTAAGAAGTTCGGGTTTTAGTTTCGGATTATTTAGGAGGTTCTGTGATTTTTATTGAATTTTGGTTTTAATACTTTAGGTAACAGAATATTTTTAATTATAAAAGGAGTTTTAATAATAAAATACATACGCACAAAAGTTTAATTTATAATTTTTATTACAGATGCATAATAATAATTTTTTTTTTTTTTAATTCTTATTTCGATGCATAATAAAAGATAAAAACTTATGAAAGATTTAAGTTGAAATATTTTTAAGAATATCTGTAAGTTATGATAGTGAGAAATGAAATAAGTATCTGACCTAGTATTCATTAATGTAGTAATATTACTTTAAATCTTTAAGGTATTAAAATCTAAATTAAAAAATTAATCATTTATTTTATTATTTAATGCATTTAGATTTAATATAATTGTAATACATAATTTGTTCTAACTAATTTAAAATCAAAGTATCGTAAAGTTAATTATATTAGTATTTCAATTGACATTTATAAGTTTAATTGTAATAACAATAATATAAATAAAACTAGTATCAAAATTTATTTTATTCCCCGATCATATTTGCATCTTAATATTCAAAATATTATTAATAATTCATTTTCTAATACATAGCCTTTTCTCTACTCCACATAAATAGATACTGAAATTCTCTCTACCATAAAGATAAAGAATTTTTTTTTGTGTCCCTATAAAAAACTGTAAGTGCTAGATTCACCAAAATCTATACAGTTGGTTCAAATGTGACCTATAACATGTGTACAAATTCTTCGCTGAGATTAATAAGGCGTTTAGACGCTATCACACTTTTAAAAATTTGGCAAAGAATTTTTCTTTGTGTCCCTGTAAAAAAACTATAAGTGCTAGATTCTCCAAAATGTATACAGATTGAGTATCTGTGACCTATAATATGTGTATAAAGTTTTTGCTCAATTGAATAAGGCGTTTAGATGCTATCGCACTTTTAAGATTTTGGTCCCTTGGCCATAATGATAAAGAATTTTTCTTTGTGTCCCTGTAAAAAAACTATAAGTGCTAGATTCACCAAAATCTATAGGGTTCTTACTATGGTGACTTACAATATACGTACCAACTTTCAGCTTATTCGATCAAAGCGTTTAGACGCTAGCGTGTTCACTCACAGACATACACACATACATACACACATACATACACACACACATACATATATCATCGTAAAAATAGTGAAAACGAACTCGTTGGACCTCGAAACGTATAGAAACATCAAAATCTCGAATTTGGATTTTTGACATGATTACAATACTTTCCTCACTATAGTGTTCGGAAAGTAACTAGTAACGACGAAAGGGTTAAAATTTGTTAAAAACTAAATAATTTGCAAAATTAATCTGTTTTATTTTATTTTTATTTTTCATTTTTATTTTGATTCTTTTAAATCATTTAACTTTTCACTCTTGATACAAATAATCCAAATCCTTTTACAGAAGCATAGATTTAAAACAATTAAGTAACTAAACTACATTGCTACTCCCTTTTTAATCATGGGAAAATACGATGTAATGCATGTTGTTTTATCCGTAGTCTTTTTTCAATTCTTCTCATGTAAATATAGGTACTAACTTCATAAAATATTATATATAGTTCTTGCAACGATGAATTTAACATACCTACCAAGTTTAAGCTCAACAGAAAATGCAACATTTGTACTCTGTCGTGTTTACTCATTGGCATACATATCACCATAATCCTACGATCATTAAACTGTACATATTTCGCATGATGAAAACCTATAATATACATACTAAGTTTGAGTTAAATCGAATGCAGCGTTTAGACACTGTCGCGTTCACTCATTCGCATATATATTAATGTTTATCCTATACTCATTCAATTGTTTCATGCAACGGTGACATACCATATTCGAATGCAATCGTATTTCACATTTAGGGGCTATCGCGTTCACTCACATACTTATTGACAAATATAAATGTGGACATCGCTGTATTAAAAAAAAAAAAAAAAAAAGAGAGAGAGAGAGAGAAATTGAATTTAGAAGATTCCAAAACATATTAAAACGAGCTTCAGATTATTTGAGATTATAAATCGTTATTTATAAGAATTCTACTTTGTATCCAAGTAAAGGAAAAAAGAAGCAAAATTTTGCATTTTTGAAATCTATGTAGTTGGCGCGTTACCTCTAACACACCTATCGAATTTGAGCTCAATCAAATGCAGCATCTAGACGCTATCGTATTCATTCATACACATACATGCATACCTTCATTTTGTAAAAATAGCAAAAATGAATGTCAGGAGACCTCAAAACTCATAGACACATTAAAATGTCATAATTGAATTTTTTCATGATAACAATACTTTTCTTACGTAATATGTAATTGGAATTTAATGGTATGTTTTCTTCCATGATCAGTAATTTCACAAAGCTAATTAATTATTCAATATATATTTGTAAAAAAAAAAAATATATACATTTTTAATTGTTTCATCTATGAATATAAAATTTATTGGGTAGGAACGCCATCTCTTGACTCTTTCATAAAATTTTTGCTTTAAACATCAGAAAATTCAAAATAACTATCGGTTATATTTGCCAAAGAAATTATTGATTGTAAAAGGTACTAATACACGCAGTAGTAATGTGTATGCAAATGTTCAGTTCAATACTTGCAGAACTCTAGGCTCTACATTTATCAAACTGAACGACAAGAAGAAGAAGAAAAAAGTAACTGGCAAATTTCAGGTTTTCAAAGTTACAGTACTTCGGTCCCCTATTTCGAATCGGATTGAAACTTTGTATGTTTCGACTTCGACTTAAAAGTAAGTTAAAGATTGTGCAAAAAGCCATAGGTCTTGGAGGCCGGAGAACTGAGATACAGATAGCTAAAACGTTCAAGATGTTTTGTCGACATAATATACACTAGTAGCGATTCGCCATTTTAATATCTTGTTTGCAAATTTCATTTGTTTTTATTAATGTTTGTGTTAGCTTGACGAGGCGAAACTCTACCGCGTTCCTAGGTAATCAGATCGAGCCGTGACCTTCATGACCGAGCCCAGTACTCTCCAAAACATGTATATTATCTGAAATTAAGACACTGAGAATTTTGACAATGTTAATACTTCTTTCTCCTCTATAAGCGAACTATAAAAGTCCTTGTCATTTGAAAATAAAGAAAAAAATAACTAAAAATAAATATACGTGTGTGTTTCATCGCACAGATCAGATTATTTCTTTCTCAAATTGAAGCATAATCTTTAATAAAGATTCTTCAATTTTTTTTTTTTTTTTTACTTTCTCTTACCCATAAGGTAGAGAAAGTATTGTTTTTGGCTCAAATTTTCTAACGCGAGATTTTGTTATATTTACACGTTTTGAGGTCCCCTGAATACGAAAATCATGTTTTTAGCAAATGGTCTGTGTCTCTGTGTGTGTGTGTGTGTCTGTCTTATCATAAAAGATAATTTTTTTAAATAATAATTTTAATAAATTATTTTTTAAAAAGAGAAATATTTTTTAATAACCGAATTAAATTCTATACAAATGTAGGTGCATTAATGAAACGGGGGTTTGAGGGGGGCGGTAGCCCCCCTCACACAGAACTAATTATCATATAAAACTCTTCAGAAGCCTAATATGATTTGTTTAACATAGGTTTACATAACAGTACTCGTTATCTTACCTCTTAATCTCCAACCTGTATTTATAGTATTAAATTTCAGGGTAAGAGAAAGTCGTGTGAGTGACACACCAGATTATTTTACTTATTTTAAATAATTTATAAATGAAAAATAAGATTTAAAATTTTTTTCCCCAAAGTTTTTATAATACAGCGGTTGTATACATATTGCCTATTTTTAATAATCGTAATAATAATAATAATAATAACAATAATAATAATTTATTCTCAAACTTTTTTTTCATTTTGGAATCTTCAGAAAATTCCATTTGTGCTGAGAAGGATCATTTTCGCTGTTCTCCAAGTTTCTGCGTTTATAATTATCAACTATGCAATGGTGTCAAAGATTGCCCGAATGGTGCTGACGAAGTTGAATGCGGTAAGTTCGTGCTCACATTCCCAATTTACTATAAACTATAAACTATATTCAATATATATATATGTGTTCGTGTAATATAAAAATCCCTAATTAGGTCTTTTTATATTAAAATATGGTTTAATTAATATATTCTTTAATAATATTTCCAATGTGCTCTCTTAATCTTGTTGAAAACTAAAACATTTCCAAAATTAATCTTTTTTATTTTATTTTTATTTTTATTTTTTATTCTTTTAAATCATTTATTTTTTCACTCTATATACAAATAATCAAAATCCTTTTACAGATTTTACTTTCTCTTACCCATAAGGTAGAGAAAGTATTGTTTTTGGGTCAAATTTTCGAACGCGAGATTTTGTTATATTTACACGTTTTGAGGTCCCTGAATACGAAAATCATGTTTTTAGCAAATGGTCTGTGTGTATGTCTGTGTGTCTGTCTGTGTGTTTGTCTGTGTGTCTGTCTGTTATCAGCATATCTCAAAAACAAATTATGGCAGAAAGTTCAAACTTGGTATTCTAAATGTGTATCATATAGGGATGCTACAGTAAGCTTTTCGTTAAGATCAAGCTAATGGTTTGTGTACAGGGACAATCAAGATAATTCTAATACATTACGTCTATGGGGGAAATTGCAGGAAAATAGAGTTTAACGTCTATAGACTGCACTAAACCAAATGAAACGAATATATATATTTTGTAATAGAGATAGTTAGCTGGGAAAATTTTTTTGTGTATGTAGGAGCCTCGCCTCCCCCCTCGAGAGGAGTAAATTTCCATGATGGGTATCTTTTAAAAGAGCTCGCCAATACCTTTAAAACGAATGGTTGAACCATCGATCTGCGATAATTTAAAACAAAGTTATCGATTTTTTTTACTTTTAACGAAAAAAAAACTTTTTTTTTTTTTTTTTTTTTTTTTTTGAGAATAAAATGGACTTTTTTTTTGATATTTGGTGTTATACTACTTCTCTAATATGGAAATCGTCTGCATTATCATGAAAGATAATTTTTTTAAATAATAATTTTAATAAATTAATTTTTAAAAACAGACTTATTTTTTAATAACCGAATTAAATTCTATATAAATGTACGTGCATTAATGAAACGGGGCATTGAGGAGGTCGGTAGCCCCCTCACACAGAACTAATTATCATATAAAACTCTTCAGAAGCCTAATATGAATTGTTTAACATAGGTTTACATAACAGTACTCGTTATCTTAACTATTAATCTGCAACCTGTATTTATTGTATTAAATTTCAGGGCAAGACAAAGTCGTGTGAGTGACACACCAGATTATTAATCATGGGACAATACGACGTCTTATATGTAGTTTTATCCGTAGTCTCTTTTCAATTCTCCCCACATAAATATATGTACATCCATAATCTTATGTCTTTTTATTAAAAGTCATGAGTAAATAGCACTGTATTATATTTTTCATCGAACTCTATAAATTTGCTGTCTCTTGCTACGTTGGAAACTATTGCAAATATCCTACGTTTCTAATAAACCTTTTTGGAATGCAGTGACTTCTGCAAATTCACTAATGACTGCATGTCGTAAAAAGACCATAATGTACCATTACACACACACATACATATTGTAAAATACCATTCAAGAGCCCCCTCATTCTTTAAAGAGAAACGGGATATATTTGCGGAGGGGGACGATAAACCGTAAAAATCTCAAATATAGAAATTGACATGCATTTTCCTGCTAAAATAAAGTGGCATAAAAATAATTTTAAAACAAATCATGCATATAAAGTTGCAGTGATAAGATAAATAAATAAAAAGAAATCTAGTTAATTTTTGCTTAAGCGGCAGTCAACTAACCGGAAAAATTAAAAAAATCCTTTTTCCCACTTCCAATAAATTATTTAAAAAAAATATCGCTGTTTTAGGAAGCGTACGCTTCTTATTTTTAAATTATCACGGAGTTCGATTTATTATAAAACAAACCAGTGCTCATATTTGTAAAGACGAATAACAAAAAAGAAATACATAACGTAAAAAACCGTCTCTGTTCGGATAGAATCGTCGGCTGAGCGTGTGTGTGTTTGTGGGGGGGGGGGGGGCACACTTATTCGGTATTTTTAGAATAAACGAAATTCAAGCGAAAAATATGAGGGTGCACTTTTGCGGTATTTTATGGTATAAGTTGACCAGCGACAGTGTTATTTTGGGAAAAAAAAATTAAAATTATCTTCTCTCCCGGAATTTATAAATTTAATATCTGTCCTAAACAAAACTTATTTTTGGATAAGCGTCTCTCTCTCTCTTTCTCTTTCTTTCTTTTTTTTTTTTTTCTTTTTTTTTTTTTTGTAATTGGATGTTGCGAGACCTATTGCTTAATTCAGTGTAATAAATTATAAATAATCAGGTATAAGTTGACCAACGACAGTGTTATTTTGGGAACAAAAAAATTGAAATTTTCTTCTCTCCCGCAATTTATAAATTTAATATCTGTCCTAAACAAAATTTAATTTTGGATAAGCGTCTCTCTCTCTTTTTATTGGATGTTGTGAGACATATTGCTTTTTTCAGTGTGGTCTACCATAAAATGATATATATATATATATATATATATATATATTTTTTTTTTTTTTTTCTTGCTTTATTATTTTCTTTTCCCGTTTCCATCCAGAAATTAAAATACATCACGAGAATATAAGTAACTAGTATAATAAAGGAAACTCATAAGCCATTTTCCTTTTATCAAAGTGACGTTTATAAGTTTTAGATTATTAAAAAAAAAAAAAAAAAACTGCTAGTTAAAATTATTTGCCATCGACATCAAAAAATTGATGAACTGGACCTTATTACCCAAAATGCTGGGGAAGCAAGAGCTTAATCTCTGAAATTTAAGAGGAGTAGGAGTCCCAAAATAATTGAAAAGTAACGCCTTAATATCGATTTTTCATATTGTCATTTAAGGAATAAATTTGTCTAAAACAAGACAAATTGCTTATTATTTGGGAAAGTTCATTCCACAGGTAAAAAAATGGGAATTTCGATGCCGGTAAATGTATGCAGTAAAAATCTATAACATACTGAATACGTTTGGAATTAATACTATGAAAACAATGCATTTTTACAGTTGGTTTGGCTTGAAATCATTTTGCTCAACCCTTCATGTGGTTTTAAAGAAACACAAGCATGAATGCAGCGTGAGAGCAGAAAATGTTGCTGCACTGAGGCGTGATCACACTTTTATATTCGATACAAACTTTTGCCAAGTAACTTCAATTCAAAACGGTTACTCCAGAATAGTTTGTGTCTTTCTTTCGTGATTTTAATTTGCAAGTAAATATACCCTGAAATAGTTTTATACAAAAATATATAGAAGGGAAAATAGCTTAAATCAGAATTATGCTAAGTAACTTCTGGAAACAGAATTCAAAGCATAAATAAGTTCTTTGATCTATGTGTATATTAGTTTTTATAAAAAATAGATTGAGGGAGGGTGTAGCAGTAACAATCTATAATACATACGATATATCTGATAATCGTAATCGTTTGAGATGAGTGCGCATCCGAATGTCCCATTTATGTACTATTAATAGACAGCAGTTGGTCTGTTCTGCTAATTATGATGTAGTGTAGAGGTGGTCAGCAGTGTAGTTTTTTGTAGCTCGTGAGTACGCTAACGATATTTAAAGTTTGATATCTTTGGTTAATAGATTAAAAATTAAAATCCGTTCAGACTTTTTGAGGTGAAAATAACTTTTCAAAAATTATGGCAGCTAAAGAATGACACTGTTGTAATGAAGTATTATTAGATCCACTATTACTTCTTTTCATTATAGTTATTAATGTATAGTCTTAAAATTTTCACGATTCTATTGTTAATTTATGTATCAGAATAATTAAAATTAAAATATTCTGCTCCGAATGTTCGCCCTGAACATCCTCTGAAAAATGTATATACATACATGATTCATACACTCACAAACATATATACACAGATAAATTTATATACACAGTCGCTTTAATTAAATTGATTTCCAATGCGGTCCACTAACAAGGGAAGTATGAATCAGTAAAATTGCTATTGAAACCAAACCAAGCTAAAAATAAAGAGCATAGTCGAAAACATTGGGTACCGTACAAATTTGCTGCAACAATTCCCATGGGTCTGAGATATGCCCTCTATTAGTTTTAGTTATTTCTATAAAAGCCAACAAAACACACAGCGTAGTGTGAACAGATGGTGCAGTGCTAGCGTGCTTGACATCGGATACGTAGGTCGTGGGATCGGGTCTCCGCAAAGGCGTTTTGTATTTTAATTTTTCAATTTTTTTTTCTTTACGTTTTTAATTAAATTAAAGTATTAATTTAAGAGAAAATATTTATTACACTAGTGGATCTGCAGATCAGGAGCCTCAACGTCCTATTTACATCAGACATTATTCAATAGGTCATTTTTATTTATTCCTTATTATATAATTGTATATATTGATTCGATCGACTTGTTACCATAATCAGATACATTCCTGAGGGGGGCTGCCGCCCCCTCAACCCCCCGCTATGTCTCTATTTGCATATTTTATAAAGTGTTACGGAATTGTAAATAATTGCATTTATTGTTGTATCTATTCTTTCAAAGAAGTTTAGTAAAGTTAATAAAATGCTAACTTTGTGCATTTTTAGTCGTTTTAGCGTTAAAATAGCCTAATTTTCCCTTAAAAACATTTAAAAAAGTTCCAATAAGGGAAGTAATGGATTTGGCGCCAAATTTGGCGACTGTTTCCCTCCTTGGCGATTTTTTTGGCGACCTTTGCGAGAAAATCCTTATTAGGGATATACCAAATATGGAAGCTCTAATCTCATTATGAGATACGAGAATTTTCCAGAACAGTCTGTGTTCGATAGAAAAGTATAAAAGGAGCATTTTTTCGCCAAGGCAGTCAGTCTCAGATCTGTGTCAGTTTCGTGAAATTCTTGCTTTGCTTTGAGCCTCTTTAGATGAGACTTTCTTTATGTGTTATTGCTAAATAGTTTGTACCGTTGTTTTGCTGTTAACGGCTGTTGTTTAAGCTGTGTTTACTGGTTGAATTGAAGCTGATACTTGGTTTATAGACCTGTATTTTTCTGGAACTTCCTGTGAATACATCACTGAATTTTTGCAGGTTTTGCCTTTCATTCTCGGACAACTTACGGACCCCCAAGTACGCAATAATATGTATTCTTAATGAACGACGGTCTTGTATTATTTCCCTGAAATTCATAAATACCAAATTTCATAACTACCAAATTTCATACAAAAAAAAAAAAATTACATAGCATATCGGAAATATTTTGCGTAACCTTTAAACTAATTTCCAATTCTATGCCCACAATTATCAACAAGAAAACATGCTTTTAAAATTCTAACATAAATTCATTATAATTGATCGGGTGTAACCATGTTAAAATAAACTTTTAAGAAATATCGACTATAGACCGTAATAGTACGAAATTATTTTATATATCACGGAAAAGTAGCCACAGTCATTATAAACGCCAATAATAAGAATAAACTTAATTAATTATAACTCATTAATTTTTCAAACTAATTTGACATCATTCGGATGATTACAGTACATACTCGGAATTATTTTGTGTGGTCCCATAAATTATTTAGTCCATACATAACCTTTTTTAAGAGTAAACATAATTTTAAGCATCTTTATAATGTGTGATAATTTTATTAAGTTCAATGCAGCATAAACGCATTAAAGTGCGCTCTTAAATAAAAGTTTGTCCATAGGCTCTAATGCTACGAAATTCTTTTGCGTGTCTCTGTAAACAAACCATAAACATTCTATACACCTGTAAAAACTATTCAGCTTACTTTGCATTTAAAATTAATAATTGTTCCAAATTTAACATCGTTTGGATGACTACGTGACATTGTCAGAACAATTTTGTAAGGTCCTGTACATTAATTAGAAAGCTTAAGAGCACATATTTTCTTCAAACAACATAAGTTAAACATCTTACTCATGTACGCTACTTTAATTTTTTTGATTGCAAAGTAAAGATGTTAAAATGCGTTTAAACGCAATTCACCTCATACGCCGTAATGTGAAGTATTTTGGCGTGTCCCTGTCTACAATCCATACAATCCATAAAAAATATAGACCTAAAAAAATAAATAGCTATTTCTATACCGAGCCTGAATATATGTGTCAATTTGCAAATTAATCGGAGAATTTTTGCGGCCGCTATTGCGGTACATACAAATTCTTCCCATAGGCCGTAATGATAAAAAAAAATTGGCGTGTCCCTGTACACGAACTGCAAATGGAATGCACACCCAAAACTATACAGCTAATTTCGTGGGGATCATGAACATGTGTACCAAATTTCAAGTCAATAGCGTGATATTTGCGGCCGCTATCGCACGACAGACAGACAGACAGACGGACAGACGGAACACAAAATCCTTTTGAGTCTCAACAGAGGCCCTCCACTGACGTTTCGGTAAAAATTGGAAGTCAATAGCTTGATTTTTGCGGTGGCTATCGCGGTACATACAGATTCTTCCCATAGGCCGTAATAATAGAATGACTTTGGCGTGTCCCTGTACACGAACTACAAATGGAATACACACCTAAAACTATACAGCTAATTCCGTTGGGCTCATGAATATGTGTACCAAATTGCAAGTCAATAGCGTGATTCTTGTGGCCGCTATCGCGATACATACAAATTCCTCCCTTAGGCAGTAATGATAAGAAAAACTTTGGCGTGTCCCTGTATACGAACTACAAATGGAATACATACCAAAAACTATGCAGCTAATTTTGTGGGGATCATGAACATGTGTACCAAATTTCAAGTCAATAGCGTGATATTTGCGGCCGCTATCACACGACAGACAGACAGACAGACGGACAGACGGAACACAAAATCCTGTTGAGTCTCAACAGAGGCCTTCCACTGACGTTTCTGCAAAAATTGGAAGTCAATAGCTTGATTTTTGCGGTGGCTATCGCGGTACATACAGATTCTTCCCATAGGCCGTAATGATAGAATGACTTTGGCATGTCCCTGTACACGAACTACAAATGGAATACACACCTAAAACTATACAGCTAATTTCGTTGGGCTCATGAATATGTGTACCAAATTGCAAGTCAATAGCGTGATTTTTGTGGCCGCTATCGCAATACATACAAATTCCTCCCTTAGGCCGTAATAATAAGAAAAACTTTGGCGTGTCCCTGTATACGAAGTACAAATGGAATACATACCAAAAACTATACAGCTAATTTCGTGGGGCTCATGAACATGTGTACCAAATTTCAAGTCAATAGCGCTATTTTTGCGGCCGCTATCGCGATACGTACAAATTCCTCCCATAGGCCGTAATGATAAGAAAAACTTTGGCGTGTCCCTGTATACGAACTACAAATGGAATACATACCAAAAACTATACAGCTAATTTCATGGGGCTCATGAACATGTGTACCAAATTTTAAGTCAATAGCGCTAATTTTGCGGCCGCTATCGCGCGACAGACAGACAGACAGACGGACAGACAGACAGACACAGACCAAAACCGTTTTGAGTCTCAATGTAGGGCCTCCACTGACGTTTCGGCAATTAAGAAGATCTTTTTTTTTTTTTTTTTTTTTTTTTGAGTATTCAAATTAATAAGGTATTGAGAATGAATTTAAGAAATGCATTTTTTATTTATAAAAAAGAAAACCATGTTTAAAACTACGAATATAATTTCTAATTTATAACAATTATGATTAAAAGTAGAAAAATCATGGAACCATAAGTATTTTTCCCAAGTAGAACAAGAAATATAAAAAGATTGATCACAATTATTTGAATTTCAATTTTGTTCACCGTCAACTATTGTTGATCAGGAACATTTTGTCAAATATTTGGCTTTTCATCGAGATTACTTGATTTGTAAAATTCATATTTACCCAGATTTTTAATTTTTTTTTTAGATGTAAATTAATTATAAATTAGTAAAATCATTTTGAGAAAATTTGTCATTGTCTTCAATATTATTGTCAGTTCTTCCGTCATCACAAAACTTGACAGTTGTTTTATGAATTATTTGAAATAAAAGTTAAATGCGACGTCGAATAGTTAAGCAACAGCTGCTCATCATTCACGATTTTTCATGCAAAAAATAACATTAATAAATAATACAATTGAGAGCAGACGATTAACTCTTGCTATTAATGTCATCGTTTAAAAATAGTAATTAATAATTTATATAAAACAATCATTAACAAAATTTTCTCTGAATGTAATCATTAACAAAATTTTACCTAAATATAATATAAAAGTATTTCCCGTTAAATTATTAATTTCTTTAAATTTAATAAATAAATAAATAAATTGGTTAAAAATAAAAGAAATATTAAATTGTCCGGGCTGAAAAAAAAAATAAATAAAAAAATAAATAAATAAATAAATAAATAAAAACTTGTTTTAATATAATTAACATATTTTCTCTTACAATAATGATTTAATTTAAAAATGTCAAAGATAAATATTTCAGTTGAAATTAAAAAATAAAATACAAAACGCCCTTGCGGGGACTCGATCCCACAACCTACGTATCCGAAGTCAAGCACGTTAACACTTCACCATCTCTTCACACAACGCTGAGTGTTTTGTTGGCTTTTATAGAAATAACTAAAACTAATAGAGGGCATATCTCACCCCCCATGGGAGTTGTTGCAGCAAATTTGTACGGTACCCAATGTTTTCGACCATGCTCTTTAATTTAAGCGTGGTTTGGTTTCAATAGCAATTTTACTGATTCATACTTCCCTTGTAAGTGGTTTTGTGTTGGACAGGCCCGATGTAGTGTTCGTGTATCTTTTGATTTTCGTGCCGTCCTGTAGATAAACTTTATGTGCCTATAAAAACCTGTCCTTTCATTAATGTTTAAAACTACACGCACTCTACTGCAAGATGAGTCGATTTAGAAGCTATTTTACATGCTTATATGTGTTTCTATGAAGCTCGTTATAAAGTAAAGAAACACATTTTGTATTATCTTTGTACTATTATTCCATTATTATACTTTATGCAATTACTAGCGGACTTTTCCCGCTTCGCTGGTAACTATATTTAATTGAATAATGAAAAATAATAACTTTTTTCACTTTATAAATAAAAACTGAAATATATATATACTAGCAGGCTATCCCGCTTCGCTAGTCACTACATTGAAATGATTTCTTTTTAATTGAATAATTGAAACGTTTAAATAAATTTATTTCGATTGGCGACTATTTTCGCCACAGCTTTAGTATGGGATCTCGCCAGTAATATTATACATATATATATTAGTTTCTCGAATCTATACAACAAAACTATTATTGAAACGGAAATTCTCGAAAACAATCCAATAGTAAAGCTTATTCTTCGATTATTCTGGAAACATTTGAAACTGTTACTCATTTAGCAAAAGTCACTATTAGATGAATGTTCTGGAACATTCTGAAAAATAGTCACTTGTTCTACAGGAGTAAAGCAAATAACATCAAATACTGCGGAGCATAAATCTTCGCAAGCTCAAGAAAAATGTTCATTCGCTTAGAGCTCAATCCTTAAAGTGCAATCACTCAGAATAGGTCTCTAAATGACTCTGATTCGCAGTGAATACATACTCTCTCGCATAAATCAACTCACTCCTATTTATAACATTTTGCGATGATTCCATCGAGAATCCCATGGAAAGCTCGAGATCTGTGCTCCCGTGTGTCGGGGATCTTCGAAACTTGAGAAATTCTAAAGTACCATTTTTAATCAAATTTGGTTGCCCTATCACCAAATTTGGTTGCCCTATCACCAAATTTGGTCGCCCACTCACCAAGTTTGTCGCCAAGATTGACCCTACTGAAAGTCAATGAATGAACTGTCCTTTTATTTTCACTTTGTCTATAAAACTGCTTTCATTGCAACGGTGATAATGATCCAGGGCAAAGAATTAATCCCTTATAACAATATGCTATGAGCACTATTTCTGTCGCATTTTAGACAACTAATATTTTTATGGTTATATATATTTCCCATTAAATGTATTGTCATTTATTTTATTATTTAAATATTAATTTAAATTAATCAAATATTTCTGCCGGATAGCGTGCAAGTACAGTCACACACAGCAGCTCGTATATTTGTATTTTAAATTAATTTAGTGATTGGTATATAAGATAAATAAATAAATATGTAAACATTATCGTGCTACACAACTTTATTAAATCTCTCCCTTGGCGGCTTTTGAATTTTTGTTACCATATTAGCGATGATTTTTTTTTTCTTTAATAGAATTTCTTGTATAAAAGGGAGAATCGTATTTTGGTGGTAGTTTTACTGGACACCTTTTCGTTAATTTGTAAGAATTCTTCATATTCTGTTTATATTTTTAATGGTTTTTAGGATTAAAATAGTGCTTGAAATAAATTATCTTTTTTTAAAACTACATGTTTTTTTTTCCTCCCTATAAAATTATCTATTCAGATAAAAAAAGATCATTTATGTGACTACTATTTCGGTTTAATTTCTTTAAATGGCTAGTGCTAAATTAAAATGGATTAAAATAGCTGTTGCTAAATAAAACTTCTTGCGAAAAACATTCGGTTTATTTCACAAAATTTGAAAAATCGCCCAATAGGATCTATAAATAAATCTGATAAAATAAATTTATAGTTCTTAGAGTTTATTGTAGTAAAGAAACAGTCAAATGTGACGTCATGGGAAGTTTTTTTTTCTTTTTCTTTAAATAATAACTTGACAGTAAAAATCTACATGCATAATTTATTTATTTTATTTATTAGGACTGAGGGCCTATTAGTCTCAGACAGCGATTTTTGCGTTGTCGTTTTCGATAGTTACACATTTGTCCAAATCTAAAATTTATCGAAAATATAATTGAATAATTTGAAAGCGATGTTATAATTGGGAAGAAAAAAAAAGAAAACACTAATAGTCCTCCGTCCTAAACTAAATTCTGCTTTTGCCAGAATTTCATTAAAATCTTTTCAAAATGACATTGACATGAGTCCCCCCAAGGCACAACTATGACATGAGTCCCACCCCCAAGGCCCAACTTTGACATGATCCCCCCCCCCCCAGGCCGAACTTTGACATGAGTCCCCCCAAGGCACAACTTTGACATGAGTCCCCCCCAAGGTACAACTTTGACATGAGTACCCCCCCAAGGCACAACTTTGACATGAGTCCCCCCCCCCCCCCAAGGCACAACTTTTTTTTTTTTTTTTTTTTTTTTTTTTTTTTTTTTTAGGATAGATTTTTTAACATATTGAATCGTTTCTTTACGGGATGTCAAGTATTTTACCCTGTTACCATGTTTTTATTAACTTCGATTCTTGTTTTTTTTAAGGACTGAGGGCCTATTAGTCTCAATCTGGGATTTTTGCGTTGTCGTTTTCGATAGTTGGACATTTGTGGAAATCTAAAATTTATCGAAAATATAATTGAATAATTTGAAAGCGATGTTATAATTTGAAAAAAGAAAAAAAAATCTAATAGTCCTCCGTCTTAAACTAAATTCTGCTTTTGCCAGAATTTCACCAAAATCTTTTTATTATTATTATTATTATTGAAAGAAAAAGAAAAGAAAATTAATAATAATCAGTATCGTTACAAGCGATATCGAAAAAGTTTTTTTTAATAATTTTGAATTAGGAAATAAAAAGTGCGCGTGAAATAATATGAAATAAAAATAAGTAAAAAAGTGAATTTAATGATTTAATGTTTTTGTTTTTCGGGGGCTGCTCATGCATATAAAAAATGCGTATTAAAACGAGTCGAAGAAGGAAGCGAAATAAGTATTGAGTTGTATTACGATAAATACGATATATAATATGATACGATATATTAGACCTATCGTCCACGGTTAGTAGGCATTTTCGTTGAAAGGAATAGTTTGTTCGTTCGGTGCAAGTTGCACATTAGTCCCGTGAGGTACAACTTTCACATTAGTCCCTTGAGGTACAACTTTCACTTTAGTCCCGTCAGGTACAACTTGCACATTAGACCCCTTTAAATATAGTAACCAGCGAAGCTGGCAAAACATTCGTTGATTCACTACCTCAATTGATTTTTTTTTTTTTTTTTTTTTTTTTTCTGAGATAAACAAGAGCAATTCTCGGCACTTTTTCTTACTTTTAAAGATAACTGTCTGTAATTCACAGACACTTTATCTTAAAGTGTTTATTCCGAGCTTAACACATGTAAATATCGATTTCAGTTTAATTCAAATTCTGATAACGAAACACCAATGCCGTCAAAAAGCCTATCGAAAAACGTTTTGAAGAGTGTGCTTCTGTTCAAAATCGGTTATAAATCAAGTACAACAAAATAAAACAGAATTTAATGATTATTCTTTAAGCCTAATTTACATTTTTGACGAAGGGGTTTCCAGAGTTTTAAAGGTTGAAGAAAAGCATTTTTAATTTTCTTTTCTTTTTCTTTCAATAATAATAATAATAAAAAAGAGATTTTCATGAAAACTCCTAAATTTGTTTTTGGCAACAATTAAATTAAGGATAAAATTTTAATGGCTATTTTTACAGCTATTATGAAGTTAATATTTTCATATTTTAGTTAATTAAAAGAAAACAAATAAAAAATTCGAAAATCGGGCTTCGAGGTGCACAAGGACCCCTCGGAGGGCACCTTCGTGTCGAAACACGTGACTGTCCGAGCTACCGTCTTTGCTCTACGCTGTCCACACACAGACACACAAACTTTTCCTTTTATATAGATAAAGATTGAGATTATACCATATTATATTACACCATTCTTAGTCTTTATATTATATTATAACATTATTATTTTTATTTACTATACAATATTTTATTTCATACCACTATTGAGATTAAAATATGTAAAACTAACAGATTACAAAATATTTAGCAGTCCTAATATACAAGCTAAATTAATGGCATTGCTTTATTAATAATAATACTAATAAACAATCTGGTGTGGAACAACCACACGACTTCCATTATCCACTATTACTCGTATTATATGCACTTTTTAGAGATAATGTGATCAGAAGATATAGAATTGAGCTAATGGAATAGACAACTAAAAATTTTCCAGTAAGCGAAATTTAATACACGTTTTCGGTAAACGCATGAAAATGTAAAGACATAAAATAGAGTTTACATAGCAAGGAAAACAAAAAAAGTAGATTTTTTATTTTTTTCATTTATTTGATACACTAATTTCCGAGATCTAAAACTGAACGATCTGATCAGGATGACTATTAATTTTCCTGTAATAACCGCGTAAAGCACGAGAAAAGATATCTAAAATGGGTTTATGTAACAGTTTTCAAGAAAATCGCTTGAGCCGTTTTTGAGACACCGATTTTTACCGAAACCTGGCATATTCAGTTGTTGACCGGAAAACAACAATTACATGCAAAAGGATATTTAAAAGAGGGTTAATATTGCAAGTTTGAGAAAAAATCCGTACAGAGGCATCCACTCGCAGTACCTGAAATTCAGCTATTTATGCTGGACGCCTATCAATTTTCCTGAACTAACCAACTATATCATTCGAAAGGACATCTAATAGAGTGTTATATAGAAACTTTGAAGAAAATCGTTAGAGCCGTTTTAGAGATACGGACTTACGGCCCCACTTCTGGTTTCGGATGTCCTACTTCTGGTTTTCCAATTTTCATCAAAATATGGAAATTTCATCTGTACACCAGTTCTGTCTCAATTCTGAAGTTTCGTAGCTGAATCTGTATTAGTTTCGGAGATATAATAGTCAGAAGATTAGTCAGATACATACACACACTGACAAATTGCCCAAAACCTCTTTGTTGGACTCAGGAGACCTTAAAACATGTAAATCAGGTGAAATTTCAATATCGTATTTTTGGACCAAATACTTCCAAATACTAGCATCACCTACGGTATTCTGGTAATGGAAGTAAAAAATACAAACTCAGAAAGATTAAAATTCACTCCATTCAATGAATTAAAACTTAAAATGTGTACGCTCCAGAGGGAACGTCAATAAAGTTGTAATCTCTATAGATAATATTCTATAAAAGGTTTATTATCTATATGATATTTCTCTAACGTGGACCACTTACGATTATATTTTGTCGAAACGATACGATAATGATGTAATTAATAAAATACACAAGAATAAAAATAACATTTATAAATGGACAATATTTAAGCACGCGAACTCAGCTCAATGATTCAGAAAAAATGACGACATTAGTCTGATGAGATTATTTTATGGAAAAACGTATTTTTAAAAGTTGTTTCTTCAGAATCTTTGCAAGAGTCATTTTAAAGATAGCAATATTTTAAAGATATATATATGCACTACTTTAAAAAATATGAATTATTATCATAATTTGACTAAAACATGCAACCATAAAAAGTATAATCGGAGTTATTAAAAAAATAAAAATAAATAAATAAATAAATAAATAAAATAAATTGTTCCAAAATATATAAATGAAAAGTCGTCGCCAACAGAGCGACAAATATTTAAAAGGCGTCATGGAAGGGTCCTATACTAAAACTGTACTGCCTGCTGAAATATGAAAACTGGGTCGTCAACCATGAATTTTATTTATAAACCTTCCTTTGAATAATTTTTCTTTCACTATTGCGCAATATTAATTTGGTTTTAGTAATAATTTGGCTTCTGGAAAATTTAAATTTTAATTTGGTGGTGAAATTGGTATCATATTTATGAGTTTCAAATTTTAAAGATAAATAAGAAAAGAAAGTGCTAAAATTTCGCATGGGTTTGCTAGTTAATCTAAATATTACCAGATATATAAGGAGCAAACATTCAAACCGTGGTTTCTCCTTCAGATACAACTTTTCAGACAACACAAAAACTAACAAATTAAAAAATTAGTAAACATAAAACCTAATTATCGTTTGTTTAGATGTATTACTAGATACTAGGAAAATATGTAGACATATTTAGGAAGATATGTAGACATACTATTTTGACACATTAAAAAAAAATCACTAAATCTCTTTTTTTTTTTCAGAAAACACTGTTTGAATATTTGCTCTTCATGTATGTTTTACTTGCACAGAAAATAACAGCATCAGAGTTAAGTGTGAATTTTTTAATTCTTTGTTTTCTTTTAGAAAAAGGCATCATGAGTACGAAAAGAATGAATGTCAGCCGAATGATTGCCTTAAATTGGCTGAAGAATCAGAGAACAGAATCATTTGGTTGGGGTAAGAATACGCACCGAGCGATTACAGCTCTGCACTTGGCCAGTGCGATGACATTTCAGGGTGAAGGTTTAGAGGAAGAGCTAATCGCGAAGGAGTTGGATTCGCAAACATCTGCAGCTTTGCTCAGGTAAGTGATGGAAGTTCCTCATTCTGATAAAATGGTTATGAGTTTACATATACTGCTGTTCATTAAAATTGCAACACTAAGAAGGAATGCGAATATGAAAATGATATTTATTGGGCACATAAATTATAGTAGGAAGAACAATTGATTAAAATTTCAGGAAGTTTTGAATAATATATCCTGAGAAAGTAGTACATAAAGCAGTGACCACTGGGAGCAATAACAACACTTACCTGCCTAAGCATTGAAACAGACAGCGATTGGATGACATGTACGAGTAGAGCACTTAATGAAGCTTCAACACGATGCAACAATTCATCGATCGTAGTTACCAGTGAGTGGTGGAGGAGGGCAGTCGCTTTTCAACGATTTAATAGTGATTTTTATTGGTGCTAGATAAGGAGAAAGCGCTGGCCACAGCAGCAATCGAACACATCCTGCATCAAGGAAAGTCAGGAAAATACGGGCAACTTACGGTCGTGCATTATCCTGCTTAAATGTTGCGCTACAGAAGCCTCGAATATAGGGCAGAGTGATGCCCCTTAACTCGTCAGAAATGTAATGGTCGGTATTTAGAATGGCGAGAATGAAAACAAGAGGTGATCGAGAAGTGTATCCAATGGTACGCATCTCTCCAGGTGGTGACCCAGTATGTGGCTACCAAAAATTTTATTACCCTCAAAATTACATCACTGATATGGGGGCCTTTAATGTGTGATCAACAACGAGCCTGGACGTAGGAATGGCGTGAAGTCGTCTTTCAGTCAAATCACAATCCTATTTACAGCATGGAGATTGCCTTATAAGTGTTTGACGGTACTGTGAATAATGCACATTGCCAGCTGGTATTCGATATCGCTACACTGTCCATCACCTGCAGTGATGATATGGGAACTCATTGAATTCACATCTCTATTACTTCTTGTTCGCATTCCCGGCACTGTGAATAGCGGCAATTAAATTTCTGGTGAGGTAAGGCCCGCCCCTTTGCCCTGGATTCGAAGCCTCCGTAACGCAACATTTAAACAGTATAATGCACGACCGAAAGTTGACTGCATTGTGCGGACCTTCCTTGGTACAGAATTTGTTGAACCGTTGCTCCGGCCGACGCGTTCTCCTGATCTCGCACCAATGAAAAGGACTATTTAATCGTTGAAAAGCGACTGGCCCCCTACCACTCACCAGTAACTACGATCTATGAATTGTGGCATCGTGTTGAAGCTACATGGAATTCTCTACCCGTGCATGTCATCCAATCGCTGTCTGATTCAATGCCTAGTAAGTGCTGTTATTGCTCCCAGAGTTCCCTGCTTTATGTACTCTTTTCTCAGGATTTATTACGCCGAAATTTTAATCAATTGTTCTTCCTACTATAATGTATGTGCCCAATAAATATCATTCTCATATTCGCATTCCTTCTTGGTGTTGCAATTTTAATGAACAGCGGAGTATTTTTCACTAAAAGATGATTCCATATCAATTTTGCAGTTCCTCTTTTGAATTTTTGCCCCGAAATTAAGTATAGATTAGAGAGTAATATAATAAAGGAAATTTAACTTCACACGATATATGGTTCAATTTAACTATTTAAAAGAAAGTTCTTTTTTTTTTTTTTTTTTTTTTTCTACTCTAAAAAGAAGTTCTCTTCAAATTATGGGACATTTATGACATTTTTGTTTAAATTTCTGTGATTATTTCGTAAATAAAGGAGTTTCTCGTCAATTCAATGAGAAAAAAATCCGTGGAAAAATATGTTACTTAAATTTACAGGCCTTGCACTTTAAAAACACACAAGCAAAAATAAATAAATAAATAAATAAATAAAAATAAATAAATAAATAAATAAAATAAAATAAAATAAAAAGAGAGAGGAGATTTGTCTCCCCCCCCCCCACACACACACAGTGTACGTATATGTTGGGGAAACTGTACCATAAGAACTTTATATTTATTTGAAAGTTATTAGCAGTCGGGGCTGTTTATGGTTTGTCATATTACACCCAACTAATGATGCTATTATGTGTAAATAGTTCTTCCGCAGTTTCCCTGTTTATTAAACGACTATTATTATGTAGGAAATAAATTACTTAATCGACAAGCTCCTTATTAATCAATTACAATATTTTTCATAACTTCATCTTCAACACTGTAAAAAATAGTTTCTTAAAAATAAATATATATTGTCTCAAAATAGCTCCGAAACAATATATACTTAAATTTGAAAACACATATACTCATTTTTCAACATACTGGCATGCTCAAAAATGGGGTTAATCAATAAGAATCCCAATATCCCCATGTTTGACACGTCAATATACACAAAAATGAGTACATGGGTTTTCAAATTCAAGTATTATATTGTTTCGGAGCTATTTTGGGACAGGATATACTTATATTTAAGAAACTATTTTTTAACAGTGAATAGATTCACTGTTGTAAGTGAACTTTCCATTTGTTTCTAAAAAATTACTATCTCGCAATGCTCTTATTGTGTATATATATATCTATATCTATATATATATATACCTGCAACAGCAATAACAAAATTTTATTACATGTTATTTGCCCGATTATTTTCATATGTTTTTGCAAATAACCAAAACAGAATTTTTGATTCAATAAAAATGAATTAATAATAGATAAATAAATATATTTATAAACAAATAAATAAATAAACCTCATCATATTTCAACAAAAATCTTAAAAAAAAAATAAATAAATAAATAAAAAACGACGGATATTATTTACTTTTACTAGTTCCGACAAAATTCTGACTACATTAATATTCGTACATACGTATATTATAAATTTAATATCTACATTGTATGTTCGTGATCAAACCATTAATTGAATTTTATACACCTTTAATATTATAAATAATTTTTAAACTGATAATTAACTGAATTTTTCACAAAAAATGAGCTTCGGAAGAGACAAAAAATAGAGACAATTTTAGAAAAGATAAAACTCTATGAGAAATGGTGTTAAAAAGACATTATGGATATATAGCAATACATATGATTCCAAATGTTATATTAAAATGTGATTTTATAAATCATGTTTCTTTTCTTCTCTTTTCTTAGTTTCTTTATTTTTTCTTTGCCAAATACGTGAATATTTTTTTTACAAAATACAGGAAAATCGGATGAGATATTCGTTATCAATTTAGTCGTTTTATTATAATTATAATAATTATTATTATTCTAATGATGTTCACAGTTTATAAAGGCTATAATTATATAATTATTATTTCAATGTTTTTATTAACTTCGATTCTTGTTTGTTTGTTTGTTTGATTGTCCGGTACAAATCTTGAAATCTATTTTTAACTAACTTCCCTACTAGCTAGACATTTGAAACTTTCACTTTAGCTCAGAACCACGTGAAAACAATACTTCGAAGTCAGACATTCGAATTTTCGAATAGTTTTCTTTTAAGGAATTAAAATAAGAAAATAATGCAATAAAATAGCCATTAAAATATTAGCTTTAATTAAATTAATGCAAAAAAAAAAAAAAAAAAAAAAAAAAAAATCCGAGTTTATTTTCTTTTGACATAAAATAAATATATTTAATTCAACGTGATTCTTAAAAGATTATAAAAAGTCAAATTATGTATCTCACAAAATTTGATGTCATTATCACTTTAAAAATTTTATACACATTGGTAAGTGCTAATTTAGTTCATGATGCTAGAACACGTTGTTCTGAAAAGAGTAATATTTTATTTTTAAAACCAACTTTTTTTTTTTTTTTTTTTTTTTTCACTATTTTTATTATTTCACTGAACTGAGTCCATGTGCTTAAATATTATTTTTTATCCTCGCGTATTATATTGAGGATTCATCAGAAATTTAAAAACATGGCATATAAAATTTTTTTTTTATCTTATAATTATTTTTAAAAATTAGTTATGGAAGTAAAAAAAGTGAATACAGGAAGAAAAATCCAGTTTTAATTTATCAATTGGATAAATTTGTATTTTTACTTATTAGTTGTGCATTTTTAATGCCATTTCTAATTTAACTTTCTTTTCTAAAATTGTTTATTTTATTTTATTTTATTTTTTCATTTTTGCCAAAGCTTAATTTTGAAAAAATTAAATTAGTATTAGATTAAAAAAAAAAATGCTTATGTTGAAGTTAGGTTAGGTGCTTCAGTGATTGCCGTGATTCAGTAATTGACATCTATCCCGAAAAAATTAATAAATAAGAAAAATAATAAAATCATATATTTTACATCTAAGGATTTTGACATTTTATGTCAAACACTGGAGCATAGAGTGCTAATAACTGGTAAAATGAATAACGAGCTGTGTCAAACACTGAAATATAGCGTGTCAATTACTGATAAAGTTAAAAACTGTCAGTGTCAATTACTGGAACATTGAGTGGGTGTCAAATAAAAATTAAAAAAATAATAATAATAATAATAATTGTTATCAAATGTATATATTTTAACATATATGGGGTTCTGAATGTCTTTCAAACCATATGTACTAACTTAAAATTTCTAAAAATATTTTCCGATGACTAGAACATTAAAAACATCAGAGATTGCTCTAAAAGTGTCAATCACTGATGCGCTTATCCTATATAAAATTCGATTAATAAGTTGATAACGAACTTGCCATCCATATATTCATCCATATATCATTCATGTATTTATTTGTTTAATATTTATGGGCAAAAGTAAACAACGATCAATCATGCGGTTTCCATAGATTATTATCACGCACTCATTCCTTCAGTTAAATTTCAAGGTATTAAGCCTACGTGATCACACAACGGACAGGCAAAAAGCAATATAAAGAGCTTTATTGAATTCATAATCATTCTTGAAGATAGTTGGTAAGTGTTAAATACGTTTAACACAAATGGAAATGATATTTCCAATTGTAGCCTATAATGTATTTGAATATTTTATTGTAGCCCTGTAAATCTTAATGTTATACATGCCATATTCTTCTTAAAGAAATAATAATAATAATAATAATAATAATAATAATAATAATAAATAGAGTATTTTACAATGATTTGTGCAGTTCAAAGTTATTTAAATATGACTTTTAAAAATGCCCCTCATAGAACGCACTACATTAACATTCTTTTGGGTGTCTCTGTAAACATACAAGTCGAACAATTTACATTTTATTAAATAAAGAACATGCCACTGTGAACTTGATTAGCATATATCATTTTAAAGAAGTCCTACTAATATTTACGGACGCTGGCAGCAAAGAGAGGGATAGATGAATAGACGAACAGAAAAAAAAAAGTTGACTGAAATCATAATTATTCTTAAACACTTTTTTAATTTAATTAAAGAAACCTTTAGGCACTTGCCTCATACGACGGATTTCGATGGTATCTCGGTACATTGCATATTCATAATTGTTGTAATTTGCAAAACCCCTTACTAAATTTACTTCTTCTATCCCGTTTAATCGCGGAGCAGCAAAGAAAATAAAACTAGTTGGCATAGGTGGACTCTGCTCAGTTTCCCATCATATATGTATACGTTCTCATAAATTTCAAGTGCAGGACATTCTTTTAACACGATTAAAGAGAAATGAATTTGACCAAACGCTTGACACAGTGACAGAATGAAATCCTCGTCTAATAAGCTATCCACCGTTCACTTCGATATGTTTATCTTATTCTAATATATTAATTTATTTTATTAGGGCCAATTTCGTAGTTTAGTTTTCATTCTACTATTTCCAATGCAACAATCCTCAAAATGCATATTTATATGGAAATTTTTCTATTTTGCTATGTTGATAAAATCTTAAATTACGAATAACTTACGAAATTTACCTACTAGAATATTTGTAGTCAATCATGTTCAAACAAGTATCGTAAATGTTATTTTGAAGTTGTCTGATATATTTATGATTCTCAAAATGAACTTTTATGCTTAATTTTGCTCTAATTATCTGTCATTTTAAGTAAATCGTAAATTCCAAATAACTTATGAATTTTTTTAATTGGAAAATTCGTAGTCACTGACATTCATGCCAAACGCCTAAATAATATTTCAAAAGTGGTCAGACATCTTTACGATGAAAATATCCTTCAAGATTGACGTTTACGTGAAATTTTGCCCTATTCTGCCATGTTAAGAAATTCGTAAATTTTCAATAATTAACGATAATTTATATTGGAAAATTCATAATCTGTAATATTCATTCCAGTATCCTTTTTATGTGAGTTTAAAATTTTCAGGTTGTTGGCCCTTGGAAACAAGATGGCGTTCCAAGTTGGCAAACAAATATATCAAATGCATTTTTGAGATAAGTTTACAGTACAAATTTAGTTCGAATTAATTCAGAATCTCAAAAGTCATCGTGTTGAAAAATTAAGTGGCCACCATTTGGTTCAAAATGGCGGAGAAAGTTGCTTAGTGAACTAATATTTGTAAGATAAGTCCACTGTCCAACTTTAGTTCGAATATATTCAGCATTTCAAAAGTTATCGCGATAACAAAGTCTCAAGTGGAAGTGTTCAAGTGGACGCAACCCTGAAACAAACTTGCCCATCGAAATCATAGTTATTTGAATGATAAATCCATTTTTCAAGTTTTATTTGAATTGGTTAAGTATTTCAAAAGTTACCGTGAAAGCAAGCTTTCAAGTGGGGACCATTTGGAAACAATATAATGGAGCAAGTAGCCCAGCAAACTCATCCAAGATATTTGAAGCATAGATTCACTATCCAACTTTGGTTCGAATCAGTGCAGTGTTACAAAAGTTGTTGTTATGGCAAATTTTCAAGTGGCAGTCTAAATGGCTACAACTTGAAAACGAAATGGCGAAACAACTTGCCCAGCGAAATCATCCAATATATTTGTATGATAAGTTCATTGTCCAGCTTTAGTTCAAATTATATCAGTATTTCAAAAATTATCATGATAAGAAATTTTTAAGTGGCACCATGATTTCAAGTTGACACCCCTTGGAAAAAAAAAAGCGGAGTGAGATGCCCAGTGAATTTATCTGAGATATTCCAATGATACAGGTACAACTTTCACATTAGTCCCTTGAGGTACAACTTTCACTTTAGTCCCGTCATGTACAACTTGCAAATTAGTCCCATTTAATTTCCTTTTTTTTTTCTTTTTTTTTTTTACTTTTTTTTTTTTTTTTTTCTTTTTTTTTTTTTTACTTTTTTTTTTTCTGTTATGTAATTACTGTGACAATTTTTAATCAACTTGAAATTTTGAATTAAAAGAAAGGTTTTTCGTGATACACCCTATTTGAATAATCATTGAATAATTTCTCTTTCGAAAAATGACCAAGGCAGAAATCAAACTGAGTTTTTAACTCAAGGGATTTGACGTAGTATATACCGACTTTAATTGTAATAATTTTGCCAGTTACGCGTATACCAGATTACCTCATTTGTTATAGCACTGGTGCTATTAACCAAACAGCAAAATCCAATTTCTAGTTTTTTTTTTTTGGTTTTTTTTTTAGCATGCTTTTGCAAAAATAAATTTTTATTTCATGCTTTTTAGGGCTCCACAATAAAGAGCTTCTACTGTTAAAAAATATTTTTTTATTTAAAATTATTATATCTATTTTTATTTTTTTAATGTTTCATTAAGTAATAGTTTTAGTTCCTACCAATACTTCAGTCTTCTACTTAAGTTTGATATTTTGAAATGGAAAGTGGCAACTCTTTTGTTTTCAGTTTGGGAGTTTTTTAGAATTCAGATTCAGTGGCTTTTTTTGAAACGAACGAAACGAACAAAGTTTATACTTGTTTTCGCCCTTTAGTCGGCGGCATTTATGGAAGAATTTTAAAAATTCTACCCTCATAGTTTAAGAGTTTACTTTGCCCATTATAGTTGGCATTCTGTAGTTAAATAATGAATTTAAGTTAATAATGAATTAATGTTACATTAAGTTAAGTTAATGTTAGTTAATGATAATTAATTGTTAATTAATGTTAAGTTAATAATGAATTTAAGTTTTACGATACAGTTTATTGGGGTAGTATGTGTTATCTATGTAAAGTATTTCGCGAATTGTGTCAATTATTACTGTTGTGTTACGGTAACTAAAAGAAAAAAAAACTCAAGTGTTTTTTCTATATTTTTTATATTTTTTATTTTTATTTATTTATTTTTTATTTTTTCAAATGAAAATTATTAAATTTCTAATTATTAAATTTTTACAAGTACAACACATTCTATCTAGGAATGCATCGCATCCCATATCCTCTGGTGAATTGAGCCTGTTTGTGAATGCACTGGCGATTACCTGTTATAATCCTCGACATTTTCATGGCTATAACCTTGTTCAGATTCTTCATGATAGAGTGGTTTCTGCTAAAACTCCAGTACCAAGTGCCTATTTGACACTCTGCAACATGAACTGGACACTCTCTACTTCCAGCGTAATGAGATTGATGGAACTTCTCCACAAGGAATCAAAATATCCATTCAATATAGGTAATGTAAAATTTTTTTTTCGTTTTATTATATCTCACAACCTCGTCTCTAGCCACAATTTAACGAGTACATCAGAATTGTAGTAAAATTGTTCCCTCTTAATCTATTTTTTAACCTTTCAGCTTATATTACAGTGTTGACAGAACTCGGAGAGAGGTTAATTTTAAGCAAAATTTGGGAGTGTACCTAGTTTTTGGTTCTTACTTTTAAAATCCTCCAACAGTGTTTAAAATTTTCTTAAACAACTTTTACTTTTGCATAAGTTAATAATAATAATAATATTAATAATGGGGGGATACTACGAAATACTGCAACAGTTGATATCACGCCCAGTAGCGTTTTTGAACTAAATACACTGCTCTGCATGAAAATCAGCTCTAACACCATTCTTGCAAATTCTTATGTAAAATGATATTCTGAATCCGAAGATGACGATCATCTCGTTCCATCACCTACCGTATTTTAGGGACACCCGCCTCCCCCCATTTTTACCATTGCTCGGTAATTTTATGGCTATGAACTTAATGTGATGGGGGGGGGTAATGGATTATTTTAACTATTAAGTGTCTTCTGAGGGCTACAGAGTTGAAAAATTCTAAAAAATGAACATTTGTACTAAGGGGTAAATTTAGGGGGTGGGTTGTCACTGAAATTAAAAATTACATTTATTATATTTCATTCATCTATTATTGTTAATATTTATTATACATTGCATTTTTTGTTTTTAAGTGTTAAAATATTCCCTTTGTACCCTCTAAATCAAATTCATGGACATAAAATTACTAAACAGTGATGAAAATTGGAGGAAGGGGGTGGCGTCACGAGAAAACGGTGGGTGATTGGGCAACACGGGAGCCACATTCGAATTCAGAAGGTCACTTTGAAATATTTATAAAATATCCACACATAGTGGAAATCTTGTGGAATGTTTATAAAATATTCACACTTGGATCATTTAAAAAGCCTTCGTGGGACAATTTCTGAACAACGGGTCATAGGTTCGCCATCACTGTATAGAAAATCTATATCTACCCTTAATTGTACGATTATTATTACATGTTTATAATAAATTACAAAAAAATATGATAATTTTATACATTTTAATTTTTAACTTGCTGCGGTAACTTATTTGTGTAAGAAATTTAATAGAAGATATACATATCTATAGATATTTATTGCCACTAAATCAATTCAATAGTAGGTGTATAGAAAATTTTCACCAGAGAGAGTTTTAAATAAATAATTATATAAAAATAAAATAATAATAACGATAACAATGATAATTAATAACTGAACCAAATATTTTGTTTAAAAATATAGGTAATGTATGTTTTCAAATTGCTTTTACTTTTTTAAATTAGAAAATAAAATTTTGTGTCTTGTATTAACTTTTTTGCGAAACTTAGAATCTATTTTTTGATAATTTAAGTGTAATAAATTGGACTTTTCGTTATAAGAACTTTTGTTGGAATTTGATTACGCTAACACTAACACAGATATTTTTAAATGTAACTTCTGTTTTGCTTTTTTTTTTTTTTTTTTTTTTTTTTTTAATTATAAATTATACAAGGAAAGTATTTTAATAATAAAAAGATTCGATTATGAGATATTTGCATATAATTTATTTGTACTATAAGTTTTTTGGTCTTTCGAATTTATTTAAGCTGTTTTTACGATATTGTACGTATGCGTGTGAGTGAACACGATAATTTCTTAACGCGTTGTTGGAATGAGTTGAAAACTGTATCGATGTTATAGGTTACCATCGTACGAACTGTATAGATTTTGATGAGTACGGGATTTATAGTAGGATTCAAACTATTTAAATTGCCATAGTTTCTAAATGTCTAATTGGTTCAGCTGAAAGTTGATAGGTAGATTATTGGTAAATATCGTTCAAACTGTGTAGATTTAGATGACTGTGGAAATTAGAAGTATTTTACATGAAAAAGGAATAGTTCTTAATTATATAACCCATGGACTCAAATTATTTGATAGCGTCTAAACGCCTTATCTGATTAAGGGAAAAATTGATAGGTAGGATACTGGACAATACCGTACGATTTCTATATATTTCGATGAGCGCAGGTTTTTATAGTTCTTTTACAGAAACACAAAGAAAACTTCTTTATCAATATGGCCAATGTACTCAAATTATTTGAAGTGGAACAGCATATAAATGCCATATTTGATTAAGCGAAAAATAGGCAAGTAGGTTATAGGTCACCTTCGCATAATCTGTGTATAGATTTTAATGAGTATAGAACTTATAGTTCTTTTACAGGGAGACAAAAAGGAATTCTTTATCATTCCAGACCACAGTCCCGAATTATTTAAAGAGTGCTAGCGTCTAAACTTTACGTTCGATTAAGGTATAAATCGGTAGGCATAGTTTTAGTTTTTTTTCGCAGAAACCGTACATATTCATGAGCATAGAACTTATAGATTTTTCTACCAATATGCAAAGTCAAATTTTTATACATTGTGGTCTATGGATTCAAGCTATTTTAAATTTGTTTTAGCAATGTTAAATGGTTTAGAACTATTGGAAAAATAATAATAATAATATATTTTTTTTAAACAACAGTTAATTATTAAATGCTCGAAAATTCCAGCGGAGTCAATCTAGATTTTATAAACTTTACATATGCTTTAATCTCTGATTTACCGTCCTAAATATTATTTAAAATGCTTCACATCACATTAAAATTTGCAATTATTTATTGTAACTTTTGTGAAAATTTACAAAATACTGTCATTCGTATATTTATGTTTAACTAAATTAAATGAGGGTAAACACTATTAAAAGAAAAGCTATTTTTAAAACTCCAGTTTTAATTGCATCACTTAGTAAATACAGAAAGTGGTTATTAAATAATTACACGATAAAAAGAACTTTTTATATACCATGTTTTTTAAATTTTCTGTTGAATCATATAAACGCTACCGAAAGCAGCGGGGACCCGAAACAGTTGGCTAAAAGTACTTAACAAATGCATTGTCTCCGTGTTCAGATTTATTCTGAAAGTTTCAAATGTCTAGCTAGTCGGGAAGTTACATGATTGTCGAGTCACATATTAAACGCTACCGAAGGTTGCAGGGACCGAAACAGTTGGCTACAAGTATTTAAAAAATGCATTTTTACCGTGTTCTGATTTATTCTGAAAGTTTCAAATGTCTAGCTAGTTGGGAAGTTACATGTTATTCGAATCACATATTAAACGCTACCGAAGGCTGCAGAGACCCGAAACAGTTGGCTACAAGTATTTGATAAATCCATTTATACCGTGGTCTGATTTATTCTGAAAGTTTCACATGTCTAGCTAGATGGGAAGTTACATGATTGTCGAATCACATATTAAACGCTACCGAAGGCTGCAGGGACCCGAAACAGTTGGCTACAAGTATTTGAAAAATCCATGTTTACCGTGGTCTGATTTATTCTGAAAGTTTCAAATGTCTAGCTAGTTGGAAAGTTACATGATTGTCGCATCACATATTAAACGCTACCGAAGGCTGCAAGGACCCGAAATAGTTGGCTACAAGTATTTGAAAAATCCATGTTTACCGTGGTCTGATTTTTTCTGAAAGTTTCAAATGTCTAGCTAGTTGGAAAGTTACATGATTGTCGCATCACATATTAAACGCTACCGAAGGCTACAAGGACCCGAAACAGTTGGCTACAAGTATTTAAATAATATTATAGTTTTAAAAAATTAAAGAACACGCTTTTATAGAAGTGTGAACTAAAAAGCACAAAATATCTATCTTAGTATTAAAATGCAGGGTAAGCGAAAATCGTGCGAGTGACACACCATGATATTTACATACATTTAAATATTTAACTAAAATAATTTAGAATTAAACAAAAACCATTTTTAAAAAATCTCCCCTGACTGGGCTCGAACGCTAGACCTTTAGGTTCGTAGCGCGAAGCTTTACCTCACAGCCTAAGCGTTCACGTAGGGAAAGTATTTTTTTTACAATATAGATATTTTGTTTGCTCCCAGAGCAGTTACAAACATACAAACATACATACAAACATACATACAAGTGATGCTAATAAAAGCGTGTTAAAAATGCATTTTTACCGTGTTCTGATTTATTCTGAAAGTTTCAAATGTCTAGCTAGTCGGGAAGTTACACGAATCTTGAACCATATAATAAACGCTTACGAAGGTTGTGGGGTGAAGTTGGTTAAAAGTTTTTAAAAAATGCACTGTCACCGTGTTCTGAGCTCTTCTGAAAGTCTCAATGTCTGGCTAGTCGGGAAGTTAGTTAAAAATCGATTGCAAGGTTTGTACAGGACACGCAAACAAACAAACAAATAAGAATCGACGTTAATAAAAACATGGTAAAATCGCTATTTATTAATTTTCTCAGAACTATGATGGATTCTATTTTGTCATACATAATTGACTAATCTCAGTCAAAAATATTTTAAAGGTTTAACCCTTAGTATACTGGCTGTAATTAACAGTACCATCAATAGACGCTTTATGTAATCGTTTGATTTTATTGAGTGCTACTGATGTTTTTGCTTCTCATTTTTCACGACCTTCATGTGTGGCTATAATTAATTCCTATATTACCGCAAGAATATCCCATTAATCTAAGGAAAAATATAAGGGATGCAAAAGTAAATAAGCTTTTTGCATTTTTTTTAAGGATGTATCAATGGTGTAAGTAGAGAAATAACGTACGTTCACCGACCGGGAGGCGTGGAGAAGTGATTTGTTGATGAGTAAAACGAACATTCTCAATGAGCTCCGCATTTTAGTTAGTTATATAGGTGGAAAGTGATCTTAGAGAGTAAAGATCATGCGACTAAATAATTTATAAAAGGAATAAACGCTGATGTTTCTTGTTCATAGTATTGTAATTAAAGCTTCATTTAATATATATATATATATATATATATATGTGTATTATTTCCATTGTAATTTAATCATTTGAAGCTTCGGTCGATATTAGGTTTAGAACACTCAATCTAAAACGTGTTACGATGAAATTATCTCATTCTTATTTTAATAATCTCATAATGAGTTTTAAAGTTCCCGTTTAAAAAATTGTGTATTGTGATTTCTATTAAAGATTGACAAATATATTTTGCTTGAAATTTTTAAAATAAATGATCATTGTTTTGTTTATTAAATTGAATTAAAGTTACAATACTATATAATAAAATAGATAACACCACTATTCGTATATGATTTTAACTTAAAAAAATAATTTATGCACAGTTTTTATCGCTTTTAAAGTATTCATTTATTTATAAAATGTTTAGTGTATACAACTGATTAATATACAAAAAGTTTGTTAGTGAGTACCCCTATAAACCCGAAAGGCCGCCACTGAGTGTGAACTGTTCTGATTCACATTGGTACTGCAGACATCTATAGTTACGCATACTCAACCATGAACACGTGTTGCTCAAATTGGACTCCCTTTCTCCTAAGAAGATGTCGACCCGAATTAACCACCCAGCGCATTCAAGAGTAATATCGATAAGGACTGCTCCCTAACGAGTTGAAGAAAGGCCCACTCTTATTACACAAGCCCACCTTTGGTTATCGCTAGGCTAGGAGACATCCACTAAGATGCATTGGTAGCTTTATCGGAAAAGGGCTCCCGAAAAGAATCACTACTGCGAAAAATCGCTTAAACTTAAGGTAGCTGTCCCAACTATGTACCACCCAAACTGCCTCAATTAGTTTAAACTCCTAACCCGGAACCAACATATTTAGGGTACCACTCATTCCCTAAATATGTTAGCCACGGCCATGCTAATATTAAACGATTAATCAACCAATCAGAATACAGCATTTAGTCTCATGATATAAGCACTAGCTAATCAGATTACAGTATTTAGTCACATGTATGGACTAGCCAATCAGATTGCAGTATACAAAATCCAAACATTAGCTGAATGGTATAAATATCATGCGAGAAAAATTTTTGTTCATTTGCTCAAAAATTCTGTGAATGTTTGTTGGATTATATTTTAGCTCTTAAAATGGATATGAACAAGAAAATGGGTGAAGCTTTCGCCTGTGCTTCTTGCACTAAAGTATTTACGCGGAAATGGGTGCTGGACCGTCATATGGTGACTCATCTTCATGAAAAGTTATTCTAGTGTAATGTATGTCAGAAGACCTTTGGAATAAAATATGACATAGATTAACTCATCGCAGTACTGATCAAGATTCATCATCAAGATTGTGCGAAAAGAATGTGTCAAAGCAGTTGATATGCTCTACCTGTAACGAGATATTTACAAGAAATTGGGATTTGAACCATCATATGTTAACTCATATCAACGAAGAAGTTTCTGTAAAATGCAATTGTTGTGGACAGGTGTTTACTCGTGTTAATAATTTACAGAGACATTCAAGATTACATGAAAGTTCTCGATACACTTGCAGTGACTGTGATAAAGTGCTTCATCGAAAATCTGAGCTATTGCATCAGATGCATCAGGACCATACTACCCATGATTTTGCTTCCATGAAACGGAAGATGACTGAACCTGCTACGAAGCCAAAAACAATTAAAAGACAAGCTGAAGCTTATGACTTGTTTAAAACCCTGATGTTTTATCCTAATGAAAATGAAGAATGTGGTATGGAAATATTTCAAACATTTATACATCTCGAGTTGCTGAAAATCTATAGAATGAAATAAGAGAAAATACACTTTAAAATGGTATATGTTTATGAAATATTACTGGGACGTGCGACAAACAATGAAGAACTTAAAGAAATTCATATTTATTTTTGATATTCATACATTACAGAACTTGTCGAAGATACTATCAGTCAGTATAGTAAAGGTTATTCAAAGATTATTAAGTCATTACAAAAAATTCATTCAATTGGGTTCTAGATGGATTTAAAAAAAAAAAAAAATCATTATTTGGAACTAAAAATAGCTAAGTATTACCCCCTAACTGCTAGAAGCTATGTGGATTTACCGTCGAAACTTGCCGCAAATAAAGCTATCTTGTAGATTAAAAATAATGATCTTACACTGGAGTAAGAATCCTGAACGTGTATTCCATTACACGCCATTTGAAGAAGATATCAAGTTGGGTGATGTCACATGCCTAGTTTCAATCCGAAAAGTATCCGTCCTAGAGAAATTAAACATTCTAAGGATCAACATCTTCGGTTATGAAGAAGATGAGGTGTGCTCCCTGTAAATGACCCAAAAATGATCCTGTATCCCCTAAAAATGACTCCGATGTGATTAATTTTTTGCTGATCGCTAATGATAAAAAGTAACATTATTGCCTTTTAAAAAACTCCTCACGCCTTCTAGGAGATTTAACCAAGCACCATCCGAAATCTTATTATTATTATCCTTGTTTGCACCGATTTATGAGAGAATATTTATTAAAATATCATACCCCATATTGCCAAGAGCATGAAGTGCAAACGATCAAAATGCCTACACAAGAAAAAAACATTTTAGACTTTTCAAGTATTATTTAACCACATTTCTTGCGACCATGGAAGCTTCTGCGCAAGTGCAGATTGAACGAGTCCAGTGTTAAAATAGGGGTGACTGAGAGAAAGCAAGCGATAAGGGAACACCGAATAACTGGATGTTTGCCAAATAACTATTTCTCGGCCAATTTTGCCTCCCTCCAAACTTTTGGACTCGGCCTCACTGCTAGTCGTAGGAAACGTGGTCGGACTATATTCACTTACAACTCCCCATCGCTTACTGTGTATAAACAGATTTCGAAAGTCACCTTGCTCCTGTTATTTCAGTTTCACCTTATTCAGAGATTTCACATACTGAAAAAGTCGCTTACCATGCTCCATGCTGATATGCGTATGTTATTATCGGACCTAACGAAGGTCACTCAAGCCTATTCAATTGTTTAGAGTTGAAAACGCCGTGAAACACTTTTTAGAAAAGATAACGATTGAAGAAGAAGAACTCGGCAATATTTTAACACAAGTCAAGCCCATAGTCTTAACCGAAACATAGGAAAAAGAGTTCCAAGAAGCTTAGTTATGCCATATATGCCATCAACAATTGGGTGATGATCGTCGAAGAGATCATAGTCATATTTTAGGAAAATATCGAGGTGCAATCCATAACTCCTGTAACTTGAATTACAAATTACCTTAAAAAATCCAGATTATCTTTCACAATTTAAAACATTACGATGGACATCACACAATGACGAAACTAGGCAAGCATAAAGATCGCCAGATAGAAGTTATTGATACAAGTTTGGAAAACTATATTACAGGGTCTTTAGGAGAAACCTAAAGACCCAGTACAATTGTTTCTTTTTTTTTAGACAGCATTCAATTTCTACCTACATCACTAGAAAATATTGTAAAAAATTAATCTCTTGTCATTTTATGGTTTTAAAGGAGAATTTCACCGTTAATACACCGCTGAATAGGCTAACAAGAAAAGGAGTCTATCCTTAAGAATATTTTACCTCTTTCAAAAATTTTGCAAAAAAAAAACGAACCAACTCCAGCCTGCGCCTTTTATAATACATTAACTGATGAATATATTGATGATGATGATTATCAACACGCCCATAATATATGGAAACTATTTAAAATAAAAAATCCAGGCGATTACCCCGATCTATATGGAAAGACGGATGTCTTATTATTTCCAGATGTATTTAAAAATTTTAGAACTTTATGCCAATTTTGTTGGCTCAAATCACCTGAAAGCCCAATGTAATAGGAATTGAGAATGCGAGCATTTTTTTCTGGCTAGTCAGAAAAAGTTGGTCATATGAACAACACTTTTTACTGTAACAAGCCAGTGAGAAGAAAGCTCCTTACGCTTCGAAAAAAGACAGCGCCGGGGGAAAAATCATTCACCGTTATTCTATTCGCTCTCCCTCCGTATTCCCTGTTAAAACAGCGATAAGTAGCTTCGCTTGTCATGTACTGTGTACCCTGCAACAGAACCTGATTAAGGGGGAAGCACACATTATTTATACTTACACCGTTATTTTTTAACAAATACTTTCCTCCTATAATAAACACAAAATTCTCATTAAAAATTATTTTAAAAGAATTCTGGTGTCTAATAACGGTGAGTAAATTGGATTGTTTCACAGCGTTCATTTTTTATAAAAAATATTTCCTCGTCAAAGCGTGGAATTTCTATAACATGAAGTAAAAAATAATTGTAAAAATATTCCGGTGGGAGCGGAGATAATGTGTGCTTCCCCCTTAAACAGGCTCTGCCCTGCAAACCTGTTTTTCGAACAATATTTGACTCAACTATTGTAACTCTCTTTCGGATTTCGGCTTTCAAAAATTGGAGTAAATATTGGCTCAAAGGAGAATTGTCTGAAAGGTCATTGTGTGTAATAGAAGCATAAGTGTGTGTCTTTCTACAACTCGTTAGGGAGCAGTCCTTATTGATATTTCTCTTGAATGCGCTTGGTAGTTAATTTAGGTCGACGTCTTCTTAGGAGGGTTTGCGCAACACGTGTTTATGGTTGAGTATGCGTAATTATAAATGTCTACCTATTTGAATCCGAACTGTTGACAGGATTCTTGGTTAACAGTGGGAGCCTTTCGAGTTTAGAAGGGTGAACAGTCATAAACTTTTTGCATATTAATTAAAATTTAATCAGTTGTATGAACTAAACTGTTTATAAATAAATAAATACTTTAAAACGATATGGTGTCCGTCTATGTGTGTCTCTTAGTTTGAAAGTCCGTTAGTCCATTTGTGTGTTATCTTGTTAGTCTGTGTGCAAGATATCTCACGAACAAATGATTGCAGAGAGGTCGAACTAGCTTTAGAATATTATTTATAACACTGGCAAGAACCCTATTCATTTGCAACATTCTAATTAAAAAAAAAATTATAAATTTTTGAAATTTACGATTTTCTTAACATGAGAGAATAGGGCAAAATTTCACTTAAACGTGCATGAAAAGAAATATTTTTATCGTAAATATGTAAGAACAGCTTTTAAATATCAGTTTTAATGCTGGGATGAACAGTATAATTTTAAAAACTCTTTGAAAAAAAAAGAAAAAGGAAAGAAAGAAAAAGTGCATAATACCAAGATTTGAGGAAAAGGTGTTAACTAATTTCTCTTTAGAACATTAAAAATGAAGTTTCATAATCTCCGGAAAGTTTAGATTTTAAAACAGCTTGTAATCAGTAAATTAGCAATGGCTGATAAAGCGGATTTTTTTTTTTTCTTCCTAAAGGTAATTTGAAGAAATTTTAAGAAGTATTTTTCAAATTTATTTAAGCTGCTAGCAATGATGAGAAAAACGGCTTAGGAAAATATTAATAAATTACGAATAAGATACTCCTTACAATATGTGAAAAAATGACAAGTATTCTGAGAAATTCTTTTGATCTGCAGTTTAATTCCGCCCATAAGTTTTATGTGTAATCTATATTAATAAAATCAGACTTTTGTCAGTAAATTTGTCAGAATCAAAAAATTTGGCGATATCTTCACGTTTCATACCCCATGAAAGCCGAAAATGACTTCAGAAAATTTTGCCTGTGTGTGTGTGTGTGTGTGTGTCATCGTGTCTGTATGTCGCTTTTTTTGTCCGGGCATCACTCGAGAACGGCTGTACGGAATTCAACGGCGCTTGGCAGAGACTTAGGTCTTCACCCAACTTAATATTATATCTATAGAAATTTTCAAAATTTTGATTAGTTTTTGAATTGTGGGTAAAAAACGCCTGCGCATGCGCCATAAATATTTTTTCACTAAAACGCTTTGAATGGAAAAATAAGATATAAAAATTAATTTTTAAGTTACGGACTTTTATTCGCATGATTTGCACTGCAAATTATGAAAAGATTGAAATGAAGTGTTGCCATCTAAGTTTCATACTTTAGTTAATTTTTAAAAATCTAATTGTCGTATAGAATAATTGTTTACACTCCAGGATTAAAAAAATAACCCCTTTCAGTTGGTACTGAATTTATAAAGATAGGTCTGATATTTCTAATTTATTTTACCCTTTCTCCGTTGCCACTTAAATTTCATATTTTAGTTATTTTTAAAAAATCTAATTCTCGCAACGAAAAACTGTTTGCACATCTGTATTCAGAAAAATCGCCCCTTTCATTTGGTATCAAATTTATAAACGTAGGTCTGGTATTTCTAATTTATTTTACACTTTTTCCGTTTTCAACCCAGATTCGGTAAAAGGTTTTATATTTATATATACGCATATATATATATATATATATTTATATTATTTTCCAGAAATGAAATGAAATATTTTTAATTTCACGTGAATAATAATAAAAATTAGAGAGGAAAATAAATAGTTGACCTACAAAAGCTGGTGATTTTTTTTTCTTTTTTTTTTATCAGGAATTTGTATATGGATAAATATTTTCATAGAGATATTTGGCATTAGTTTAATATTTTTATTTAATTAAGCAGCACATTTCTTTCCTGCAGTAAAACAAATTTTTTTGTTTTTATTATGTACCTTATGAGGTTCTTTTATGTTCTCCCCTTAATTGTAAATGATTATAATTTGGATTATAAGTTGGATTTTATTAAGATTTTTTATTTTTATTTTGTAAATATCAGAAAAGAGTTTTTATTTTATTATTTTATTTTATTTATTTATTTATTTTGTGTATGGAACAGCTTTAGTATGGGATCCCTTTGTCAAAATTTGAAATTCGGCACCGAAGTAGCTCGGACGTTTCTCGCCAAGATCTTTAATTGCACAACTGAGATAGCCAATTCAATTCCTCGCAAAAAATGGCTTAAAATATTTAAAGTCACCAAAAGGGTCTCATACTAAAACTGTGCTTTTTGTATTTATTTATTTATAATATTTTCTATTAAAGACTTCTGGGGTAACGAAATTTGGTGCGTAAATTGTTTGTATGCATACGACACTTACTGTAACTGGATTTCACGAAATTCGAAATCCCTCCTCCCCTTCTCCGAGTCGGAGGGCAATAAACATGTGTAAAAACATGTTTTTCCGTTTGAATTCGCTTTGAATTATCTTAGAATGGAGAATTTTGGTGTGTGGATATTGATTGAGTGTACGCATTATGTACATTAGTGGGATTCTGCAAAACTTCGAACTCACCCGCTGAGGAAGGGGAAGTAAGAAGTGGGTAAGTTGCTGCCGAAGGCCGTGGGGACCTAGACTCCTCACGTTGCGAGCGAGAAAAACCTTTACCAATCACAGCGAGAGCTTAGGCTATTAATAAAGATATGGGATTTTGACAACTCATTTAAGTTTAATGTCCAGTGAAGCGGGCAAAGCCTGCTAGTATGTAAATAAATTTATTTAATGTAAGCGACCTAAACCTATTTCTTTTAATGCAGTGAATCCAATATGGAAAGATGATAATATCCATAAAGATGAAAAAATGTTGAAACATAATATAATCGCCCTATATTTATCACAGCAGAAATATTTCATTATATTTATCTTACTATTGTAATAGAAATATAATAATTGACAACCTGGAATATTAATAATAATTTAAATAATATATATGAATAACTGATTCGATTTTATCAACTTATTTCAACAGATGTCCGGGCTCTGACAGCAATGGCACTGGCATGCATAGGAAGTAAAACGAAGCATTTCACAAATATTTCGCATGCCAAAAGTACATATTCTTCGGCAGTAAATAGCTTCGGTGGCCAACTTTCCGATGGTAGCTTTGGGAATGTCTATACAACAGCTTTAGTAACACAGGTAATATGAATTGCTGTTTTATTGTACATTAGCTAATCAAAGAGGTTGTCATATGTGCAAGTTTTGGGATTGAGTTATTAACCAATTTAGTTTTAAAACCCTAATAGCACCGTGACCAGAATGTGTAGTCGAAATCGACTACAAAAATGAGTCACGTGAAGTCAAAAATTAATCACATCTAAGTCATTGCGAAGTCGATATGTCCGCTTTTTTGACGGTCACATGTGACGTGGATATGCCGTCACCCTGTGACGCGTATGTGACTGAAGGCTCATAGTGACCAGAATGTGTAGTCGAAATCGAGTACAAAAACGAGTCACATGACGTCGCATTTCGGTCACTTCCAAGTCATTGTGAGGTCGATATGTCCGCTTTTTAGACGGTCACATGTGACGTGGATATACCGTCACCCTGTGACGCATATATGACTGAAGGATCATAGTGACCAGTATGTGTAATCGAAATCGACTACAAAAACAAGACACGTGAAGTCGAAAATTAGTCACATCTAACTCATTGCGAAGTCGATATGTCCGCTTTTTAGAAGGTCACATGTGACATGGATATGCCGTCACCCTGTGACGCGTATATGACTGAAGGCTCATAGTGACCAGAATGCGTAGTCGAAATCGACTACAAAAACGAGTCACATGACGACGCATTTCGGTCTCTTCCAAGTCATTGTGAGGTCGATATGTCCGCTTTTTAGACGGTCACATATGACGTGGATATACCGTCACCCTGTGACGCATATGTGACTGAAGGCTCATAGTGACCAGTATGTGTAATCGAAATCGACTACAAAAACGAGTCACATGACGTCGCATTTCGATCACTTCCAAGTCATTGTGAGGTCGATATGTCCTGTTTTTAGATGGTCACAAGTGACGTGTCTATGTCGTCACCATGTGACGCGTATATGACTGAAAGCTCATCGTGACCAGAATGTTACATTGAAAATCGACTACATAAACGAGTCACATGACGTTGAAATTCCGTCACATTCGAGTCACTTTGATTAAAATTGTGCTAAAAGGAAAGTTTTAGAATTTTATGTACTACATGCTGTCGGCAGCAAAAGTATCCGAGCACTAGCCAATAATTCCAATATCAAAAAATTACACTTAATACTGTTTTGTCAAACAAATCTTTTCGAATCATGTTCTTATATTGACTAAGAACATAACTCGATAAGGATTTATTTAACCATGCGGTATTAAGTGTACTTTTTAGACAGGTATTATTGCTAGTGCTCGGATAATTTTGCTGCCGACTGTATTACATACATCATCTTTTGAAAACAGAATTTAAAAATATGTATTAGTTAATAAGTTATTTGTAAAGAAAAATTTCCCATAGAATAACATTAGCTTCGGCTTCTGGTTGCGGTGAGTGAAGAGGGCCCTTAATACAAACTGATTGTTTTAGTTTAAATTGGGCTATAGTGATGTAAATAAATTAAATATAAAAATAACAAATATTTTTAAAACTTTAATATTGCTAGAAAAAGTATTCATAGTAAAATCAAAAAAGAAATATCAAAATTACAGTTAACAGTTAAATATATTTCAATAGTCTATGAAAATATTGCAGTTGCATTGGTCTGAATACATAGCATATAATATATCCACAAAAAAATAGTCTGTTTTTATGCATTATCCGGAAAGTATAAAGGTACATATTTTGAAAACATCATCATTACCTGGCTCCTCTTTTGCACACAATAACTCTGTACTCAGCAATAGATTTAATTTATAAAATAAATGCACGCTGCGTTTAAACTATGCCCTTTTTCCTCAAACCCTTATAATACTAAAAATCTGGGGTGACTCCACTCCCTTTCAGAATATTTAATATTACCTTAAATAAATATAAATAAGAGGCGTAATTAAGTAAACAAAAGGAAAAATCATAGTAGATTGTTTGAATATTTTTTCCCAAGTTGTACATCATTTAATAAATCGTAATGTATTCAGATTCTTTTCCACGTCCCTGTAAAAGATATATAAATTCTCGTAATATCAAATATTGATATAGTATTTCATGTTTTAAAAAATTTAACATTATAAAAAATTCAAATTATTTGAGCTGATAGACCGTAATGTATAAAACTTCTACTTTGTATACCGGCAAGGGAAAAAAAACCCTCTATCAGTTCTACATTTATATAAATCTGTACGGATCTTGCGTTAATAATCTATGACATGACAATCATTTTATATACTAATCGAATGTACAGTTTAGACGCTAGCGAACTTCAAATAATTCGAGTCTGTAGTCCGTCATGATAAAGAAATTCCTTTTTGAATCCTTCTAAATGAATTATAAACACTACACTCATAAAAACTTATCTAAATCGTGCGAAAGTGACCAATAACATATCTCCAAATTCAAATTGTTATTTTATTCGGGTAAGACGTTTCTACGCTATTACGCTCCAATTTGAATTTATAGACCATAATGATAAAGAACTCTTATTTATATCCCTGTAAAATAACTATAAGTCATATACTCATCAAAATCTGGGCAAACACTATGATAATAACCTATAAGATACCTATACAAGGTCTAAATGAAAATCAAATAATTTGGACGCTATCGCGCAAAAAATAATTTGAGTCCAAAGACAGTAATGATAAAAATTTTCTTTATGAAAAATCAAAATGTTTACAGATCGTACGACGGTTAATTAATGTATAAAAATAACCAACTTTCAACTTAATCAATTAGAGCATTTATAGGTTATCGTATTCACTCAGACACACACATCACAGTAAAAATAGCACAAACGGACACAGGAATCCTCAAAATGTATAATTACATCAAAATCTCATAGTCGAATTCTTAAATAATTACAATACCTTCCTTATAGTGTATTCTCAGAAAGTAAAAATGAATAATTATTTTCATGTAGTATTAAAGTTAACGAATGCATCAGTTAGAATATATATATATTTCTACACCTTACCTTTTTGTTTCTCATTCCTGAAAATTTAAAATTTACACACACACATATATATATATATATATACAAATTTCTGAAATGGAAAATGAACTCAATTAAAACACTAAAATGAAACATAAACAAGAAATCTTATTTATTTATTTATTTTATTTTTTTACAAAATGTTACACATAAATAAAATTATGAAATATTACAAAACAATAATAAAAATAAAATCTTAAAACACGCATAATGTCTACTCTAATGCACTGTATGTAGCCATGGCTCTATCTTTAAGCTGGGCATGTTTCAAAAATCTGTTTTTTTTCTGACTGATACTAAAAAAAAAAAAAAAAAAAAAAAAAAAAAAGCAATTAACTAAAAATAAAATAAAAGTGTGTATAAATTTATGGGGAAAAAAATTCTAATTTATTTATTCACTCAAATAAATAAATACGTTTAAAAAAGAAATAAAAATAAATTAATTTTAGCTGTATAGCAAAATAATTATTATTTGTTAAGAAGAAAACGTAGGCTCCTCTCCCCGAAGAATTGTAAAAATATGCTCTTGGGCATATCCAGAATGCTAAATGATAAGAATTTTATAATGTTAAGGGTTTAGTTATACATAAAAAATACTAGCCCAACTATATTATTATTATTGTTATTATTATTATTTTGTATTTTCGTCTGCCCTGCTTTTATTATATATACACTTCAATATGGAATATCCCAACAGTGAACTTTAACCCCAGAACACTAGCGTGTTTATATTTGCCGCTATCACTAGAGATACGTAAAATTTACGCACTTATGTAAAATTCGTTTTATTGCTTACATTATATTAATGATGCTTTTAAATATGTTTAAATATTTGCTGTTTAACCCAAAATTACTAACTTATTTTTAACTGAATAATTATTTGTATTTAAAAATGTATTTGAAAAGTATAAAAATGTGTACCAAAATAGCAAGACTGCGCGTAGAATTTACGTACACTAGTGTTCTAGGGCTACTAACTTTTTTGAGTTTCATAAATATTTATGGGAGTTAGAAGACGGACAGATGGACAGACAGACAATCCGAAGTCATAAACACCTTTCAACTTTGTGGGTAAGAGTTAAATATCGATACATCTGTTAGCTACGATTCCCACAATAATCACCAATGATTGCTGCTATGCTAACCTCGCCAAAGGCCACTAGTTATACATGATAATATCAGAAAACATACATTTACAAACATTTTAATATTTGCATATAAATTTTAGAATGAAATCCATGCATATTTTAAAATAAAACAAAAGGACACACATTTTATAATACTATATATACTTTACATATTATCCTTTCATGCGTTTTTGACTATGGCGATAATGTTGGCGGCGAAGACCTTAAACTTACATATATAACGAAAAAAAGCTGTGAAAATGTTAAATGAATATGAAACGAACATTTAATCGCTGTAGTTTGATCTATTGCTTGTCACTATTTATTTATTTTTTTTTAAATATACTTTTTGACTAAATATGATTTAAAAAATATATATATATTAAATGAATGAAAAATAAATCTTAAATCATTCTAATTAAAAATTAAATTATTAAAAAATAATATTAGTACGATAGGACTGTTGCTTTTAATCTTACATCTTTCGTTATCATCACCTGCGTTGTTTCTCCTGAGTATATCAGGACGTTATTCCGTTTAGCAACAAGATAAAAAATAAATCTATATATATTAAATTAAATCTTATATATTAAAACACAAGCGATTTTCTTTAAGACCAAAATCGCACGATCTGGGCGTGCGCGGAGGCTGATCCTGTCTTTAGACGAAACCGGTGACTAATCGCTGAGAGCCTCTTCGGATTTCTAGAGCGAGCGAATTCAGACACCTGATTGGCTCATGCTTTCTCGAGACTCGAGAACGAAATGATGGTTTACACAGCACTGATGCTAATTTTACCATGTTTTTATTAACTTCGATTCTTGTGGGTTTGTCAGGGACAAATCTTGCAATCGATTTTTAACTAACTTCCCGACTAACTAGACATTTGAAACTTTCACAGTAGCTCAGAACCCGATGACAACACAATACTTCGAAGTCAGATTTTCGAATTTTCGAATAGTTTTCTTTTAATTAATTAAAATGTGAAAATGATAAGCTCCTAATAGCAATAAAAATAGCCATTAAAATATTAACTATAATTTAATTGTTGCCAAAAAAAAATTTACGAGTTCATTTTCTTTCGACCTAAAAATAAATACATTTAATTAAACGTGAGCGTTAAAAAATTGTTAAAAGTTAAATTCTGCATTTGGCAAAAATTGACGTCGTTATCATTTTAAAGATTTTCTACACAATGATAAAGTGCTAATGATGCAAATATGTGTTGTTCGGAAAGGATTAATATTTTATTTTTAAAACCAACTTTTTTTAAAAAATTCAAATTTCCGGTAACCAATCACATTAGAACGTCCATCTTTGGAATATCGATAATAAGAATTTTCTCGCCAAAAGTCGCCAAAAAAGTCGCCAAGGGCAAAAAGTTGTCAAATTTGGCGCCAAATCCATTACCTGCCAATTGGAGCTTTTTAATGCGTTTTAATGAGAAGTTTAAGCTATTTAAAAACATGGTATATAATTTTTTTTTTATCTTATAATTATTTATTTAATATTGGATAAAATTTTTACAATTGTTTATATTTACAAACAGTAAAGTGTGTATGCATTGTTTTTTTTTTTTTTTTTTTTTTTTTTTTTTTAAGTTATTAAATTGTTTCTTTTACTTAAAGTTTATATTTGCCATGAATTCTAGAGTATTGTGATAGATATTTTGTTTATAGTGTTTCTGTTAACATTTGTATACACTTATAATAAGATGTTACTGTTAGCATTTTAACCTTTAACTACTTTGTATATATATTTATATGAAATATTACTGTTTGCATTTTTTAATGTTTTGTGTTCGTATTGTATATTCAAAATGTTAGATTATTACAATTTTCGCGAAATTGCATCGAGCTTTATCGATATTTTTGTATTGCACCAAAGATAAGTATTTTTATTATTAGTTACTTCCATTATGAATTTAGTTTATTTTTGAAATTCGATTGTAAATTGTATGTTTTGGTTGCAATATACAAACTGCTGAGGTTTTTTTTTTTTTTTTTTTTTTTTTTCTTTCTTTGCATATTTTAAAACGCTATGCTGAGTAAATAAATACCATCATTCTATATAGTTTGTTGATTATTTTCGGTGCCATATAGAAATAACGATAATGCACATAAGCATATATAATTTTTTGAATATACTTAATAAGATATACATATGTAGCAGAGAGAAAAAATGTAAATGGTAACATTTTAAATAAACGTATAAAAAACAGAAAAAAAAAAAATTAAAAGTAGTTTCCAATGCTAAAAAACATAAACAGTACTCTAGAACTCAAACAAACGCATGAACTTTACACATACAGAAAAAATAAGACAATGCATATGCACTTTATTGTTAACAAAAAAAAAAAAGGTAGGATATTTCAAATTTAAGTGAGAAATTTTTTGATTTTGAGCACTCAAAGAGTGCAATAACTGGCGTAACCTAAATTATTTAACATTTAATTATTGCAATTTTTAGCCTTCACACTTTGTAGTTGTTTGTTGATATAATAAACACTTCATATATCCTCTTAACAAATATTTATAATTGAAAAGTATTCTGAAATAATTACGTAATATTTCTTTTTTTTTTTTTTATCAAGAATTTTTATAAAAGTTAAGTAAATAAAGGACACTACAGGCTTCGAACTAATCAATATATTACCCAACTGAACTAAAAAATTGAAATACTCAGAACAATGTGAAAATATTAAGGGGCAATCCCCCTTATGATATATTTTTGAACGCGAAATTATTTTTTATGTTATCTTCCTATATGGTCAATTAGAAATATTGTTCTTCTAAACAATATGTAGAAACTACAACCTAACAAGTTTTGGTTTATCAGTGCAAGCAACAGTACCTTATTTAAGTGTGTGCATGTGGCGGCATATGGATTGCATCCATAAGTGATGTAAAGTGTTGAGCCATTGTCGCACTAAGCCTAGCATGCTTGAACGATAAATTTACCGCTAGCTGTATAGACATCTCCCAATTTTAGTTTTCCTGTCGCCTGCTTATGGGAGCACTGATCTTTTTCTTCGACGAAAGTTTCGCAAAATTTTTCTAATTAGAGATTATGAATTATTGTTTTTTTTCTTTTTTTTTCATACTTTTAAGAAAGAAAATTCGTGAAGCTGTGCGCTGAATTTATTTACAAAATGTGATTCTTTAAACACAATTCACATGTGGGGAAAGATGTGTGTGTGGGGGGGGGGGATTTTTGTTTATCATATCTTAAAAAGCAAAAACAATATACCTTTATAATGAAGATAAGTTAGGTGTACAGATGTGTTTACCAAATTTTGGTAAAAAATTGGAAAGTTGTAAATGAAGTCACAATTTATTTTTATTTGTATCTCAAAAACTATTTTAACGATTTTTTATTAATTCACCATATATATCATCTTGCAGATGCTTTTTATTGGTTACTTGCATAAAAGTTGTTATGTTCTGATTTCGTAGTCCAATTTTAACTCTGCATTCAATTTCTAAAAAAAAAAAAAAAATTCTACAGGTTTGTTTGCAAAATCACCATTTTATCTACCCTTTAAATATCCTTTCATATGTATTACCGTAATTTCTGGTAGATACGCCGCAGGTTATATAATCCAGTTTTGCACCAGAAATGTGATTGATAAATTAATTTATATTTGTACGAGCTCTTCCTTCGAAAAAGTATAGATTTCTCTATTAAAAAAAATTTCTGGTGAAGAAATGACACATCTTACCTGCGGGGTATCTACCAGAAATTACAGTAGTTAATTTCCAGTCTACAGATCTGTTTGTAAAGTTTTGATAAAATTGGATGTGGTATGGAATACCAACATCGGTATCTAAAAAAGGTTGATTTTCATTAATTTTGCTATAAACCTCTGTCTAAATATGTTTTTGTCTGAATTAATTGGTTACCAATTATTTTTTTTGTTTCTGATATGAAAGTTCTGAGTGAAAATATTAAGCGAAAATGACTACCAAATTCGCAGGCCTCGCGGCGCTCCTATATTTCCTGTACTTCCTATATATTTATGAAACCTCCTATTTTTCCTATATTTTTTAATTGCCGCTCAATATTTCCTATATTTTAGTTTTGACTACTTTCGAATGTCTGATTGAATGCGCTGTATCTACATATTAATATGAAACGTGTTTTGTCTGTATCCACTAAATTGAGAGAACGGCTACGTGTAAAAAATTGGTTGAGGTGTCTAAAAAAAGGTCTTGGTCTGTAGATGTATCATCAAAAGAGAGAAAAAAAAAGTTGAACGGATTCCCCCCCCTCTCGGGGGGCAGAGGTTAAGAACATATTTGCGAGCTTAACTCAGCTCCAAATTACTTCACGGTGCAAAAGTTGTACATGAGGGGACTAGGCTCAAATACTAAAAAATCAATTTCTGCGATTTTGGAATTTTCGATTTTAAAGGGGGAAAGTAGATTTGGGGGAGGAAAGGGGGAAATTAGTTTGAGAGGGAAGTCCGTTCTAAACCCACACATGTAGCACATCATTTTAAAGGTCTTGAAATTTCATGACGATTGGGAATATTTGTATACAATATAGTGCAACCCTGGTGGTGAAAAATGGAACTAGGTGATTTTGTAATAGACCCTATCAAGTTACACCTTATTTTAAAGGTCTTAGTATTTCCTGACCGTTGGTGATGTTCGTACAGAACACACTGTGCCCCCTGGTGGTGGAAAGAGCAACTAAAGGATTTTGCAGTTGACACCACCATAGGACAATTTATTTGAAAAGTCTTGGAAATTCAAGGCAATTGGTGATGTTTGTATACAACATAATGCGCCCCCTGGTGGAGAAAAGTGAACTTTGCATAACATGCCTGCTATACGGTGCCACAGCCACAGGCAGCAGAAACACGAGTGAAAGTTTCGTTCATTTCAAGGTTAATTTTTGAGAATTTTTTCATGTTATTAGTGGTCCGCATGTACACTGCCACAGGCACAGGGGTCACAAGGCAGAGTTTTGTTCGGTTCAAGGTAATTTTTTTGTTATTGCTGATTATTTTTTTCCCTGTGCTTTTATTTAAAAATAGAAATTCAAACAAAATCGAGTTAAAGATATGACATCGTACAAATTTAAGGTTCATTTCTATTTATAAGGATTTTTCCGAAGTTCTTTTTTTAAGTTAAATGTAATTATATTAGATGTTTTAACCTGAAATATATTTAAATAATGATGCAACGATTTTTAAAACAATACAGTGAATAAAATGACCGTCGAATTCGACGGGTTCCAGCTAGTTTGAAATTAAATCTGCAAAACAAATTTTAAGATATGAACATAGTAATCGTTGTTAAGAAACACAACTTCATATATTAAAGTTAAAAAAAAAAAAAAAAAAAAAAAAACAGTTATTTTATTTATTTATTTATTTATTACGCTTTTGTGTATATTTAGATCAATTAAAAAATGATTTTCCTTTTATCTCTCTTGCATCAAGTTGAAAAATTATATATCTAAAATAAAAGTGAGAAAAACCGCGTGAAAGAAATTGTAAAGAAGAATATAGTAACCGTTGGTAAAGGACACAACAAAGTTACGTGAAACGCCTTAGAGGTTAAAAGAATTTTTAAAAACTAGAAAATTTTTAAAAAAATTCAGCCATAGTTTTTTTTTTTTTTTTTTTTTTTTTTTTTTGTTACTTAAAAAATGTACGAGCATTATTTTACAAAAAAGAAATTGTTTCAAAATCTGTGAAAAGTCAGGAACTTAATTCAAAAATTTAAAAAAAGAAAGGATTTAGGGTCCCAGAACCCCAAGGATCACTCTCCTGTGTCCGTTATCTCGTGAGCCTCTATTATCATAGAAATCATACATATACGACACGTAAAATTATCACTCAATCGGATAATAAGAAACTGGTGAGAATTCGATTCTTAGATTTCATCAACACATGTAACTAAATAACTAAATAAACAACATAACAAGTTAAATAAAATCACGCAAATAGTCTGGTGTGTCATTCACACGGCTTTCTTTTACTCTGACATTTAATACTGTAAATAGAGATTTGAGATTAAGGGTAAGATAACGAGTACTGTTATGTAAACCTACGTTAAAACAATTCAAATTAGGCTTCGGAACAACATTGTTTCACAAATAATTCTGTGGGAGGAGGGGGGTTACCGCCCCCTTTACGAACACTTATATAGAATTCAAATCTGTTATTATATTAAAAAGTTCATTTATAATTATTCAGAAAATTTTCACACACAACATTCCTTGAAGCTTATCAATCTTGATTAAACTTTTTTAGTAACAAAAGTATTAAATTCAAAATACAACATTTCAATCGTCTAAAATTATTTCTTTCTTATTTACTCTAATTAACACAGACAAAGATCAAGAGTTAAAAACTTGATTTTGGTATTCAGGATTTCTCAAAATGTTTAAATATACAAAAAACCAAGCAATGAATATTCAGCTTAAAAAAATTCATTATTAACCATATGGCCATGAGGAATTTTTCAGTAGCTTTCCTGGAAATCATAAAACATTATAGTAAAGCGCTTCCACTAACAATAAAAAAACGTGAAATGGCTTAAATATTGGCAGCCCTGATGATTATGTACACACCACATGATGCACATAAATATAATACTATATAAATAACACACGGCACAACTTGATATACACATTCATCATTTTTTTAGTATTGTCGCACTACAATTTAGTTCTTTTACCTAGCCATGTAAACGGACAGTGAACGCTTTCTATACCGTATTCTACATGAAACATGTTTTTACGCATATAAAATAATACATATTCGTTTCATTTGGTTTAGTGCAGTCTATAGATGTTAAACTCTACTTACCTGCAATTTCCCCCATAAACGTAATGTATTTGAATTATCTTGGGTGACCCTGTGCACGAACAATTTGCTTGCCTCAACGAAAAGTTTAGTGTAGCATCCTTTATATGAAACAAATTTAGAATATCAAGTTTGGGCTTTCTGCTATTATTTGTTCTTGAGATATGCTCATAACAGACAGACAGACGGACACACAGACACATAGACTAAAAGCTAAAAACATGACATTTATATTCAGGGGAACTCAAAACATGTAAATATGACCAAAACTCAATTTCAAAAATTTGACCCAAAAACAATACATTCTCTACCATGTATATGGGTAAGAGAAAGTAAAATAATCTGGTGTGCCACTCACATGACTTTCTCTTCCTGAAATTTAATACTATAAATACATGTTGGAGATTAAGGGGTAAGATAACGAATTATGTTATGTAAATCTATCTTAAAACAATTTAAATTAGGCTTCGGAAGAGTTTCATATTATAATTATTTCTGTTTGAGGGGGGCAACTGCCCCCTTCAACCCCCGTTTCATTACTTCACCTACATTTTAGAATTTAAATCTGTTATTAAAATTAAACGTTCACTAAAAATTATTCAGATAACTTTCACACGCAACATTCCTTGAAACGTATTAGTCTTGATCAAACTTTTCCAGCAACAAACTTATATTAACTTCAAAATACCACATTTGGATCTCCTAAAACTATTCGTTCTTAAGTTACTTTAAGAGACACAGACAAAGATCAAACGTTAGAAAACTTGACTTCGGTAATCAGGAAGCCTCAAACGTGTAAATATGCAAAAAACAAGCGATGAATATTTATCTTAAAAACATACATTATTTACCATATCTCTATGAGGAATTCAATTCCTGAACAGCTGGTGCACCTAAATATAATCCTATAATAATAATACACGGCGCAGCCTGAAATATACTTCCATAAATTTGCAACTATTGTCGCACTTTTATAGCTCTGTAAACGAACAACGAATGATTTCCTTACGATATTCTACATGAGACATGTTTTCACGCATGTATAAAATATATATATTCGTTTCATTTGGTTTAGTGCAGTGTATAAATGTTTAACTCTACTTACCTGCAATTTCCTCCGTAGACATAATGTATTGGAATTCTCTTGGGTGTTCCTGTACACGAACCATTTGCTTGATCTCAACGAAAAGTTCAGTGTAACAAACCTATACCATACACATTTAGAATACCAAGTTTGAACTTTTGCTGTAATTTATTTTCAGCTTTGCTGATAACAGACACAATGACAGTCACACACACAGACCAACCGCTAAGAATATGATTTTTGGATTCAGGGCACCTCAAAACGTGTAGATAAAACAAAAACTTACTTTCGAAAATTTAATCCCAAAACAATACTTTCTCTACCTTATGGATAAGAGAAAGTAAAAATAATAAATCATAAAGTCTCCAATTAATTCTTTACTTAATGTTTTTTATTGTAAGCTTTTGCGGAGAAAATAATCGATTACAGGTAAGCAGATGTTAGTTCTTAGAAGTTTTATATCATTTTATTGGTTTTGAAATAGTCATATTATTCGTTTCACAATAAATTAAGAAAAAAAGAGAAAGAAATTAAGATAGAAACACATAAGAAGCAAGTCAGTCGAAATATAAGCAAACTTCAATTAATGCATGCAAGGAAAATACTAATCATTAAAAAAATTGTTATATCCAATGACATTTGAATATTCTTTCGGAATTTCATGCATGATTTACTAATTTTTGAAAATGTAGGTAATCGGTCTATTATGCATGTTATTATTACACATATGGAAGGAAAAGACTAAAATATTGTTATACATATTATAAATTGCAACGTGATATCGTAAATAGTCTTAACCGATCTAGAAATTATGAAGAAATTACTCAGAAAATTGAAAGTGTTTTACTTAAAGAATTTAAAAAATCCACTGTAGGACTGTTAACGTTTTACGAGTGACATATTTTAATCTAGAAATTTAGAATTTTTAAAATTTTCTAATATGAATTATTAATAATATATATCAAAACAGAAAGTAATTTTATACATTTTCTTTATTCTGTTTTAGACACTCATTGCAAGTGGGCAAGAACAAAGCGAGCAATGGAACGCAACAGCTGCAGTGCAATATTTAATGAATCAAATAAACTCAAGTTCTATAGACTTCCTTTCAGTGTATTTAACACTTCCGATTTTTAGTGGTAACAGTCTTGTCGACTTAAAAGTTCCGGATTGCTCAAAGAATACTAGAGAAGAAGAAAAAGGTAAAATAATTACTGATCTAATATTATACGATGTCCATGAACTCCATAATAAATTTAAAGAGCAGGGTTGGTTGGGTTTAACGTCGCACTAGTACTGCGCTATGGGTAATTGGCGGAGGTCTGGGACGCATTCGTAGGAATGGTCCGGAGACATGCCATCACAATTTTGATCTTCCACGGAAAGGATGGCTCCCCCGCTTCGGTGACCCCAGAGGTATAATCTGGATGGGAACATGGAGGATATTGCGGCCACGACGCATTTTACCTGCCCCAGCCACCATTAGTGTACCCGACGATCTTTGGCCAGCTAGAGTATCGAACCCGCAATCTTTCAATAACGAGCTCGGTGCTCTACCGACCGGCCTACCCAGGCCCTGACTAACGGCATGGCATAAGGGCAAATGACCTGCCCCCCCCCTTCTGGAAAGGGCCCCTACAGTCCTATGCAGAAATTCTCCAACCTAAAGAGCTCTTATGCCACTGCAAGGGGGCCCCCAGAATAGGCTTACCCCGGGACTCCAGGTAATCTAAGTCGGGCCCTGGGCCTACCACGTCCCATTAAAGAGGAGGGACAGAACATCGAGAGGAATCATTATCATATCTTTACATACATGACTTTAAATGGTGTTTCTAAGAAGATAAGTTACAATTTCTATAATGAAAAGAGCACCCATTCTGAAATTGCAATTGGTTATGAATGTGCCTTGCTAAGCAATACCAGGAAGAAATATCTCGAATAAAGTTGAAATATTTATGAATACTTAGCTGGTGGGGTAATAAGGGTGATTCGACTAAATACTAGGACATTCACTCATTAATAACGAAGTAGTATTGTGTGATTCTGTAGGTTGTGAGAACTGAATATTTCTTCACATAAATGTGATGGAACTTATAAAAATAATTTCTTAAAGATACCGCTCTGCAATTGTGATGGATCATTGATGAATTTTCAACTAAATTACTGGAATTCTTTGAGCAGGAAAAAGATGTAAACCCGTGGCATGCAGACCGCATCATGCAGTGTTTCAAGCAGAACTTGTTGCTGTGGCGAGTACCCGTATTCCAGTGTATACCCAAGTAGCACCAGAACGTTCTCTGAACGTCAAATAACGGTTGCAATAGTTCAAACACCGTGTTTCGTGTCACAAAAACGTTCTACTCGACGTTCAAAAATAGTATTATTTGGAACGTTCTAAAAAGGTGTGTTTTGTACCATCCATAATACGTGCAATTAAAGATTTATGAAAAACGTTAAATAGTTCACCGTCATAACACGTTCTGTTTCAGTGAACTATAATGCATATTATAAAGCGATTCATTTCCACTTATAATGTATAAAATATTTTGAAAAAAAAAAAAAAAAAGAACTTGAATTTCTTGATACGTTTAAAAATAATATTAGTTGGAAAATAAAAGAGATGAGGTGGACTGGTTTTTAACATAATTTTAAATTTTGTTTATCTGATATTTGCAATAAAATTTCTGTTTTATATTCTTGAACGATGTAAAACTATTTTTCAGATATGTTTTGAGTTGTATTATTTTTTTGTTTCATAAAATGTTAACATTAAATATAATATTAATATAAAAATTTATAATTGAATAATATTGTTTAAAAAGTCTCGCAAGTGCATAAAAACGGCTCTGTGGATTTTCTTCTGACTCGTCATTCTAACTTCCATCTAGACGTCCATTTGTATGTGATTTTAGGTTTAGGATAACGCGGTTAATTTACCAAATTTAGGTAAGACCGTAAGCGAGTATAAAATTCTATCTCAATGACGGCTCTAATGATTTTCTTCAAATTTGCAACATTTCCCAATTTTTACATGTATTTTCGTTCATAATTTCTAGTTACTACTGGAAAATTGTTAGGCATCAGGATTAGGTAGGTCAGAAATTGGTGTTTAAAAAATAGTTTTATCGATTTCTTTAAATTCGATATATAAACTTTCTTTTGTGTGTTTTTAACGCCGTATGTATAGCTGCCAATTTGTACTTTTTTTTTTTTTGACCGGAAATATTTTATAGGAATTTTTCATACATTTCCTATAAAGTTTTAATGATTAAATAAGGTGAAAATTTTTACTCAGAGAAAATGGTGTAAAAAAAAGAGAGAGAGAGAGAGAGAGAGAGAGAAACGAGAAGTTGTCAGATATACGAATATATTAGATTGTTCTTAAGTCTTAAGTTAGGACAATTTGTTCAAAAATTGTTAGATGTTTAATGCATATCAATTTTATGTCTCTTGACCACACTATATCCAAAAGCAGTATATAATGTGTGTAGATGTGGGCAATTGAAGTCGGCTTGTTGTTACACAATAGATTTATTATTATTATTATTTAAATTATTTTTTTTAAAAATGACACTAAGATTTTTTTTTTCACTACATTATTTTTGTTCATAAAAATCAGAAAAAATAGTTTGATGTAATTATATACATATATTATATATTTGATTCTGAAATATTTTGTGATTTAAAAGTTGTTCAAGCATCGAGATACTTACATGTTAAATATTATATATGTATCTACAAATTAATTATTCATTATTTTTTTTTACATTTACTATTGTTTTAAATGTACATAAAAACCTTAATATATATACTTTATATATATATAACGGTTTAATTTTTGAATGTATAAATCCTTGCTTTTAAAAAGAAGCTTGAGTTGAATAAATATAATACTATTTGCATTATCAGCAGCGACAAACATCTGCGTATGCTATGCGGATGGCAGTGGTTTATAGCTTAGGCGTGTGTTTCGCTCTTTGTGGCGATTTTCTCCTTTGTTTTTACAGAAAATAATATAAAAGAATTAAAGCAGGCCCCCCCTTTTTTTATTATAACTGTTTATTTGGATGCCTATTTAAAAAACGCATAGGATCATGCAAATGCACATCGACAATTTTCCAATGAATCCACATATTTCTCTTTAAAGGAATTATTACTGTTAATCTTGCTATTTTCATTTATTTAATCAGAAATATGTATATTAAATTCGCTATGATTACTGTAGCATAAATACGCTGAAATTTAATTAATTAAAATGCCTCTTTTTAGACCAATGTTTATTCGAATTATTTTTTATTTTTTTCACAAATTAGTTGTATGAGGTGCAAGATTTTTTGTAAGAAATATTTTATTCTTTAGCTATAGAACCTGAATGATACATATTGATTTCAAAGATTATTTAAATTATTTATGGAAATGTGAACGTAGGCAGACGAACAAAGATTATTAATTAATCTTAACTTTATTTGAAATTTTGAAAAATGCATAACTCAACTGAAAATGCATTTCTAGCGTTTTCCATTACACCTCTTTGTGGCCAAATATGCAAATCGTTGCTAACAGTAGCATAATCTATAGAGAAAATGCTTTTGTGAATCTAAATAATATATGTTTATTCCGTTTGTTTTTGTGCTGATACAAAATATTATAATGCGCTTTAAAGAAATAATCGTCATAGACTGTAATGTATCCGAATTCTTTTTGCAAATCCTTGTATTAAAAAGAAAAAAAAAACTGTGCTTTCATACTATTTTCAATAAAGAACATGACATAGTGAGCTAAATAACAGTGTCATAGCTAACACAAAATCACATTCAAGGTATTCTAAAAATACTCAAGAAAGACAGACAGACAAACCGAAATCATAAATATTGTTCAACTTTCTTGGGAGAGCTAACATATTTGAATAATGCTTAATTTCTGATAATTTTTGTTTTAAAATTAAAACTCATATTTTAAATCTTATACCGATCAAATACTAATTATTAAATTTAATAATTAAAAAATTAAAGACACATATGGATGAATAATTAAATATATGTATTATGTATATTTATTGATGTTTTATGTCCCACTTTTTTCTTACAGAAATTTTTTGTATACTCTGGAATAAACTAGAGGGAAAATTACTATCCAAAAATAAATATATTGAAATCTCCGCAGTAGGATCTCTCATATATGTGTGTGTGTGTGTATTTATCTATTCATAAGACTTTTTTTAAGAACATTTTCCGGCAAATTTTAAAATATTATATGATATCGGTTTGTCTATTTTTCGACCCCCCCCCCCCTTTTTCTTTCTTTACGGGGGGGGGGGGAGGTTAATTTTAAGAATGTTTTTATGATACTCTGAAACATATATGTATATATATATTTTTTTTTTTCAAGTTCATTATAGTTTTCTCTTAATTGTAAATTATATAAATAAAGCTATTGTTTTATGTACGGGATGTCTGAAAAGGACTCTGGCATATCATGGACTATGACATATACTTCTGCAAAGAAATATTTGTTTTATTTTTATGCTGCATAAAACATCAGAAAATACTCATATACTATTCATATGCACAAAAACATGTTTTGTATAAAATGTGGCATGATCAACATAAGGTTCACGTTGCGAGAGAAAAATATTAAGATACATTGGGAGATATACGTGAAAACTTCTTAAAGAGCATTTTTAGTTCTTTTATGCATTTTTAACATTATAACAAATTCAAAATGCGTTTATGATTTTGGTTCCATTGTGTATCTATCTTTCCGTTCTCTAATTCAGTTAATTATTTTAGAACATCTCTGATATATTATTCAGCTTTACTGTGGTGCATTCTTTATTAAAAAAAAAAAAAAAAAAAAAAAAAAAAAGTAGTTTTCGTTTTCTTACAGGATTTCAGAAAATAATGCCGACATATTAGAGTCTATGGGATCTTTTTTTCTTTAAAACATATTTGAAAAGTTGTATAATCTTCACATCACAGCAAAATTAGCACACATTATTTAGATGCAAAATACTGTGTTTCCTGTAGAATATGATCAGTATTAATAAAAGGTTTATAGGGATCCGAAATCATTTTCATGCCCTATATAAGTCGAACTCACGCAAAGTATATTTTCAGTGTGTGAAATTCTTTTCGACTTTTGTCTTCTTTTTTATACTTTTTCTTTCTTTTTTTTAAGTATAGTAATATAGGACGTATGCAAATTTTAAACGATATACAAAGACAAACACAATAATAATTAAAAATAAATCTATTTTATGCTTTCATTTTTAGAAAAAATAAAATAAAATAAATGATCTAAAACTAGATTTTGTGGGATTTCTTCCTTCTTAATTAAAACGATATACAGAATTGATGTGTCATTACTGAGGTAAATTTCACTTGAGATTAATATAAAGGTAAAAATTACTTGAAAAGTGTTTTATAATTTATACGAATTGCAACATTTTTAAAATTAATAAAACATGCGTAATTGCTGTAATATTTGAATAATATATATATAGATATGTGTGTGTGTGTGTGTGTGTGTGTGTGTGTGTGTGTGTGTGTGTGTGTGTGTATATATATATATATATATTGTTTTCAAATTACATAATACAATAGTTTATGTTTCATACCTTTTAAGCAGTTTCTTCAATTAAAGAGAAAAAACAAAACAAAAAGTAATAAATATAAAATTTTATTGAATTTCTTTTTTTTTTTTTTTTCATTGTGATTGTAATTTTTCTATGCAATTTTTATTCCATTTTATTTTGATCAGGGCCCGTTTAAGACTGAAAAGCGAGGTAAGAGAGGTATCATTCAGGGGTCCCCCTAGTCCTATACAAATCATCTATTCTTTGTTATATGTACAGATTTTTATGCAAGCTTAAATTATGTGACTATTCACCATAACATTTTTAAAGGAAAAAAAAAAGAAGAAGAAGAAGCATAAGTTAATATCTAGTCTAATTTTTATGCAAATGATGTCAGAACTGTAATTATTTAACATATAATGCTAATTTTATATTAATTTGACACGGTGCAGAAAGGAAATGGCATTCGAATACACACAAATCTCATGTAATTACACAATACCTAATAATATAGTAGATACTTTGTCAGTGAAAAATAAATACAAAGCACCCTGATAACAAAATGGTAGTAGATGCTGCGGATAATTTTAGACAATATCAAACATTAAGTACTTAAATTTTATTCAAATCAAAACTTCTTTTCATTTCAAACTATAATTATGGACTTTATATTTAGAAAACATAAAATGCATTAATATGAATGCAACACAAATAAATAAATAGAAAATGATATGTCATTTAAAATACTTTTTTATAAGCAAACACAAGACTGCCTAGTGAGTTTCGTAGTTTAGATAAAAGTTTCGTATAAAAAATAAAAAATAAAAAAAATCTTAGACAAAAAATTATTTAAAAAAATATTTTTAAAAGTGAGATTTTGGGGGACCCCTTTGTCAATTCTTGAGTAAGCCCGAGCTTCACGGACCTATTCGGTAAACAGGCCCTGGTTTTGATGATTAGTTTTTTTTTTTTTTTTTTTTTTTTTTTTTACTAAAATAACAATGCAATTTATTTGAAGTAACATAGGCATTCTGAAACAAGGATTTACTATTTTAGCTACGATCGAATTTCAAAATTTTACTTTGAAAACCTTATAAAAATAATAATAATACATAGAATAAAAATAAAATAGTTTCTTTTTAATAATAGAATTAAAATAATAATCGTATGTTTTACAGAATCTCGCCAACCGTTCAGTTTTCGTATGGTTGCCAGCCGGATGTATTTTCAAAAATCAAAACAAGTGCGAAGCGCGAAGACAGTAGTCGTAATAAGTCATTTAATGATACCATCTGCTTAATTTCATGCTTTATTCAGTTAAGATTTGCTGCTAGACGAAGTAAATCTACAGATAAAAGATAAGTTTAATTTCATTTTACATATTACAATTTTAGCTATTTTAAGGGTTACAAATTTTATAAATATGTGCATCGAAATATAACAATATTATGTGAGCTTAAACTTCTCCGAAATTATTTAAGTTTTTAAAAGTAAATTCAAAATATTTTTATTATTATTATTTTTGAAATTTTTTAAAATGTTCCATTTTAATTTGTTTTTTGCTGGTTTCATATTACTATTGTTTAACGATATATTTTAGTAGAATGATTAGTTAATTTCTTATAAATATTTTTATGTTTGAGAGCTGAAGTTTAAGTTTTAGCATTCAAGCTTAAAAGTGTTTTTAAAACATTAACAAATTATTGAATCCACACCCAAAGAAAAGCACTGCGCTTTAAAATAATCTGCGCTTTATTTTTTTTTCTCATATATATTTAGAATTTATTGTTACATTGCAGTAATATAAAATCAGGTGAAAATAATAAAAATTAGTTAAAAAGAGATTTTTAAAAAAATTTCAAAAAAAAAAAAAAAAAAAAAAAAAAATTCAAAAAAAAAAAAAAAAAAAAATTGAAATTTGTTATTTTTAAATTTAAGTAGTTTTGGAGAAAACTTTATTTATATTGTTGTATATCAATGCATATGTATGGAAAACTTTTAAACTCTAAATAAATTATTTAAATACAGTTTTGCATTCTATATGCTTTGAAATATAATATCATTAAGTTTATTAAAATTTCTCAAAATCTATTTAAATTTACAATAATAAAAAAATTTTTAGTTTTAATTTTTTGAAAATATTTTAGATATTCCTCTTAACAAAGTTTTGTTTTATTTTTCCATCGATTATGTATTATTATAGTTTGGAAATAGAGTATAAATATTTCTAGGTATTTATTAATTTGTGTATACATTCATAAGTTAATGTTTTAAAAATATTTTCATTTTTAAATGAAAAAACTTTCCAACAAACTTCAGTATATAAATAAAAAATCTTTAAAATTTTAACTTATCAATGAATCTAAAAATTAATACACAGACTAGATTCTATGGCTAAACTAAAATAATGTACAATCGGTGGAAAAATAAAACTTTTATTAGGAAAACAGTAAAAATATTTTTTAAAAATTAAATTAAAAATTTTGTTATTATTGTAAATTTAAATAGATTTCGAGAAATTTTAATATACATAATAATATTATATTTTAATGCATTTATGTAAAATTGTATAATACTAAAACAGTAATTTACTAAAATTACTCACAGAATGATGCATTTGGAGTCACAAGGATTAAAACAAGCAAAATAATTCAAGAGTTTAGTTGTGCATAGCAGATGAAGAATAATGATACAAACAACAACAGGGATATAAACTACTTTTTTTATTAATTCAAATAATGTTTCAGAAATTTTAACATACTTACTATTCCTTTAATTTCAACGTATATGCATGAAAAATTCCATATTCTATGACAGTAATTCCCAAAAAGTGTCATAACATCTCTACATCCCTTAAAAAATTCCTTAAATTTTTGCATTTTTTTTTAAAAAAAATTCTTTTTTCCTAATCTGAAGATAATGACGTTATAGTATTGATTACAAAACTTTGAATAAACACCATAAAATTCAAGAAAATGCAACTGTTACAAACAAAGCGGCAACACATTCAATGTACTCAACGTGCTTGTTTGCAGCTCTCATGCCTACATTGTTCGCCTGAAGAAGGGTTGTTTCTTCTTTTGACACGAAACAATTGTTGCGAGTTCTTGCATTTTATGGTGTTTATTCAAAGTTTTGTAATTAATACTATATCTTCATTTTCTTCAGATTAGGGGAAATAAATATATTTTTTTTTAAATGCAAAAATATAAAATATATTTTAAGGGATATAGCGACGTTATGACACTTTTTGGGAATTACTGTCATAGAATATGGAATTTTTCATGCATATACGTTGAAATTAAAGGAATAGTAAGTATGTTAAAATTTCTGAAACATTATTTGAATTGAAAAAAAAAAAAAAAAAGTAGTGGGGTGCTTTTTTATAATGACGTCACAATTTTTTTTTTTTTTTAATTGCACTATTTTAGAACGTTTACAGTGCGTTTTCTAGAACGTTCTGAAAATGTGTATAACGTTTTGAAAACGTTCTAAAAACGTTTAGAACGTTCTGAGACCGTATACATAGAACGTTCTCTGAACGCTTCTATAACACTAATGGTGATAGCTACACGTTCATTGAACGTTCCCTGAACCGTACTATTGTACGTCTTCAAGATGGACAAATAGACGTCTATAACACGTTCAAAGGGAACGTTCTTAGAACGTGTTTGCAGAACAATATTTGAACGTTCAGAGAACGTTTCGGTGCTGCTTGGGTACCTTTGGTTTACTGCATCTAACACATGGTCCGTGCTGTTTCGGGTTTCGTATAATGGTAAAATAATTTTTTTCTTAGTACAAAGCGCCTAAACTGTACTCATCAGAGAGAGCCCATTTAAAAAAAAAAAAAAAAAAAAAAAAAAAAAATCCAACATTAAACCAATCTAAATAAAACTCCAAAATTATTTGTTTATCTATTAAAGAAGTAAAAAATAAATAAATAAAGCAGTTGGTGAATATACAAAAACCTGCACAGCACTAATAATTTCTAAAAGACTTAAATAAAGTTTCAAAATTTACACCTTAAAACATTACTACTACTAGCAAAAATAACTCTTAAGTGAAATCATCTTACACTAAACAACCTATATATTTTCACAAAATCACCTAATATATATTGCAATGTTTACAGTTATTCAGATCTTCTGAAAGACATACAGATTATTTTACTATAGATGAAATTACTTGCAAGTTTAAAATTTAATCAAATTTAAAATTTAATTGTAAGAGTCAGCCAGAAAAATCAGATACACTGTTTATGTACAATCTGGAATTTTTTAACAGAACAATGCATTTAATTTCCTCACTTTAAAATTTCACATTAATTTTCAATTAAAATTAAAAAATCATTAAAATAATTAAGCTGATTTTTGTCTGATAAGAGGATTCCAGATTATACATTACGTATATTCACCACACTAAAAAAAGAAAAAAAAATGTCTAGCACTAAGAAAAACACATAAGAGGTTAAATAACTTTAAACTGTTTTTTTTTTTTTTTACTCAGCTCTGATGGTACAAAAATTATTATAATGATAACCCCAAATTTGCAGGGAAGCTACCGCTTCCTTAAGGAATTTTTTTTTTCTCTTTTAGCCCCCAAAATTTGCCAAAACAATAATCTTATATATATTATAAATGTGAATGTCCGTTTATTTGACTGAGTTTCACGCTAAAACTGCTCGATGGATTTCGATAAAATTTGTTATGGAGATAGCTTATACCCTAACTTAGAAAGTTGGCTGCCTTTTATTCCGAGAAAAAACTTTTTTTTGTTATTTTTATGCATAAAATAGCAATTTTGTAAGCTAATAATAGCAAAAAATTAGCCATTTAAATTTTAACCATAATTTAATCGTTGCCTAAATTAAATTTAATTATCCATAATTTAATTGTTGTCGAGTTTATTATTTTTTTTTTTTCAACAGGAAAATAAATACATTTATCTAAACGTGAACAATAAAAAATAAAATAAATAAATAAATAAATTATGCATCTCACAAAAATTGATGTCACTTTTAATTTAAAATTTCTTTTACACATTGATAAAGTGCTAATATAGTTTACGATGCCAATATATGTTGTACTAAAATCCGTTTTATTTATAGATCCTCCTGGGTGATTTTTTAAATTGTTGCGTTGAAGTACAGCGAACATTTTTCGCCAAGAGGTTTAATTTAGCAACAGTTATTTTAATCTAGGTAGTTCAAGAAAAATATAAAAGAGGTTTAATTTAGCAACAGCGATTTTAATCTAGGTAGTTCAAGAAAAATGTAAAATTAATAAAGTTGTGTAGCACGATAATGTTTAGTTATTTATTTATTTTTTTATATACCAATCACTACGCTAATTTAACATACAAATAAATGAGCTGTTGTGTGTGACTGCACTTGCACGCTGTCGGGCAGAAATATTTGATTAATTCAAATTAATATTTAAATAACTAAATAAAGATATGTTTAATAGAAAGCATAGTCTTGGAGACTAACTTGGCGAGTGGGCGACCAAATTTGGTGAAAAGTGATAGTTTAGGGTTCCCGATGTTTCGAAGCTCTCCGACACACGGGAACGTAGACCTTGAGCTTACCAAGGGATTCTCGATGGAGTCATCTCCAAGCCCCATCGCCAAAAGTTATAAGTAGGTGTGAGTTGATTTTTGCGAAAGAGTATGTAGTCACTGCGATCCAGAGTTATTCAGAGACGTATTCTGAGTCATTGCACTTTAGGGATTGAGCTCTAAGCAACTGGACATCTTTCGTGAGTGAGTGAAAATTTTTGCTCTGGTGTAGTTGATGTTATTTGCTTTACTCCTGCGGAACAAGTGACAATTTTTTAAACTGTCCCAGAACATTCATCGAATAATGACTTATACAGTACGAGTAACAGCTTTAACTGTTTCCAGAATATTTGAAGAATTAACACCAGCTATTGGACTATTTTCGAAAATATTTGTTTTAATAATAGTTTTTTTGTACAGATTCAAGAAGTTCAAAAAATGTTTGATATTGCCAAGGAGGTCCCATACAAAAGCTGTGACGAAAATAGTCGCCAATCGAAATATATTCAGTTATAAAGAAATCATTTAAATATAGTGTCCAGCGAAGTGGGCAAAGCCTGCTAGTTCTTCATTACTGAATAAATTAGAAATTTATCTAGTAAAAGGAAAATATTTAAATGGAAACATGCACATAAAATTTATCTTTCAAATTAGAGATTTATTTAATTGTCTGACATTTACTCATTACAAACAACAAATTTTTTTCTGCCAAATATCTTTCATTAAAACCGAACAAAATCATTCATTTTTATTGTTATTAAAACATCTTTTGAACAACTACAAAAAAAAATTCTGAATTAACTTTTTCAAACTAAAAATTTTATTTAAAGACTTATTTACACTTTACCAACATCAAAAATTTTCCTTAGGTTTAGTCATTTTGTTAATTAACAAATCATTAGTACAATTATCACTTTAATATTCCCTCTCAATACTTTCGTATTACCACAAACAAAAATATGTTTGATGAGAACAAGACTAATGAACTCATTTAAATAACAAAGTGCTTAAATATTTATCACTCTTTACCAGAATTAAACTACTTTGTGTTTACACTAATTAACCAGTCTTGAAAAATTTTTACATTTACTTCAGGTGACAAAAGGAAAAAGTAAAGGCTGGTTTCCACTAGGGATGAAGCTTCGAGGTTCAAAAATCCATTAATCACGCTTCCGACACAAAGAACCAAATGTCTTGTCATCAGTTGTAACCTTTTTTCATCAGATTGCACAGTTACTTCAAAGGAAAGCATGCAAAATTGACAAAGATATCTGCCTCTGGCCCCTCAATTATCTCAGCTGGGGGTTAGAGCCAGGGATTTCTCCCTTACAACCAACCTGTCAAACCATCTCCCACCGCTTGACCACATCAAAGGATTCTGAATAGCGCCGCTCGAAACAACCTCCAATCAACCTCAGTTGAAACTGCGCTTAAATGATGTTACCTTGGTTTTAAAACAATTTTACAATCTGATAGCACAGAAACGTAGTCAGTATACCAGAACTAAGCCGCCAGGAGCATACCATATATTTATTTTTTAGGCATCAAGTCATCAAGTAAGGTGAGGAACCAGGTGTCAGATACAAAATCACGAGAAGGCGTCGGGATCAGCTGTTCTGAGCTTCTGTCAAGTCTCATTGAAACTCATTTGACGAGCAGCGTCAGAGAAAATATCAAGTATCGGGGGGAACGAGAGAGATGTAGTCAACATTACATTTATCTTTTCATCCACCGATCTTAGCAGATCTCAGTACGCTAGGCTAAGACTCCATACCAAAACGAGGAGAAGACCGGTTCCATGGCAAGTTCGAACAAAAGACAACGGTTCAACTCTCCGAAAAAGATTAAGAGAGTTTGAGAGCTGGAGATAGCATGCGTGAGAGCTGGATATAGATTGAGAGAGCGCACAAGGCCCCCTCTCCTTTGATATTGTCACCAAAACTACCCTTCCTACCTGCCAGAAACCACAAAAATTTCACCCCCACGAATAAAAGCCAAGCTCACCGCTTTCACGTAAACACCTACCCACCGACGCTAACCTAAGATCCAGTCCTCGGTGTTGCCAGCCCCCTTCAGATAAAAAGGCTACACACTCATTCGATAACTGTATAATCGAAACATTTAGCTTGGCTCCAACCAGTTAAAATTAATTAAAACCCCTTAAAATGCCCTTGAAGGATTTTTTCATGACAAGAGGGCCATTTAAACTTCATTAGCGCCCAAACCTTAAATTTTGAACATCTGGGAAAAACGATCATTACTATTAATTCCAAACAGTTAACGTTCGGATCCTGAAATCTATAAACCGCGAGAAAGAGCGCGCACCTGCTAGTATCTGTCATGAAAACCGCCGCTCGCCTGTGGCTTTGACAATCCCCATATGTCCCTCTCGGAGCGAAGTAGAGATAATGATCTTTTCTCTTCGGAAAAACGGATTGCAACCAATTTACTCAAATGACTAGCCGAGTCAATAATGGAAGAAGGCTATTTTGTTGATAAAAGAACATGTGTTCGGCGATTGACGCCAGATTTTCACATCACTAAGTGCACTAACGGAAAACAGCAAAATAAGCACTTTCGTGGGAAGATATATATATATATATATATTTATTTAAGAACACGAAAATTACCAGATAAATTCCAAACTTAACTACGGTTAAGAAAAATTTTATATTTTACCAATAGAGGAATTTCTTTTATTAAATATTAAAAAAAAATAAACAAACGTTTTGAATCTTCATAACAATTTGAATTGCACACTTAAAGTTAAACGCCCGCTATATACTCAGAGACATGACAAAATCATTCTACTTCATGACGATGCCAAACCACATGTTGCAAACCGAGTGAAGGAAAGCTTGAAGAGATTTCGATGGAATGTCTAACCCCATCCGCCATATTAACCAGACGTCGTCACTACTGATCATAATTTGTTTCGCTCCATGCAACATTGTCTTTCTGAACAATACTTCCCATGTTTTAAAGATAGCGAAAACTGACTCCATGCATGGATCACCTCAAACGATTCTGATTTTTATTTTTATTTTTACTTTTTGTCTTTTTTAAATTGGGGAATGTAATGTATTGGTTATCCGAAAAGTGGGAAAAAGCTTCCGACGTTCAGTAATTTATTTTGTATAATTCTATCAGAATAAGCAAGTGCTTTTATTCCAACAAACTATGAGAAATAATTCGAGTATCCGATATAAATATATATATTAACTTGTAAGGTAAACTGGTATGTTTTCTTCTACATTTCAAGTTTATTTTTGATATTTTTTCTATGCGTTATAAATATATATATTAACTTCTAGAGCAAACTGGTATGTTTTCTTCTACATTTCAAGTTTATTTTTGATATTTTAACTATGCGTTATAAATAATTATAAATTTAATATTGTTTAGTTCAAAGTACGTTGCTGTAAAAAAATATAGGAAATCGTTGCAAAGGTTCATGTTTTTCCAAATTTTTTAGTTATAACGTATTTTTCAAAATGAAACGGCTACAGCTAAATATAAATCGGGCCATTTTCTTATAAAAATATAAACACATCGTTTTTTTTATTATTTTTTAAACATGAAAATGTACATTAAAACTTTTCCGAATATAATCCATAAGATCAAACCTTTCAAGAACTTCCTGACTTGGTAGTGAAATTCGTTTATGCTAACAAACAACAATAATAATAATAATAATAAATTTTTCCTTGAATATCATATTCTAAGCAAGCAGTGGAAATTCAATTATACCAATGCGGAAATTGAAATAAGGAAATTGGGAAATTTCCATGAAATGTTACTCTCGTCATAAAATTTTGAATATTCATTTGTAAAAAATAAAGAGTAGAATTGTTTTAAGTTTTCTAAAATAAATTCATAAATTTTTAAGGTGGGTGTGACATTTTATTTAATGACGCTGTTATCAGTGAAGTTTAGAGTTGTCAAATGTTAAACTGCAATTACGTTTAAAGTTGAAGTTCATTAAATTATGATTTTGTTGCACAGTTAAATGAAGCAGATAAAATATTTTTAAATATTTTTTTAGACGAAGAAATTTCAGATGGGAATGATAAACTGGGTGAGAAAAGGCAAGTCCAGTATTCTCTCTACATCGGAGATCAGAAAGACATAGTACACACCATGCACTTAAGGGTGCCTGACAAGAGTTCTGCTTATGACGTCATGAGAGCAGCAGAAGTTGCAGATCCTAACTACAAGTAAGTTTATATATATATAATACATGTTTCTGATTTTTCTTTTTCTAACATTTTAGAAATATTTGCTCTGTTTTCAAAATCTTCGCATGTTTAATAACATTGGCAGTTTTCAAAACAAACATTATCCCTGCAATAAAATGACATGTCGCTCTCAAAACGATGCGAGATTACTTTTAAGAAAACAATAAAAAATTTTATCACACATAATTACATTTTTTTTTTTAAGTCTTCGTATATCAGCCTTTTACATTTTCTTTCTTTCTTTTTTTTTCCTTTTTTAATTTAAAATTCAATAACAGTAAATAGAAAATATATATTATTAGAAAAATCCTTCAAGATATTCCTTTAAAAGGTAAATGTTCGAAAAGAATACACATGTTTAGATTTCATTTAAATAAAGAAAAAAAATCTGGTGTGAAACAACCATACGACTTCCATTACACACTATTACACCTATTATATAATTTTTTTTAGAGATAATATGATCAGAAGACATAAAATTGATCTAACGAAGTAGAAAATAAAAAATTTTCCGGTATGAGGAACTTAATGTGTAAAGACTTGTCAAACAAAGTTTACACAACGATTAAAAAAATAAGAAAAAAAAAATTATAGAGTTCTAAAATTAACTCACCAAAGCAGGATAACTGTTAATTTTTCTGCAATAATCCCGTAATATATGAGAAATGATATCTAAAACTGATTTATGTAACAATTTTAAAGAAAATCGTTAGAGCCGTTTCTGAGATACCAACTTTTACCAAAACTTGTCATACTCAATTATTGACCGAAAACTATACTTACATACAAAAGGCTATTTAAAAGGGAGTTGATATGACGAGTTTGAAAAAAATCCGTACTGCCGTTTTCAAAGGAACGCAACAACGAGACATGAAATTTAGATTTTTATACAGAACGCCTATCAATTTTTCTGAATTCACCAACTATATCTTTCGAAAAAGACATCTAATTGAGTATTTATATAGCAACTTTGAAGAAAATATTTAGATCCGTTTCTGAGTTACGAACATACGGTTCACTTCGGGTTTCCTGTTACCCTTTTCCGGTTTTCCAATTTCCACCAAAATTTGGAAAATTCATCTGTACACCAGACCTGTATAAATTCTGAAGTTTCGTAGCTCTATCTTTATTAATTTCGGAGATATCATAGCCAGAAGATTCTCCATATACATACATACACACTCACATGCATACATACATACTGAAAAATTGCCAAAAATTACTTTTTTAGACTCAAAAGGACTTAAAACGTGTAAATCAGGTGAAAACTCGATATCGAATATTTAGACAGAATACAATACTTCCATTACCTACGGTAGTGGGGTAATGGAAGTAAAGATTATATAGTTTGTAAATTGTAGTTAAAGACAGTGTATTAATTCACCCGACAAAGTTAATCTAATTTGTTAATAACAGTTAAAACATATAGGGTATCCCTGAATTCATGGACCAGATGTTTAAGGTAGGTAAAACATATATAAAAAGCATTTTTTGTATAGCGATATGGGGTAAAAAAAATGAAAAGTGTAGTCGGAAAATCAAGAAATCCATCACACATTAAAATGCGAACAGAATTGAAAAAGTAAAAATACACAGAAAACTGCATGAAAAAAGAGATAAACGCACGATCATAAGTTTGAAAAAAACTGCCAATACCAATCAGAAAATAAAGGAAAAATGGACAAGAAAAAGAAACTAAAGCGGAGGAAAGGTAGGTTGGGAGATTTTTCATTTCCGATCCCATATTGTAATTGAAAACTTTTTCTTTATAATTTTATCTAACCTTAAAGTTTGGTCTATGAATTCAGAAACACCCTGTACACATATATAAATAATCTTTCATTTATACTTCATAATTCAGTTAATATCATATATACTTGCCAAATTTCCATTTGGTTTTAAATTATGCTGATAACAGTTACACAAACACATAACAAACGCTAAAGTCCTGACTTCGGATACAGGGGCATTCAAAACGTAAAGGTTTAGCAAAAACTCTATTACGTAAATTTGATCTCAACACACTCAAAACTATATTTTCTCTACTATGTATTGTTTAAGAGGCACTAAAAATAAAATAAAGTTGTCTGTATACGTATTTGTAGAAGGCTATTAAATTAGTACAAATATTAACTATATGTATTTTCAATTAGTTTTTCATATCACACTTTTTATCATATACTATTTTTATCATATACGGGTCAGCTATAGCTGACCCGTCCGTCTTCGCACGGATCAACTAATTTTAGTTAAAAATAGATTGACATAGAAAAAATCAACAAAGTAATCAGTTTAAGTGTTAGTCAAGCAAAATTATTAACTGTCTACAAAGTTGTGACTTTCTTTTAGGCATATCCTTAAGAAAATTTCGCGAAAAAGAAGAAATTTCGAAATATAGAAAAAAAAATCTGGAGTGACTCCACACGACTTTCCGAACATTGAGTAATTAACAGTTTTGTAGATAAAGTAAAGAAAGAGGAGTTGTTAAACAAACAAAAGAGAGAAAACCATAATAGAGTGTTTGAGTGTTTTTCTCCATATATTACACGATGTTTTATTTAACGCTACTGAACTTTGAGCCCATAGATCACAATGATAAAGAATTTTTCGTTGTGTCCCCGTAAAAACCTCTAAATGCCAGATTCACCAAAATGCTTATAGTTAGTGCAACAGTGATTTATAATCTATACTAATATATAAATGCGAAAGTTTGGATGGATGTATCTATACTAATATATAAATGCGAAAGTTTGGATGGATGTATGGATGGATGTTTGATACTCAATAACGCCACAACGGCTAAACGGATCTGGATGAAATTTGGTACAGAGAATAGTCTGGAATAGAACATAGGCTACTATTTATACCGGAAATTTGATTATATTTTTAAAATTAATTAAAATATGAAAATAATAAACTGGTAATCTATACTAATATATAAATGCGAAAGTTTGGATGGATGTATGGATTGATGTTTGTTACTCACCCACGCCACAACGGCTAAACGGATCTGGATTAAATTTGGTACAGAGATAGAGAATAGTCTGGAATAGAACATAGGCTACTATTTATACCGGAAATTTGATTAGATTTTTTAAAATTAATTAAAATATAAAAACAATAAACCGGCAATTGCCTTAATATAAGCCATTTAAAATTTTAATTGTTGCCAAAAAAAGTTTACGAGATATTTTTATTTATTTATTTATTGTGTGTTTTCAACATAAAATGAAACATGCTTTCACGCGAAAAATAAAAAAAATTACTAAATGTTAAATTGGTCGATGAGAAAATGACACTTTATAATTTTAAAATAAAATAGTAATATTACAAATCGAACATATTTCTTCTGAATTTTATTTCATAGCATTTTTTTATAAACCTCAACTTCAGATTTTTTTTTAGTACGGCGGATGAAACACGCTTGGCATAAAAGCTAATTCAGCATTATATTAAAGGTATTTTCTTATTGATAATTCTGGACAATTTTTTTAATTTTGATGCTGAAGTAGATCGGACATTTTTCGCCAAGGAAAAGATAGAAAGAAATACGCAAGTGAAGTGATGACGTCACTGGCCGTTCGTGGATGCAAGAAAAATATTTCCTATGTTAACGCCCATTGGATTTTTTGTAAAAAATTATTAAAAATAGAAAAAATCTATTTCTCTATTTTAATCCCCATATTTAGGTATAGATATGTATCAGTTATCATGTCGATGCGTTAGATTAAGTTATTTTTGTTGTAAAATTGACAAAATTTGAATTTTTAATTTCAAAACTCTAGGGAAAAAAAATGGCAAACTTCCATATTCGATTGAAAACACAAACATTTAATTTCAAAGGATGATATTAACACAATAAATATCCAACTAATATACTAATTAAAAGGAAAATGATAAATATTCTATCATAATTTGAAGTCAAATTTGTTTTCAAATGTCTAAATAAAGTATCTGATATAAGATACTAATATGTTGCAGCGGAATAGATTTGATATTGGTCATCCTTGGCAGAAAAAAAAAAAATCGCCAAGTTATTTGCGAACATAATTTAACTCCTTTCAAAAATCATGGTTATTTTAACAACTTATATTAAGAGAGGGTACAACTATAGTATTTCTCCACAGCTGAATTTGACGATTTTTCTTTGGCGCCGATGTGAACGATAACGATGTCGTTCTGAACTGTTTGCGATATAATATGGCAGCCTGCATGCTATTTATTTTGGATTTATGATTTTATGATTTATGATTTATAATTTAGATTATGATTTTATCATTTATGCTATATGATTTATGATTTAGCCGTAATCGCCAAAAATAAATCGCCAAATTCAGCTGTGGGGAAACACTATAGTTGTTCCTAACAGAGTAATGAATAATATGAAACAATATTTCGTACAATGCACATTACTAAAATATACATCTGGCATGTATATTTTCGTATTACGTTTTTGATCACCAAATACAATAAGCGCCAAGAACGACAGAGTTTTGAAATTTAAAATTAAAATTTTGTCGATTTAACAGCAAAATAACTCAATCTAACACATGCACATGATAACTAATACATATATGCCCAAATATGGGTATTAAAATCGGGAAATAATTTTCCTCGATTTTTAATAATTTTTTACAAAATATCCAATGGGCGATTAACATAGGAAATCATTTTCTTGCATCCACGGACGGTCAGTTACGTCACACTTCGCTTGCGTATAAGAACAATAATCGCATAAATTATATTTTGGTCTAAAACGTCAACAAAAATTCAAAAGTCGCCTAGGGCATTAAGGCTGTACCATGATCACTTTTATATATTAATTAATTAATTTAATTTTCTATATACCAACTACTATTAACTGAGCATGAAGTATATATAACCACAAAATAATAATAATAATAATAATAATAATAATAATAATAATAATAATTGTCTCATGCGATAGAAGTAGCCGATCATAGTATATTGTAATATTATATGTGGCTTGAAATTGCTGTCATTCTATGGTTGATCGATTAAATCAAATAAATATAGGAAATAACTTGAGAGCAAATATTATGTACATCACGTATAATGTTGTTCATATGTAACTGGGATTCAGATATAAAAAAGCTACTTTTTCGATACTGTCCGTATCGAAACTGTCATATATGCAGGGCCTGAATAAGACAGGGGCATGCGGGGCAGCTGCCCCGGACCTCCACATCTGAGGGGGACCCCAAATCGAATAGAAAATTTATTTTACGTTTCCTTCTTTAATGAACTTCTTTCAAACAAAATATCAGTACAGTGTAAAATCCGATTTAATTGAGCCAACGTAATTAAGAAAATTTAGCTGAATTTCGCCCTAATGTCAGCAAGGATATGAATTTTTCGCAGCTTGATGACAAAGTTAACAATCAGAAATAAAATGGATGTATAATGAGGTGAAAAATTTAAATACCTCCATAAAACTCGGTTCTTCATTACTAAAGTAGTGAAGCAGGGCGGGGGGGGGGGGGCAAAGTAGTTTTTGTCGGGCCCTGTATAAATGATAAGCACCCAAATGGAAGCCCACGAGTAAGGCATTGTCGCAGGCAATAGGGAGAGGCACTGGAGATTGCAAGGACGAACAAGACGCTGCAGAAGTCAACAGGAACCCAAAGCGAGTTTTTCACCGATTTCAGTTTTTTTATTTCATAAAGCTATATAGAAAAGAGTTTGCCAGCGAAGCGGTCAAAGCCGCCCAAAATTGTTTAAGAACAAGAATATTATTCAACAATTCGCCGGGAGATGAAAAAAAAAATCATTTCTTTGTAAAAAAAAAAAAAAAAAAAAACTTAAAAATTTGAAACTCATAAATATTGTTTGAATTTCACCACATAATTAAAATTTTTATTCACCAGTCACCAAATTATTATTAGAACCAGATTAATATTGTGAAATAGTGAACTAAAATCATACAAAAGAAAAGTTTCGAAATAAAATTCATAATTGACGACCCAGTTTTTATACTTCCGTAACGCAGTACTGTTTTAGTACAGGATCCCTATGAACGAATTTTAAATTTTTATCGCCATGTTGGCGATAGCTTTTTATTTATTTATTTTGGCATTTTATTTTGGCTTTCAATGAGTTACAAATTTTTTTGAGTATACTTTATCAGACTCTGTTTTGCACAGCACCACAATGATAAGGTTTCATTTCATTACATAGATTACATATTATGATCAAACCATCAGTTCCCCCACATACACATCAAAATTTCCACGTGAAAGAAGTCACGGGTAACAGCTAGTATTCATATAAATTTTCAGCTCAATTGAATAAGGCGTCAAGATGCTATCGCACATTTAAAACTTTGGTCCCAATAGGCCATAATGATAAAGAATTTTTCTTTGTGTCCCTGTAAAAAAACTGTAAGTGCTAAATTCACCAAAATCTATACAGTTGGTGCAACTGTGACCTATAACATGCGTACAAATTGTTTGCTCAGATTAATAAGGAGTTTAGACGCGATGACACATTTAAGAATTTGTCTCCATAAGCCATAATGATAACGAATTTTTCTTTGTGCCCCTGTAAAAAAACTGTAAGTGCTAAATTCACCAAAATCTATACAGTTCGTGCAAATGTGACGTGTAATATGTGCACATATTTTTTGCTTAGATTAATAAATCGTTCAGACGCTATCGCAATTTGGCCCCATGGGCCATATTAATAGAGAATTATTCCTGGTGTCACTGTAAAAATTTATAAGTGCTAGATTCACAAAAATCAATAGAGTTCGTACTATGGTGACTTACAATATACGTACCAACTTTCAGCTTATTTGAACAAAGGGTTTAGACGCTAGCGTGTTCACTCACACACATACAAACATACATACACACATACATACACACACACATACATACATCATCGTAAAAATAGTGAAAACGGATTCAGGGGACCTTGAAATGTATAGAAACATCAAACTATCAAATTCAGATTTTTGACATGATTACAATACTTTCCTCACTATAGTGTTTCGGAAAGTAAAAATAATATGATATGAATTAAAAAATTAATATGTAGGTAAATAGATAAGATACAACATTCCTAAAGGACCTGAATGGCTATGTTTTACTTATTTATATATTAATTTTTATGTTCATTATCAAGCAGAAACGGTCGTTTTGCCAAGCCAAGATCAAAGAAAAACAAAACAAACAAACCTAACACAAAGCAGAACGCGACAATATTAAATCGCCAGGAATAACCCAAGACCGTTACATGCTTATTATACAGAAACCAACTCTCCCATGTTAAATCTGCAATTTTTTTTTCCCGTAAAGTTTTAAATATTGGAAGAACCAAATGTCGCAGGAAAATTAAACAAAAAAGAAAATATTCGTATCAACGAGAGCTTTAATATGAGATAAAAACGAACTTTCTAAGTTATAAAGTAAGAAAATGGGAGCATTTTCAATTTAGCGTAAAATTAGATGTTTTGACAAATTTTTGAAAAAATTTCCTCGTCAAGAATTTTTTTTTTTAAACAAGCTAGAGAGTTCATAAATGTGCAAAATTCTTTGAAAACTGGTTTATTAGATAGATAAATACTTAATCTACGAACTTTTATGAAATTTAGCTTTTAAAAATCAACATTTCGTATTTTAATTGCTGTAAAACTGTTAAATATCGCCAGAGAGACATAAATCGCCAAATATGAAATTGCTTTATCTCAGTTTAATTGAAAAGTATTAATTTCAAATTAAACTGCTTTTTTTTTATATATAAGTTATTTTTTTAACCAAACAATCTTTGCTTTTATTATTTTGTACAATTTTAAATTTTACATCCCTGAAAACAGAAACGAATACATTTATGAATAACATTCGTTTGAAATCTGTAGCGTTAATTGCTGAATTTTGAAAATTTTTCAAGCCATGATATAATTTCCAATTAATTTTACCTTAGAATAAGAAAGTCAGTACACGATATAGTATCTAATTTTAATACCCTTCAATCTGGCATTGATAATTATGATGCATAAAGATTTTTACTTCCTTCTATATAGTATACTAGCAGGCTTTGCCCGCTTCGCTGGACATTAAACTTAAATGAGTTGTCAAAATCCCATATCTTTATTAATAACCTAAGTTCTCGTTGTGATTGGTAGAGGTTTTCTCGCTCGCAACGTGAGGAGTCTGGGTCCCTACTGCCTTCGACAGCAACTTACCCACTTCTTACTTCCCCTTCCTCAGCGGGTGAGTTCGAAGTTTTGCAAAATCCCACTAATGTATATAATGGGTACACTTATAATCAATATTCACACACAAAATTCTCCATTCTAAGATAATTCAAAGCGAATTCAAACGGAAAAACATGTTTTTACACATGTTTATTGCACTCCGACTCGAAGAAGGGAGGGGGGGGGGCGGATTTCAAATTTCGTGAAATCCAGTTACAATAATTGCCGGATGCATACAAACAATTTACGCACCAAATTTCGTGACCGCAGAAGTCTTCAATAGAAAATATTATAAATAAATAAATGCAAAAAGCACAGCTTTAGTATGAGACTCCTTTGGTGACTTTAAATATTTTAAGCCATTTTTGCGATGAACTGAATTGGCTATCTCAATTGTGCAATTAAATAAATCTCTTGGCGAAAAACGTCGAAGCTACTTCGGTGTGCCGAATTTCAAATTTTGCCAAAGGGATCCAATACTAAAGCTGTTCCATACACAAAATAAACAAATAAAATAAAATAATAAAATAAAATAAAAACTCTTTTATGATATTTACAAAATAAAAATAAAAAATCTTAATAAAATCCAAATTATAATAATTTACAATTAAGGGGAAAACATAAAATAACCTCATAAGGTACATAATAACAACAAAAAAATTTGTTTTACTGCAGGAAAGAAAAGTACTGCTTAATTAAATAAAAATATTAAACTAACTAGCAGGCTTTGCCCACTTCGCTGGTCACTAAATTTAAAGGAAACTCTTTTCTATATAGCTTTATAAAAATAAAATTAAATACTAAAATTGCTCAAAAGCTCGCTTCGGATGCCTGCTGCCTTCGGTAGTGATTTGGTCATCCGCTAAACCTCGGGCGCTTGTCCCTATTACCTGAGACAATGGTTTACCAATAGGCTTCCATTAAGTCCTTATTAGATAACAGTTTCGAAATAGATAGTATCGAAAAAAATAAGTATCCCTTTTATATTTGAATAAGGGGTATCCCTTTTATATTTGAATCCCAGTTACATATGAACAACACTATACGTGGTGCACATAATATTTGCTTTTACGTTATTTCCTATGTTTATTTTGTTTATCCCCGATCAACCATAAAAATGATAACAATTTCACGCTAAATATTATAATATGCTATGACCGGCTACGTCTGTTGCATGAGACAATTATTTTTTTGTGGTTATATATAATTCATGGTTTGTAAGCATGATCATAGTACCGCCTTAATATAGTTCTCTTTGGCAAATTTGAATTTTTGTCACCATTTTAGATTTAATCCCTTGTAAAAATAAGACTTAATACCTTGTAACAATATGCTATGTGCGCTATTTCTGCCATATTTTAGACAACTAAACTTTTAATGGTTATATATATATTTCCCATTAAACATATTTTTATTTTCATTTATTTATTTAAATATTGATGAAATTTGAAATTCAATTTGGTCTAGTGTTGTACAGGCTGTATACTATATGTTTGCGTTTGTGAAAGAAAATTTTTAAAAAATTCAAAACTGCAATTTTTAATCCCACTTAAAAAAAAACATGTGACTTAATTAGTAGCACATTTAAAAAAAAATTCCAAACGGTTTCCATACAATCTTCGCTGTTGCCACCTAAAATACATACATTAGTTAATTTTAAAAAAATCTAATTGTCCGATCGATAAGCTGTTTAATCCATTGGATTCACAAAAATTGCATCTTTCATTTGGTATCTTATTTGTAACGATACGACTGATATTTCTAATTTTTTTAATTTACTTTCCTCATTTTAAATAAATGTAATTTTTATTGTTCAGGTTTTTTTTTTTTTTTTTTTGTCTGTCGAAAAAATAATGATAATTTTTTTGGCAATAATTAAATTAAGGATTAAAATTAAATATTTTAAATAAATGTAATTTTTATTGTTCACGTTTTTTTTTTTTTTTTTTTTTTTTTCTGCCGAAAAAATAATGATTTTTTTTTTTTTTTTTTTGCAACAATTAAATTAAGGATTAAAATTAAATGGCCAATTTATCAGTAATTAGAAGGTTTTTATTTTAACATTTTAATTAATTAAAAGAAAACTAAAACAAAATACGAAAATCGGGCTTCGAGGTGCATCAGGAGAGGTCATTACGAACCACCATGCAAATTTTTGTAGCTCAGCCATCAGCCGTTTTCTTAAAAAGCTCTGGAAATACATACACAATGACACACACACGCACACACAAACATCTTATTTTATTATATGTAAGATGCCAAATATCTCTATGAAAATATTTATCCACATACAAATTCCTGATTAAAAAAAAATCACCAACTTTTGTATGTATTTTTCTCTCTAATTATTATTATTATTATTCACGTGAAATTAAAATTATTTCATTTTATTTCTGGAAAATAAAAATATATATAAATATAAAACCTTCTACCGAATCTATGTTGAAAACGGAAAAAGGGTAAAATAAATTAGAAATATCAGACCTATATTTATAAATTTGATACCAAATGAAAGTGCCGATTTTTCTGAATCCAGGGGTGCAAACAGTTTTTCGATGCGATAATTACATTTTTAAGAAATAACTAAAGAATGAAATTTAAGTGGCAATGGAAAAATAAATTAGAAATATCAGACATCGTTACAAATTCAGTACCAAATGAAAGGGGGGATTTTTCTGAATCCTGGGGTGTAAACAGTTTTTCGATACACCAATTAGATTTTTTTAAATTAACTAAAGTATGGAATTTAGATATCAACACTTCATCTTAATCTTTTCATAATTTGTAGTGTGAATCCCGCGAATAAAAATGTCTTTATCTTAAAAATGTATTTTTATATTTTATTTTTCCATTCAAATTTTTTAGTGAAAAAATATTTATGGCGCATGCGCAGGCGTCTTTTACCCACAATTTAAACACTAATCATAATTTTGAAAATTTCTATAGATATAATTTTAAGTTGGGTGAAGACCTAAGTTTCTGCCAAGCGCCGTTAAATTCCGTTCATCCGTTCTCGAGTGATGCCCGGACAAACGTGTTTTAGTCTTTTACCCCCCATGGGTGAACGGGGAGGAATTTCTGAAAGTTGACAGATATAATTTTAAGTTGGGTGAAGACCTAAATTCCTGCCAAGCGCCGTTGAATTCCGTCCAGCCGTTCTCGAGTGATGCCCGGAGAAACGTGTTTTAGTCTTTTACCCCCCCCCCCAGGGGTGAACGGGGAGGAATTTCTGAATGTTGATAGATATAATTTTAAGTTGGGTGAAGACCTAAATTCCTGCCAAGCGCCGTTGAATTCCGTCCAGCCGTTCTCAAGTTATGCTCGGACAAAAATAGCGACATACAGACACGATGACACACACACGCGCACACACACACACAGGCAAAATTTTCTGAAGTCATTTTCGGCTTTCATGGGGTGTGAAATGTGAAGATATCGCAAAATTTTTCGATTCCGAGAAATTTACAGACAAAAGTCTTATTTTATTAATATAGATTACAAACATCTTGTTTATGAGTTGTCGGAGAGAAGAAAATCTCAAATGGCATTATCCTCACCCAGACACTCACCCAGACAATCTTTTCGTAACACCATGTGCATTCATCGGCAAATACATTAAATAGCGTAGAAGCGTTGCTTAATTTACATTTTATTTTTTTTTAAGTCCATTATTTTTCCTTTTATTTTGTTTTTCTTCGGAACAGCTTTAGCATCAGATCCTCAAGCAAAATGTGAAATTTGGCATCGAAGTACATAGGACATTTCTCGCCAACTTCTTTATATCCGACTCTGCTATAGCCATTATAAGGAACAACTATAGTATTTCCCCTCAGCTAGATTTGGCGATTTTTCGTTGGCGATTATGGCTAAATCATAAATCTAAAAATCATAAATCATATAGCATAAATGATAAAATCGTAAGCTAAATTATAAATCATAAAATCATAAATCCAAAATAAATAGCATGTAGGCTGCCATATTATATCGCAAACAATCCAGAACGACATCGTTATCGTTCAATCGGCGCTTTACTATTGTTGTACCCATTATAATTCATTGCAAAAATGGCAAAAATAAAATAAAATAAAAAGTTTTAAAGAGAGTCTTATACTAAAATTGTATCTTTTCTTCAATATTCAACCGCATCGACGTCTTCGATTTCATCGATTTTTTGATAACTACAAAAAAATAAGGTATGTAACGGAAATTATTCTTAGAAATTGTACTTGTTAATTAGTTTTATTTTTTCAAACAAAAATTTTTGATTAAAAATGCACATCTTCAATTTAAAAGCATTATAAATTAGAGAAAATAATTATATTTTGAAGCAGTTTTAGTAGCCCCAAATTGGCGAAATTGGAAATTTGGCACTGAAGTAGCTCTGTCGTTTCTCGACAAGGTCTTTTCTAACGTAACTGCTATAACTATTTTAATTCATCGCGAAAGAGGCAAAAATTTAAATATCAGCAAGAGGGTACAGTACTAAAGCTGTACCCGAGTCATGTAAAACAACACTCTTATTTGTGATCAATTAATATTACTTTACTTACAAATTACTTTAAAATTTTCAAAGGCACATTTTATTATTATTATTATTAATTTATATTTTTATAATGTGGAAACAAATGTATAATAACATATTAACTTTTATCTAGGCCTATTATTATATTAACTTTTTTGGGTATTTCGCATTAGTGGTAAATATGTGTATAATTTATTTGGTATAACTTCAGTATAACCCCACAACGATATTTGGCGATTTTTCTTTGGCGCCGTTTCGAACGATAACGATGTGGTTCTGGACAGTTTGCGATATAATATGGCAGCCTATATGTTGTTTATTTTGGATTTATGATTTTATGATTTATGATTTAGATTATAATTTTATGATTTATGATTTTTAGATCTATGATTTAGCCATAATCGCCAACAAAAAATCGCCAAATATCGTTGCGGGTTTATACTGAGATTGTTCCTATTTTTTTAACATATAATACAATAATCCAGAAATACGTATAAATCCCATAAATTATTATAAAGTAATATTACATTTTCTATTTTTTTTTGTTTTTTTTTTTCAGATATTACATGAAACTATAATTTTTTTAATTCAAAATTTTAAATATAGAAGTTATAAGCATTTTACAAAAATATTTATTTAAAGAGTATGGAGTAATAAGATATAAAAATATCTTACCTGTGAAATGTGATAATTTATCTTTTGAAGGCGATAAAATATCTTTTGTACACTAAACAATCTAACTTCTGAAAAGAAATATCATTTTTGAAAAAAAAAAAAAAAAAAAAAAAAGATATCACGTGCGTAAGATAACGCGCAATTTACATAAAAAACAAAATAACAACAAACAAAAGATCGAGTTCCTTTGTCAAATTTACACATAAAAAACGTTATATATAACTTCCCACCTCCCATGCACACAGAAAAAAAATTTCTGAAATCATTTTGAGGTTATTTGTTGTCCAAAACGTAAAGATAACGTTTTTTTTTTTTCTTTTTTTTTACCAAAGCGTTTTACTGACAAAATCTTTATGGCGCATGCGCAGGCGTTTTTTACCCACAATTCAAAAACTAATCAGCATTTTCAAAATTTCTATAGATATAATTTTAAGTTGGTGGAAGACCTAAATTTCTGCCAAGTGCCGTTGACTTCCGTCCAGCAGTTCTCAAGTGATACCCGGACAAATGTGTTTTAGTCTTTCCCCCCCCCCAAGGGGGAAACGGGGGGAGGAATTTCTGAAAAGTTGATAGGTATAATTTTAAGTTGGGTGAAGACCTAAATTCCTGCCAAGTACCGTTGAGTTTCCTCCAGCCGTTCTCGCGTGATGCCCGGACAAACGTGTTTTAATCTTTTTCCCTCCAGGGAGAAACGGGGGGAATTTCTGAAAAGTTGATAGATATAATTTTAAGTTGGGTGAAGACCTATGTTTCTGTTAATCGCCGTTGAATTCCGTCCAGCCGTTCTCGAGTGATGCCCGGACAAACGTGTTTTAGTCTTTTTCCCCCCAGGGGGAACGGGGGGGAATTTCTAAAAAGTTGATAGATATAATTTTAAGTTGGGTGAAGACCTAAGTTTCTGTTAAGCGCCGTTGAAGTCCGTCCAGCCGTTCTCGAGTGATGCCCGGACGAACGTGTTTTAGTCTTTTACCCCCCAGGGGGGAACGGGGGGGGGAATTTCTGAAAAGTTGATAGATATAATTTTAAGTTGGGTGAAGACCTAAATTCCTGCCTAGCGCCTTTGAATTCCGTAGAGTCGTTCTCGAGTGATGCCCGGAAAAAAAAAAAAAAAAGACATACGGACACGATGACACACACACACACAGGCAAAATTTTCTGAAGTCATTTTCGGCTTTCATGGGGTGTGAAACGTGAAGATATCGCAAAATTTTTCGTTTCCGACAAATTTACAGACAAAAGTCTGATTTTATTAATATAGACTAGCCGGCTTTGCCTGCTTCGCTGGTCATATTACTGAAATGAATTTTCAAAATATCATATCATCTAATATAAATAAAGATATATGTCTGTGTGTTTGCGCTCTGGTGTTCACACTAGAGGTCTGCACGGGCCGAAATTTTCGGGCCCGGCTCGTTAGAAAAGTTTGTTTACCCGGCCCGGCCCGGTATGAAATCGAAAAATTCGGCCCAGGACCGGCCCGGCCCGTTTCTTTTTTACTAGTGTACGGCCCGGTCCGGACAAAAAGCGATAAAATCAGGCCTGACCCGGCCCGGCCCAATTCAAATATATGTAAAATTACAAAAAAAAAAAAAAAAAAAAAAAAAAAAAATGACTTTCTATGAAAAAGATTTTTAGTATGTGTTTTGCAGAATTTTTATATAGCTAAGCAATAGAATGTTCTTTAACAAAACTGCTGAATGTTTACAAGATATTTATATATAAATGGTATTTAATTATTACAGACGTACAGAAGGCACAAAGACAGACAGAAAGTCAAATCGACAATATTAGCAATCCCCAAACAATATAGGAAGATATTTAAAATGGTTAATAGTACTAAAAATACACTTTCAACCACTTCTTGTTATATACCGTAATGTATCCAAATCTTTCATGTGATCCGGTAAACAAAACTTTAATGCTAATCCAACCATATTCAATAAAAAAGATGCTTTTGCATATGCTAAAATTGATGCTACTTTCATCCAGAGCCCCGGAGAAAAGGAAAAGAAGCCTTAGAGGAAAAATTACAGCGGAAGGATTTTCATAGTCTTCATACCACCTAAACACTACAGACCATAGAAAACAAAGCCTTATATACAGTAATGTATCTAATTTCTTTTGTTTGTTACATGTACGCAAACTGGTAGTAACATGCATGTTATTTTGAATTAGAATCCATCTGATATTACTTAAAATAAAATATATTAATTTCGAGACATGATTAAAATATTTGCGGAAAATCAGATCGCGAACAGTTAAGCTGATAGACAATTAAATTGTAGTTACAGACACCTTTTAACAAAATAAAATTTTATGTGAGATACCAGACTGTAAAATTATGTAAAATAAATGACTGAAAAAGTATTTTATCATATTCCTTTTTCGTTGATTAACGAAAAATTTATAAAAAGATTCGGGCCGGGCCGGGCTCGGGCTTAAAATTTCCTCTAGACCCGGCCCAGCCCGACTACACACAAAAAATATTGAGCCCAAGCCCGGCCCGGCCCGGCCCGGCCCGAACATACAAAAAAAAAATTAAGCCCGAGCCCAGCCCGGCCCGAGAGCAAATTGAAAAATTTGAAATTAAAAATTGAAAATTGAAAATTTTTCCGAATTGAAAAATTCGGCCAATTTCAACACGGCCCGAGGTTCAGGCCGGGATCGGGCTCGGGCCGAAAGCCCGGCCTGTGCAGACCTCTAGCTCACACTACTAATCGCAGAGCTACAAAATATGACAGACGAATACCTGTGTTTCTGTAGGTGTGCACCTCATCGATATTTTTTCGAATTTGAATTTATTTATCTATTATTATTATTTTCAGTTTTAAATACTGGATTTTATGTTTCATTTTTTCTGAATTTATTCTTCCATTGTAATCATCTGCGTATCTTAGCAACGGCTATTTCGCAATTTATTTTTTATTTAATACATTCATTTAAAGGCGAAATCTTTTTTCTCTTTTTAATTTATTATATACTAGTAGGCTACGCCCGCTTCGCTGGTCACTATTTTTAAATGAATCACAATAATTAATGAATTCTCAAAATTACATTAATTTTTATCATGTGATAAAAAAAGAAAAAACAAATTCTAATCGGGAAAAATGTCGCACCGGGTCCCCACTGCCTTCGGCAGCGTAAGCCCGTGCGCTGCACGCGCGTATTCCTTCACCATCCTTATGATTTCTCAAAATTGCATGTTATTACTCATAAACTTTCATTCTTAAGAAAAGGAATTAAAGAAAAATATCATTTAGCATGGGATAAAAACTCGCACCGGGACCCCACTGCCTTCGGCAGCGCAGACTCATGCGCGGTGTACGCGCACGTGTGAGGATATACGTGCGCTGTGCACGCATATTCTTTCCCAACTCAAACTTTTATTATTAAGAAAATATATATATATATATATATATATATATTATCATCGGGTAAAAACTCGCATCGGGTCCCATGCGCGCTGCGCGCGCACGCATTCCTTCTGAAATCCGACTTTTATTCTTAAGAAAAGAAAATAATTTCTCATCAGGTAAAAAGTCGGACCGGGTCCCCACTGCCTGCGGCAGCGCAGTCTCGTGCGCGCTGCGCGCACGTATTCCTTCCCCACCTTTCCAGCACCTCCTAATTAACCTACATATACCAATTCTGAACGGTCTAACTCAATTAGCTGAGATGCAAAAGAAAACCTAATCAGGACACCTTAAAATTGTAAATCAGGTGAAATCTCGAATTTCACTTTTGATAATATAAAAGAACTTTAAAATATCTTTCGAATGATGTATTCGAAATAAATTAATCATAATTAGAATTTGAAATATTGAAATTAAAAAATATTACAGCGCCATCTGGCGGTAGAAATTTTTGTGATCTATTGTTTCATTCCAGATCAACAAAGCTTACAAATGATGTATTACTTATGAAAATTTTTTAATTAGTAGCGGAGATACAAAAGTAAACCTAATCAGGACACCTTAAAACGTGCAAATCGGGTAAAATCTCGAATTCCACTTTCGATAATATAAAAGTACTTTAAAATATCTTTCGAATGAAGTATTAAATATAATTTAATCATAATTAGAATTTGAAATATTGAAATTTTAAAATATTACAGCGCCATCTGGCGGTAGAAATTTCTGTAATCTGCCGTTCAATTCCAAATCAACAAAGCTTTCAAATGATGTATTACTTATGAAATTATTTTAATTAGTAGCTGAGATACAAAAGAAAACCTAATCAGGAGACCTCAAAACGTGTAAATCGGGTGAAATCTCAAATTTCACCTTCGATAATATAAAAGTACTTTAAAATATTTTTCGAATGATGTATTAAAAATAATTTAATAATAATTAGAATTTGAAATGCTGAAATTTTAAAATATTACAACGCCATCTGGCGGTAGAAATTTCTGTAATATACTGTTCGATTCCAAATCAACAAAGCTTTCAAGTGATGTATTACTTATGAAATTATTTTAATTAGTAGCTGAGATACAAAAGAAAACATATTCAGGAGGCCTCAAAACGTGTAAATCACGTGAAATCTCGAATTCCATTACTTACGGTAGTCGGTTAATGGAAGGTGACAAAAATTTGTGGCGTCTACTCTTGAAATTCAATTCAAATAAGTTTCAAAATGACATATTACTTTTGAAATTATGCTAATTAGAAGCTGAGATACAAAAATGATATAAACACTATTATAAAACGACTTATGTCTGACTTTTTCGTGGTTTTCTCCGACACTTGCGTATTTCCGGGCTAAATACTGTTAAAAATCAATAGTATGAAATGTGAAAGGAGTATCAGAATTCGAAACTCTGCAAAATATAAAAGAATAAAGGCGTTCTGGGTTTTCCGTTGTTTTCTCCGAAACAACCGTACCTTTTCTACGTTTTTGCCCCTTCCAGCACCCCTCCCTTTACGTCTCTTCTAATACTTTTACACTTGAAAATATTCGCAATCGATGTTATCTTTCCTTAGAACCTAATAATACCAATTTCAAACGCTGTAACTCTTTTTTTTTCCCTTCGCCCCCCCCCTATCCCCCTGAAGCCCTTCCTAATAATTCTACACTTTCAAAAATATTCAGAGTCGAATTATCGGGCGTTAAAACCAAATATTGCGAAATTTCAACGGCATATCTCAATTTAAAATATATACTGCAAAATATAAAACAAATTTTAATCTAATTTTTTTGTTTATCTGGATATTTTCATGACAATTGAACAGTAACTTTATAATATGCTGTCTAAGCCGAATATTAATTCAAATGTAACATGAATGAAAATTTGAAAAAGTTTTAAAATTGCAATTATTATCCCCACTGTCAAACACGTGACATCTTGATCGGTTACTATCATTTCCTTTTTCCAGACGGTCGTCTAGCATTTGATATGATGTTGCCACAAAAAATTCATACTTTAGTTAATTTTTAAAAATCTAATTGTTTTACCGATAAGCCACTTGCACACTTAAATTCAGAAAAAAATCCCCTTTTATTTGGTACCGAAATCATAACGATCGGACAAATATTTCTAATTTATTTTCCACTTTTTCTACTTTTAACTCTGTTAAAATATCTTTTTTTATGCAATGGCGGTGAATTCTCAGTCATTGAGATCGCTTTTAGATTAGACATGAGTGGACATTTTAATTAATATCTCCACAACTAATTAAAATTTTTAAATTCTGTTTCGAGGAGGAACTCCGAAAGGCTCCAGTGCATCAGTATGTCAATACTTGTACTTCTGCGTTCAGTTGGGGCTGAACGTATAGAAGAACAGACGGACAGATAGACAGACAAACCTTTCCTTTTATTATTATAGATATTGAAATTAAAATGGCCACGCAGTAGAAAAAATTAAGTATATTAAATTTAAAAGTTAAAAAATACGTTTATGCATAAATTTATAGTACAACAACTTTTATTTTTAATTATTTGATTTAAATCATTTAAAAGAAAAATAGTTTCTCTTTCTCTGTCTTTTTTATTTATTTATTTAATTTATAGTATTTATCGGGAAAAAATGGTAATATATAGTAGAAACCATTGAACTGATTAAAATTTATTTGTTTTTATGCATTTAATTCCTTTTAAAAGAGGCCCACTAGCGGCCGAGCGGGTCTGCGCTCAAAGCTGGTAGACGTGAGGTGCCGGGTTCGATCCCTGGTCGCGCTCGTCGGCCTAGGCGTTCGGAGTTTTCCGTGATTTCCTCCGAAACTTGCGTAAATACGGGCTAGGACCCCTTAGAAAGACCCCACCATTCCACACACACACACACACGGAGAGCACTCCCGCTCAGGCGTAGGACCTACAGCCGTCAAACGGCCTTATTCCGAAATTCAAATACTAAAATATTTAATAGGGGTTGAGATATAGTCATCTTTAAAATCGTCGTTTTAAAATAATAGCAGATCCCCCTGTCGTCGGTGAATTCTCAACCAAAATGAATTGCCCGAGAGAGACTTTCTGCAGGCAGTGGAAACCTGCCCCCACTGTAGTATCCGAAGCGAGTAGGTTTAGAGCGATTTTAATATATTTTGGTGTTTATTTATGATATATAAAAAATAAGTACTAATCCAATTCTTTTAAAAATTCTTTTAAATATAGTGATCAACGAAGCAGGCATAGCATGCTAGTAAATAATATTAAGAAAATAATTTGTACTGCATGAATTTGTATAAGATTATATAGGAGAAAGTGTTATAGCTGACCACAGCATACTATTTTTCTTTATTTTGCAAAAAATCTAGATTGATAATTTATTTATTTTCAAAAACGAGGAAATAAGCAAAAATATAGAGTGGAAACAAACGTAAAATCTGAAAATATCTTCCATCGTTGTGATCCATCCATAAAAAATGTTATTCATTACTGAGAGAGATTATTCGTAAATGAACTTCTGTATGCAATACAAGAAAGTATTGGATTAGTAAAAATTTTCGACTTTCGTTTTTTAATGGATTTACACGTTGTAAGAGCTCCAGAAAACAATATGACTATTTTTAAAAAAATTCTGTTTGCGTGTGTACGGGTGTGTGTTCTATGTGTGTGGCAAAAGTTTTGTTCCAACTAGATATCAGAAACTACTGCTCAGAATTACATGTAAATTTATATGGAATTGCACTTTGATGTATAATTGTATTTATCTATATTTGGTGCCAACTGCTCAACATGGCGCTGCTACACAGTGATTTCCGCAATTTCAGAGAAGGCTATATCTGAGTAGCTAATGCATAGAATTTCATAAATTTACAAATAAATTTACATTGCTATAAATTAGTACTTACCAACTTTTGTACAAATATCCCAACAGGTGGCGCTGCTATACAGCGATTTTCGCAATTTAAAGAAAGGTTATACTGAGGTTCTGTTGCATATAATGGTACAAAACTTGATATGTGAAAAGGGCAGTATGAGACATTATGCTGATACAATCTGGATGCCTATCGGCCGATAAGTGGCGTTCATATGCTACAAAAAAAATTTTACAACAGAAAGGATGTCATCTGCATGGTGAAAATTTACTTCGTTGGACATTTTGTGCAACGATACCTCTCTGAGTTTATAATATTCTGCATTCATAATGAAAAATAATAATAAATAATTTGTACTGCATTAATTTGTATAGGAAAATGTAGAAGAAAGTTTTGTGATGGACACAGCATACTAGTCTGTATAGAAAACTCATGGATAATGTCTAGCAACCAGAATTATGAAAAGCTTAATGCAAAAAATAAATGTGCCTTTCATCAACATCGCACGAAAGCCGAGTTGAAATCCAGGATATATGTGGTATAAAGTATCAGGTTAATTCAAGAAAATATAAAAACTATTAAAAAAAAAAAAAAAAAAAAAAAATGATATCTACAAAAAAGACATTTAAAAAGTACAAGAAAGCCAAGCTCAAAGAAAGAGAATGGATTAAAGTTGTGTCTAAAAAGGATATCGAATTCCCGAGCTTACTTTCTAATACTTATTTAATATTCCCTTTTAACTAAATTTTCACCTGTATATCAAGTGCCTTATGATATGTTGATAGAAATCCTTCTTTCCCGTACTAAATACATCATAGCATGTTTCTGAAAATTATTATTTTTTTATTTATGCATGATGGGCTTGGCGGCCATCTTTCAAATAATGAATAAATATTCACACAATTTGAAGGAAGCTTCTTAAAATAAATATCTCGTACAAAATTAATTTGGCTACTTCATTCAACACAGACGGAAATATTTCGATAACATGATTTCTTATTATAAGTATTTGGTGTTAAGTGCACTTCCATCCTACAAATGCCGGGAATAAAATAATATAAAAATTTAAATTAACGTAAAAACATGAGGAAGAGGGGAAAAAGCATAGAAGCTCCCCCCCCCCCCCCCCCCGTTATATTTACCCAGTTTGAGTGTAGCTTCTTGGAATAAATATCTCGTAAAAATAATATGGTTATTCCATTCAACAGAGGCTGAAATATTCAGATTAAAAAAGGAATAAAATGCGGGGAAAACATCGCAAAAGCCCCGTTATGCACACAAGTTGAATCAATTTAAGTTTTAACAGTGTTAAAATTGGTGCACCCCCATCTTATAATTATTTACCATTGCACAGCACTAGTGCGATATAAAACCCAGTCAACCAACCAATCAACCAACCCATCCTATAATTAATGAGATTTATAGAAGAATTCAAACTAACGTAAAATCTTCAAAGATGGCCGCCAAGTCCAACATGCATAACTTAAAAACAAGTCCTTCCGGCTTATTCGGAAGGGTAGGTTGATTTCTTTTTCCTTATCAAGTAGCCGTCATTTTGTTTCAAAATCGCGGCTACAAATTATTAATGCACTTGATAGAAATATTGATGTAGGCTACGCACATATGGAGTTTTAAGCAAATCGGTTCATAAATAACTTTTTATGTGAATTTAAAATTTTCAAGTGGCCGCCGTTTGGAAACAAAATGGTGAGTTAAGTTGACAAATATATGAAATGTATTTGTGAGATATGTCTAATGTACACATATAGTTCGAATTAATTCGAAATCTCAAAAGTCATCGTGTTAAAAAATTAAGTGGCTGGCACTTCGATCAAAATGGCAGAGAAGGTTGCTCATCTAAAATATCGTTGTAATTTTTTTTTTTTTTTTTTTTTTTTTTAATTCTTTCAAAGAGGCTTACTAAGTTGATAAAATGTTAGTTTTCTGCATTTCTAGTTTGTTTTAGCCTTAAAATAGCCTAATTTTTCCTTAAAAACGCATTAAAAAGATCCAGTAACGTAGGTAATGGGTTTGGCGCCAAATTTGGCGACTTTTCCCCTATGGCGAATTTTTTGGCGACTTTTGGCGAGAAAATACTTATTATCGATATACCAAAGATGGACGCAATAACGTGATTGGTTCACGAGTTACGTGAATTTTCTAGATTTTTGTTGTTTGAATGATAAATCCATTTTTCAACTTTGATTTGAATTGATCAAGTATTTCAAAATTTAACAAATTTTCAAGTGGCCGCAGTTGGAAACAATACAGTGGAACAAGTTGCCCAGCAAACATATCCAAGATATTTGACGCATAGGTTCACTGTCCAACTGTGGTTTAAATCAGTGCCGTGTTTCAAAAATTAATTTTATGGCAAATTTTCAAGTGGCAGTCTAAGTGGTTGCAACTTGGAAACAAAATTGCAAAACAACTTGCCCAGCGAAATCATCCAGTATACTTGTATAAGTTCCTTATCCAGTTCTAGTTCAAATTAAATCAGTATTTCTAAAATTATTGTCATAAGAAATTTTCAGGTGGAACCACTTGGAAAAAAAGCGGAGTGAGATGCCCAGCGAACTTATCTGAGATATTTGAAGGATAAATCCACTACCCAAATTTGATGCGAATTGATTCTGTATTACTAAAGTTACCATAATGACAAATTTTCAAGTGGCCGCCACTTGAAAATAAAATTGCGGATCAAGTCACCAAGTGAACTTATCCTAGATATTTGAACCATAAGTTCACTATCCAACTTTTATTTGAATCAGTTTAGTATTTTAAAAGTTATCGTGATGGCATATTTTCAAGTGGCTGTGTGATTTCAAGTGGCTGGAACTATACAAACAAGATGTCGGGAGAAGTTGCCCAGTGAAAACATTCAAGATAATTACATGATAATATCACTGTCTAAATTTGGTTCGGTTTGGAGTAATATTTCAAAAGTTATCGTGATTTTAAATGTTCAAGTGGGAGCCGGATTTCAAGTGGTCCCACTTAACTTAAGATATCTGCCACTTTATTAAAAATGACGGATATAGTTCACTAATAAACTTCATTGTGATACTTATATGGTCTGTATTTACATCAAAATTCAAACAATTTCGAAATACGCTTTTTACACTTTAAATTTGAAATTTTCAAGTGGTCTTCACTTGAAAACAAAATGGTGGAGCAACTTGGTTAACAAACTCATCTAAGATATTTATGAGATAAGTTAAGACACTGTTCAAATTTGGTTCCATTTGGAGTATTTTTTCGGAAGTTATCATGGTTTTAAATTTTCAAGTGGTAGCCTGATTTCAAGTGGTCCTGCTTAACTTAGGATATCCGCCACTTTATTAAAATTGGCGGATAAAGTTCATTAATAAAGTTATATGAGACACTTGTATAATCTACGTATGCATCAAAATTTTAAAAAATTCGGAATACACTTTTTACAATTTGAATTTGAAATTTTCAAGTGGTCTCCACTTGAAAACAAAATGGCGGAGCAACTTGGTTAACAAATTCATCTAAGTTATTTATAAGATAAGTTAAGACACTCTCCTAATTTGGTTGGATTTGGTGTATTACTTCAGAAGTTATTGTGATTTCAAATTTTCAAGTGGTAGCGAGATTTCAAGTGGCCCCGCTTAACTTAAGATATCTACCACTTTATTAAAAATGACGGATAAATTTCATTAATAAGCTTCATTGAGACCCTTATGTGGTCTATATTTACATCAAATTTCAAACAAATTCGGAATACGCTTTTTACAATTTGTATTTGAAATTTTCAAGTGGTCTCCACTTGAAAACAAAATGGCGGAGCAACTTGGTTAATAAAATCATCTAAGATATTTATAAAATAAGTTAAGACACTATCTAAATTTGGTTCGATTTGGAGTATTATTTCGGAAGTTATAGTGATTTTAAATTTTCAAGTGGTAGCCTGATTTCAAGTGGTCCCGCTTAACTTAAAATATCTGCCACTTTATTAAAAATGGCGGATAAACTTTATTAATAAATTTCATTGAGACCCTTATGTGGCCTGTATTTACAACAAAATTCAAGCAAATCTAGCTTGAAATATGCTTTTTACAATGTGGGTTTGAAATTTTCAAGTGGCTGCCACTTGAAAACAAAAAGTCGAAGCAACTTGGTTAACGAACTCGTCCAAGATATTTATAAAATCAAGTTACTGTCCAAATTTGGTTCCATTTCGAGTCTTATTTCCGGAGTTATCGTGATGACAAAATTTTCATTATAGATAGATAGATAGATAGATAAACGAAGTGATTGCAATTCGGTCGATTTCTAAAGAAATCAACCTAAAATAATAATTTTCAGACACACGCTATGATGTATTTAGTACAGGAAAGAAAGATTTCTATCAACATATCATAAGGCACTTGATTTACATGTGAAAATTTAGGTAAAAGGGAATATTAAATAAGTATTAGAATGTAAGCTTGGAAATTCGATATCACACCCTTTTTAGACACAACTTTAACCCATTCTCTTTCTTTGAGCTTGGCTTTCTTGTACTTTTTAAATGTCTTTCTTGTAGATTATTATTATTACTAGAAACCCGTGCGAAATTTTCGCACTTTATTTCGTTTCTTTTACGTTTAATATTTGAAACTTATAAATATTATACCAGTTTTACCACCTAATTAAAATTTTAGTTTACCAGAAGCCAAATTATTATTAAAACCAAATAAATATTGCTCAATAGTGAAAGCAGAATCATTCAAAAAAAAAGTTTCAAAATAAAATTCACAGTTGACGACTCAGTCTTCATACTTCCACAAGCAGTTTTGGTGAAGGACCCCTATGACCCCTTTTAAATTTTTATCGCCAAGAATTGACATTTTATTCAATTTAGCGTAATTTTTTATTTTAAAAAAATACTATTTCGATTATGCTTTTTATGATTGCATTTTATAGCCAATTTATGATAATAATTCCTGTTTATATCTTTAAAATATTGCCTGGTTTAAAATGACGCTTGCAAAGATTCTCAAGAAATGACTTTTAAATATACATTTTCAAAAATAATATCATCATACAAATTACGGCATGTTTTCTTATCAGGTAATTGAGCTGAGTCCGCGTGCTTAAATATTGTTCATTTTTAAATATTATTTTCTATCCGCGAGTATTTTATTAATTTCATGACTATGGTATCGTTTCGACAAAAATTAATTGAAATTGGTCCAGGTTAGAGAAATATTATATAGATTATTATTAATTTTGCCATTTTGAGTATGTACTAAGATGACTGTCTCTGTTGCTTAAGTAAAGGCATTGGCGAGGAACGTTTAAGCTATTTCAGTGCTAAATTTTAAATTTCGAAAAGTTATCTATATTAATAAAAGAAATAATTTGTCTGTCAGTGTTTGACGTACAGTACAAAGTATGCCACGTTCAGTTTAGAAATTCTTTTCTATAATAAGAAATACGTGCAGATTTGCAACATACACTAAGCGACAAAAAAAAAAAAAGCCGCACTGCAGGAAAAATGACTTATACCTGTTGCATTTGTAATAACTTCAAAGCTAATGATTGAAACAAATAAAACTGTCATGTTTCCATAATATCAAAGAGATGAAATGATACATATGGACATTTTTGATTTAATAATTCACTCTATAACATTCTACGAAGTAATTAATAAAAATCTACATAAAACGTTCTTTTTAAACGTAATATAATAAACATATACTTTGTACTGTATTATGATTTATTATATGATATAAACAAGTTATATTTTAATACATGAAATAAAACTATTTGTTAGATCTAAGCAATTTTTAATAAAAATATGTATTCTGCATTGAGTATTCCACCTTTATATGAAATTACTGCTTTAATGCGCAATGGCATAGTATTATGCAGTGTTTTTATATAAATATAAAAAATTTCTCTGTGCCAAATATCATTAAAAAAAATTCTAGTCCTTGCAGAGTTGTAGACTGCAATTTTTTAATCTCATGCTTTTTCCGCACTTTTGTATAGACTAAACATTTTCGAGCGAATTGAGATTAGGGCTATTTCCAAGTCTGATGAAAAAGAAATGCTACGATATTTTTTGTGGGATTTAACTTAAAGTTAAAAATGATATGATTGCTTACAAAATTATAGGTGCTCATGGGATAGGATAGGTAGTTTTAACAATTTGAATCGAATAAAAGTACCACAGACGCCCTTTAGTATGGTGGAATATCATTTTGAAATTCTATTTGCAGGAAAGTCTGAGATACCTTCAAAATAGTCGGTCAGGCGCCGTTTCTATAATGGCCGCGTTTTATTCCGAGTTAATTGATCCCTTGAGCATAAAAATTTGCCCAACTCATTGAAAATTTATGCACCTCCGTACCATAATGTACGGAGAATGTGTCACCGTTTTATGAATGCAATTTTCAATAATTCGGTCACATTTTTATCATCTCACTAGTTTTCTTTATCAGCCCGAAATAAAATAAACTTGACTCATCAGAGAAAACCAGTCCGGCCTAATAATAACCTGATATATTTTTTTAATTTTTGGCCAACTGAAGTCTTTTTTTTTTTTTTTTTTTTTTTTTTTGCAGATCTTCTGGTTTTTAACATACAGGGTTCTCATACAATAAGTTCTCACACAATTTAAAACTTAAAATACACAAAAGTTAAAGAAAATAAAAGGCTTTTATTTAAAGCAAATTACAAAACAAACATTCAGAAAACCATCATAACAAATATTTAGGGATACTTCCACCTTTTTGTTTTTTTACCAGCTTTAGTCTTTTGTCGAAGCTATCACATGCAGCACGTATGGCTTGCGTTGGGATTTCATCCCATACTTTAAGTATAACGTTTTTGAATTGTGTTAAATTGCTGCATTTCAAATCTTTAAGCTTCGACAACATATAACCCCATGCAAATTAATCTAAGGGGTTTAGGTCAGGGGAGCTGGGAGGCCATTCTTCTTTTGGCAAAAAGTCGGTAAAATTTTCTCGGCACAATTGTTGCACCTTATTAGCTATGTAGGATGGCGCACCGTCTTGCTGTAAGCAATAATAATCGTCTCCATACGTGTTTTGAAGATTTGGTAGTAAAACTTTCTCCAAAACTTCCTTCTGATACATTATGCATTAATCTTTACTCCCTTTTCATTAAAAACCAAAGGAAGTTTCCCCCTTTTGAAAAAGCCCCCATACCATTAATGATGAAGTATTTTTAAATCTTGGCACAGTAGTTTGATTGTCAGGGGTATCTTGAATGGATGCCGATCATACTCGATCATTCTGGGGATTGTGGGTTTGTTGTAGAACGAAAAGTTTCTCATCTGGGAAGATGAATTCATCACCTGCATGCCAAGAGAGCAAGGTGTCAACTCTGTCATACCTCTTTGCTTTTGAGGCCTTTGAAATTCCACGTGTTCTTGTTTTTTTTGTAAGCTTTATGTCTTAGATTATTTTTTAAAAGATTGTGGACAGATGATTTTGAAATCTTGCAACCTCATGATAACTTTCTAAGAGAAGTCTGCCCATTTCTCCGGATGCGCTCTCTTACTGCTTTAATGACTTTTTCAGTCCGTGCAGTGCGACGTCTGCCGGATCTATACCTGCCCTGCACAGATGAAGTTTTATTATAACTTCGTATCGTCCTATAAACAAAATCACGTTTGACGCCTAAATTTTTTAGGTCTCTGAAGATTTTGCCTGCTTTCTGTCCTTCTAAATATTTTTTCACTATTACCTTTCTATATCTTTCCATGGTTTCTGAAACAAAATGAAAAATATTACAATTGATTCTATTACATATATTCTTTAAAGACACATTGTAAAACAATGTTAAAAAACTTTTGATAGCCTAGAATTAATAGTTTTTAATAAGACCACATTCAGAATACTGTATGAGAACTTTTTGGAAACCCTGTACTTTGTTTAATTGTTCCCGCACTGTTTTTAAAGAAATTACTTTGCTATGCACTTTTTAAAAATATTTTCTTAGTCATGAGCATGCACGCTTCTTAACTTGCCATCATCTCGCTTGGATGGGCGACATGGCCGCCTAAAGACACATTTTCCGTTTAAACAGTCAAAAAATTTTATGTGTTCCTAAAAATCATCTCAGGAATATTTCGTTAACATTTAATTAATTTGCCATCTCACGTATTAAAATATTTTTTGACTTTCATTCTAAAATTAATACTTTTTGTGGCATCGTTAAATGCCTTATACTTGCCATTTTTGAAATACTTTCTAAAATTATAATTTTCCTGGCAGTTGCATTTTAATTTTAACACTGGGCTCAATCCTAAAATGCATGTGGAGGGCGACGTAATAAAATCTGTTCAAAAATTTGTTTTTTAAATGATAAAATTGGCGGTTGCAAAAAGGGAAAAGGAAAATATCCAAGTGCGGCTTTTTTTTTTTTACTTCCTTATACAAAGTATAAGGAAGTATAGTAATCCCGATTTGCGAAATGGAATTTGTATTCCACATTGCTCGAAAACAAATGATCGCTGAATGTTGCCAATTTATACGTGTGACTGTCATGATGTCTAGTTGTACACCTAAAAGTTTCGTCTTAACACGAGCTCTCGTTTTAGAGACATAAGCGACCTCACGATTTTTCGTGACGTCTGTATGTATGTGTGTCTGTATCTGTGTGTATGTGTGTGCCGCATAACTCAAAAGCGGTTGGACGTAGAAAGTTGCGAATTGGTACATATGTTTTTTATAACATCTAGTTGTGCACCTCCCTTTTTGGACTTTGTATGATTTTCTGTTTTGGAGATATTTAGCTAAATTAGGTTCATAATGACCAAAAATACATAGGTTTTGGCCATAATGTATCAAAAAACGGTAATAACTCAAAAACGGTTTGGACAAATCATGCAATTTAACTGACTTCCAGACTAGCTAGACATTTGAAACTTTCAGAATAGATCAGAACATGGTGAAAAGGCATTTTTTTTAAATACTTTTAGCTAACTTTTTAGGGTCCATGCTGAGTTCGGCAGCGTTACCAGTACAAATCTTGCAATCGATTTTTAACTAACTTCCCGACTAGCTAGACATTTAAAACTTCCGGAAAAGCTCAGAACACGGTGACATTGCATTTTCAAAATATTTTTAGCCAATTGTTTCCGGTCCCGGCTGCCTTCGGCAGCGTTTATATGGTTCAACAGAAAACTTATTTAACTAACTTCCAGACTAGCTAGATATTTCAAACTTTCAGAATAGTTCAGGACACGGTGACAATGCATTTTTTTAATACTTTTAGTCAACTGTTTCAGGTCGCTGCTGCCTTCGGCAGCGTTTATATGGTTCAACAGAAAATTTATTTAACAAACTTCTCGACTAACTAGACATTTGAATCTTTCAAAATAGTTCAGAACACGGTGAAAATGCATTTTTTTTTTTTTTTTTTTTTTTAATTCTTTTAGCCAATTTTTTCGGGTCCCTGCTGCTTTCGTCTGCGTTACCAGTACAAATCTTGCAATCGGTTTTTAACTAACTTTCAGAAAAGCTCAGAACACGGTGATAATTCATTTTTTTTAAATATTTTTAGCCAACTGTTTCGTGTCCAATGTCAATATTTTTTAACATTATGTATATTTCTAAAAGTGCATAAGGAAGTCATGTGGTGCCCACATCAGATTTTTTTTTTTTTTTTTTTTTTTTTTTTGTCGCTTAGTGTATATTTAGATTTTCGATATTCCTATTAGAACTTTTAAAAAGTACGTTTCAAGGAATTTTTTTCAATTTTTAATTATTATTTAATTAATAAAATTTTCAAGCTGATGACAGTAAAATTAAATGTTGAAAACTTTTACTTAATGTTATTTATTTATTTATTTAATACATAAAAAGAAACATTTCTTAATTCATTAATCTATATATATAAAAGAACACTTCCTGAGTGAGTGAATGAGTGACGGGGTGATCTATCAACGCCCAGACCAAACCCCTGGACCTAGAAGCATGACATTTTGTGACAATGTTCTTTCTATGACGTAGGCATCCACTAAGAAGCGATTTTACAAAATTTCCCCCCAAGAGCGGAAGGGGGGGGGGCAAAACTTGATTTCACAAAATCCTTCATATCTCAAACAAAAAAACAGATATCCGTAAAATTTTTGCTTTAAAATATAGCTAATACAAATGTCTAAAAATAAATTTCTGGAATTTTCAAAATTCGTTCCCCAAGGGGGGCGGGGGGGGGGGGGCAAAACGTGATTTCACATGCGTAAAACGTGATTTCGCATAATCCTATATATCTCAAACAAAAAAATAGATATGCGTGAAATTTTTGCTCTAAAATATAGCCAATGCAAATATCTAAAAACCAATTTCTGGAATTTTAGAAATTCAGCCCCCAGGTGGAGCAGCAAGGGGGAGGGAGGGGGCTAAGGGGCAAAAACAAATAGAAATACAGTCAGGGCGTTCAAAATTGATACAGATAGGTTTTAGAGGCCTGCAAGTCGAATTAGGATATTTTCGATTGTGTAAAGTTATTAGGAGGGGCAGGAAGGGGGGGAGGGGAGAGGGGGGCAAAAAATAAAAATAGAGTTAGATCGTTCAAAATTGATATATAGAGGTTTTCGATACCTACAAATCGATTTCGGATATTTTCGAATTTGTAAAATTATTAGGAGGGGCGGGAAGGGGGGGTGGGGTGGCAAGGGGGGGCTATGGGGCAAAAACAAATAGAAATACAGTTAGGCCGTTCAAAATTGGTACAGATAGGTTTTAGAGGCCTGCAAGCTGCAAGTCGAATGGGGATATTTTCGAAAGTGTAAAGCTATTAGGAGGACCGGGAAGGGGGGAAGGAAGAAGGGGGACAAACAAAAAAGAAAATAGAGTTAGATCATTCAAAATTGGTACATAGTGGTTTCCAATACCTACAAATCGATTGCGGATGTTTTCGAATTTTAAAATTATTGGGAGGGCGGGAAGGCGGGGAAGTAGAACGGCAAAAAAATAAAAATAGAGATATATCGTTCAAAACTGGTGCATGGAGGTTTTTGATACTTACAAATCGATTCCGGATATTTTCAAATTTGTAAAATTATTAGGTCAGACAGGAGGAGGGGGGCGAAGTGGGAAAATAATAGAAATAAGGGTTAGAGCATGTTGGGAATTTTTTCCGAAGGCAGTGAGAACCCGGTGCGACATTTTTCCTAATCAGATTTTGTTTCTCTTTTTTTTTTCACGTGATAAAAATTAATGCAATTTTGAGAATTCATTATAGTGATTCATTTAAAAATAGGGACCAGCGAAGCGGGCGTTGCCTGCTAGTTAAAAATATTGAAAAATGAAACCTATAATATGAAATTTATTTTGATAAAGCTGACGTCATGATAGCTTTAATTGTTATTATTAATATTATTTATTTGCTCTTAAAATATTAATTTCTACTAAAAAAAATAGCATTTTTTTTTTTTTTTTTCCTTCTGAAATTTAACGTTTGCAAAGAGATGTGGTTACTGTTTTAGTAATGATTCTCCATAGCCTTCTTTAAAATTTTTTGTGATTTTGGCATATTTTTTGAATTAAAAAGGTTATCGCAATAGCGTAAAGTCCTTGGCGTGAAACGTCCTAGTTATTGCGGTGCCAAATTTTATATCGCCAAGGAAGTCTTATACAAAAGCACATTTCTAATGCGAATGCATATTTAATTTATTTTAAATGAATCGACTTTATAATCAACCTGATGAAACTCGAATAATCAAATGTCAGTTGCATTTCCCTAGCGGATGTATATTCCGCCACTTGCCATAATTGTTATTTGCTGATAATTTCGCCAAATAACTTTAAACTTTTAATTATTCAATTAAATCACTTAAATAGTGGCGCGAAACGGGCAATAAAATTCAATAAGTATCATTGATTCCACAATGGAATATCAGTTATTCAAAGAGTGAACTTGTCAGCCATTTGTATTTCACTGGTTCATCAGTAAAACTCGCTGGTTCAAACATTCAATGTTAATTGCGGTCGCAGCCACCAAATGCTCACTGGTTTAACCATGTGTGTGAATCGACAAATGTGCCAAATTATGTGACAGTCATCTAACTAAAAATAAGCGGCGAGAAATAATATGCATTTTAGCGATTGTTTGGCTTATATTAGATATCTGTCTTTGGCGATATTTTATTTGGTTATCAAAATGTGATACAAAAATGTACATTCCAAATGCATATTTTCGCAATATATATTGTACGAAATATTGTTTCATATTATCGATTGCAGTCTTAATGCACATTATTAAAATAGCCATGATTTTTATAGGAATTAAATATGTTTGCCACTTGACATGGCGACCTTTTTTTTTTCTCGACAGGGACGACAGATATCAAAACTGCTCCGATTAGTTTCTTTAAAAAGTATGTATTAAACATAATTTAAAAGAAACTGGTGAAAAAAAAAAAAAAAAAATGCTACTTTGGCTTTAATTTTCTTTTATTTAATGTTGAACGTTCACTATAAAAGATAATTTTTAAATATGTTTAAGCGTTAACACTTAGAATGGTGAATAAATTATTATTGTAAAATTTTAAATAAATTGTAATCATTAGAGAAAGAATGTAGAACTCGTACATTTCAGAGAAATTAATTTTGAAATATTCATTTATAGAAACACGCGAGAGCGAAATATTGAAAATAAAAATTTTACTGTGATATTTCACCAGCTTTTTTTTCCCTTTAACTATTCATTTACTTGACGGCTATCAAGTAGTTTTCGTAACAGATTTTATATCATTGCATCCTTGGCGAAAAAAATGATTGCCAAGTTATCTCGTGAATATATTTAATTTCTTCCAAAACTTATCATTATTAATAATGTATATTAAGGGAGTAATCAACAATATGAAATAATATTCGTACAATATCTCTATATATTAAAATAATCTGGTGTGTCACTTTCTCTTACCCTGAAATTTAATACTATAAATACAGGTTGCAGATTAAAAGATAAGGTAACGAGTACTGTAATGTAAACCTGCGTTAAACAATTCATATTAGGCTTCTGAAGAGTTTTATATGATAATTAGTTCTGTGTGAGAAGTAGTATAACACCAAATATCCAAAAAAGCACATTTTGTTCTCAATATTAAAAAAAAAAAAAAAAAAAAAAAAAGATTTTTTTTCTGTTTTTTTTTTTTTCGTTAAAAGTAAAAAAAAATCGATAACTTTGTTTTAAATTATCGCATATCGATGGTTCAACCATTCGTTTTGAAGGTATTGGCGAGCTCTTTTGAAAGATACCCATCATGAAAATTTACTCCCCTCGAGAGGGGACTTCCCCCCCCCCAGGGGGGAGACGAGGCTCCTACATACACAAAAATTTTTTCCCAGTTAACTATCTCTATTACAAAAAATATATATTCGTTTCATTTGGTTTAGCGCAGTCTATAGACGTTAAACTCTACTTATCTGCAATTTCCCCCATACACGTAATGTATTAGAATTCTCTTGATTGTCCCTGTACACGAACCATTTGTTTGATCTTAACGAAAAGCTTACTGTAGCATCACTATATGATACACATTTAGAATACCAAGTTTGAACTTTCTGCCATAATTTGTTTTTGAGATATGCTGATAACAGACAGACACACAGACACACAGACATACACACAGACCATTTGCTAAAAACATGATTTTCGTATTCAGGGGACCTCAAAACGTGTAAATATAACAAAATCTCGCGTTCGAAAATTTGACCCAAAAACAATACTTTCTCTACCTTATGGGTAAGAGAAAGTAATAAAAAACGTAACTGTCACTGGCGTCAATTTTTTTTTGTCTGGGACAGCATCTTCTCGCGGAGGGCAAAGGTATCTGCATCCTGACATGAGAGGTATGAGTGTATTCCGACTGCTTCAAGGAAGGCATTTTAACTGCTTAGAAATTTCTATAATTTTAATTAACGAAGTTATTAACTAAAAACGTCGAATTTATAAAGGTACTCTATTTGCCACCGGGGAAAATTTTTCTCTTATGACGTTTATTTATGTGTTTCTGACGTCACTTTCCTCAGGAAAATTAAAATATGATCAATGGTGTAAATAAGAAAAATTGAAAAATTGGCATCTTTGAGATGCTCGAGAGAAGAAAAAAATTATTTAGAATCCGCGTTTTAATGACCGATAGATGGCGCTTCCTCAACTGCAGTTGTTAGTAAATATAATAGCCACCACGTGTATTTATATTGTTCTTTCTTGTTGTTCTATCATTGTTTCAGCGTGAAAGCTATCAGTGGTATGATAATTTCACCTTAGCCTACCAGAGGGCGAGCATTTCATTACAATCGCGGATAGCAAAACATGAAAATTACCGATATTTTAAAAATATTAGGTAAAAATTTAATAAAAATGAAATGAAAATTTGTTTATATTTTTATTTTATTTTATATTATTATTTTATATTATTAGTTAAGTTAAAACTATTAGTTTAGTTTTTATTATTAGTTGTTATTTTAACGTTAGGAGAAAAAGATTTAGTAATCTATATATATAAAAATGAATTGCTGTTCGTTAGTCTCACTAAAACTCGAGAACGGCTGAACGTATTTCGATCATTCTTTTTTTGTTTTTTTCCTTATAGGTCAGGGATGGTTTAGGAAAAAAAAAATTCGAATAAATTCGAATAGTTTTCTTATTATTTATTAAAATATGAAAATAATAACCTCCTAATCTATATATATAAAAATGAATTGCTGTTCGTTAGTCTCACTAAAACTCGAGAACGGCTGAACGTATTTCGATCATTCTTTTTTTGTTTTTTTCCTTATAGGTCAGGGATGGTTTAGGAAAAAAAAAATTCGAATAAATTCGAATAGTTTTCTTATTATTTATTAAAATATGAAAATAATAACCTCCTAATACCTTATAAATAGCCATTAAAATATTAGCTATAATTTAATTGTTGCCAAAAAAAAATTTACGAGTTCATTTTCTTTCGACATAAAAATAAATAAACGTGATTAAATAAATAATTTAATTAAACGTGAGCTTTAAAAAATTGTAAAAAATTAAATTATGTATCTCACAAAAATTGACGTCACTATCGGTTTAAAGATTTCATACGCATTGATAAAGTGCTAATGTAGTTAGTTCTATGATTCAACAGAAAATTTAAAAACACAGTTTATGAAAAGTTTTTTTTCTTATAGTCTATCTATATATATATATATATAAATGAATGTTTGTCTGTATGTCCATTATAAAATTGTAAACGCCTTGACCGATTTCGATCATTCTTTTTTTGTTTTTTTCCTTATAGGTCAGGGATGGTTTAGGAAAGAAAAAAATTGAAAAAATTCGGCCCCCAAGGGGGGGGGAGGGGGCAAAACGTGAATTCAAAATATCCTTCATAGCTCAAACAAAGAAACAGATATCCGTAAAATTTTTGCTTTAAAATATAGCTAATATAAATGTCTAAAAACCAATTCCTGGAATTTTCGAAATTTGATCCCCAAGGGGGGGGGGGCAAAAACAATTAGAAATACAGTTACGCCTTTCAAAATTGGTACAGATAGGTTTCAATAGCCTACAAGTCGAATGGGGATATTTTCGAAAGTGTAAAGTTATTAGGAGGGGAGAGAAGGGGGGAGGGGAGAGGGGGGGGCAAAAAAATAAAATAAAAATAGAGTTAGATCGTTCAAATTTGGTATATAGAGGTTTTCGATACTTACAAATCGATTGCGGATATTTTCGAATTTGTAAAATTATTAGGAGGGGCGGGAAGGGGGGGGGGCTATGGGCAAAAACAAATAGAAATACAGTTAGGGTATTCAAAATTGGTACAGATAGGTTTTAAAGGCCTGCAAGTCGAATGGGGATATTTTCGAAAGTGTAAAGTTATTAGGAAGAAGGGGGGATGGGATGGGGGGGGGCAAAAAAATAAAAATAGAGTTAGATCGTTCAAAATTGGTACAGAAATGGTTTTCGATACTTAAAATCGAATGCGGATATTTTTGAATTTGTAAAATTATTAGGAGGGGCGGTAAGGGGGGCTATGGGCAAAAACAAATAGAAATGCAGTTAGGCCGTTCAAAATTGGTACAGATTGGTTTTAGATGCCTGCAAGTCGAATGGGGATATTTTCGAAAGTGTAAAGTTATTAGGAAGAAGGGGGGGATGGGATGGGGCTGGGGGCAAAAAAATAAAAATAGAGTTAGATCGTTCAAAATTGGTACAGAAATGGTTTTCGATACTTAAAATCGAATGCGGATATTTTTGAATTTGTAAAATTATTAGGAGGGGCGGTAAGGGGGGCTATGGGCAAAAACAAATAGAAATGCAGTTAGGCCGTTCAAAATTGGTACAGATTGGTTTTAGATGCCTGCAAGTCGAATGGGGATATTTTCGAAAGTGTAACGTTATTAGGACGAACGGAAGGGGGGCGGAGGGGCAAACAAAATAAAATAGAGTTAGATCATTCAAAATTGGTACATAGAGGTTTTCGATACTTACAAATCGATTGCGGATATTTTCGAATTTTTAAAATTATTGGGAAGGGGGAGAGTGGTGGGGCAAAAAAATAAAAATAGAGATAGATCGTTCAAAACTGGTGCATAGAGGTTTTTGATATTTACAAATCGATTGCGGATATTTTTGAATTTGTAAAATTATTAGGATAGACGGGAGGGGGGGTCGAAGGGGGAAATAAGAGTTAGAGCATTTTGGGAATTTTTTCGGAAGGCAGTGAGAACCCGGTGCGACATTTTTCCTAATCAGATTTTGTTTCGCTTTTTTTTTTTTTTTTTTTTTTTCACGTGATAAAAATTAATGCAATTTTGAGAATTCAGTAATTATAGTGATTCATTTAAAAATAGTGACCAGCGAAGCGGGCAAAGCCTGCTAGTGAATATAATAATTATGTTAAACAACGATTGGTATAGAATTAGAGGTTAAGCCCAAAAATTTTTTAATGAAATTTACGGGACAACAACATAGATTAGTTTATATAAAGATTTAGTTTTTTAACTCAAAACATATTTAAAATGATGGATCTTTACTATGACCAATTTAGCTATTTTTAAAATTTAGAAATAAAGAAGCTCGTATGTTTTTCGCCAAGGAATTCATTTACGCAACCCCAGTAGCCAGTTTAACTCTAGCCATACCTTAAATATAGAGAAAAATTATAAAATAGTGCAGTAATAATAATAATAATAAAATTCGCAACCTATTTTTGTTTTTTAAGCATTGATGTAAAACTTTGCCGAAAACAGAATTTAATTTAATACAAAATGACTTTTTTTTTTTTTTTTTTTTTTGTCTATTTTTCCATGTAATGGAATGAAGTAACTGCATTGCTAAAATATTTTAGTTACACCTAATACAGGACCTCACTGGCAGATTTTAAATTTTTCATTTATTTTGACGATGACTTAAATTTTAAATTATCTATCTCAGTTATGCATGTCAAGATTTTTGTGAGAAAAGTCTAAGCTACTTCGGTGCCAAATTTAAAATTTCGCCAAGAGGTTAAACTGTACCATTGCTTTAGCACAATTTTTTTCAACTTTATTTTAAATATTTTTTAACTTAATTTAAGAGAGAAGAAAAGAAGAACATTTTTTATTTGGTCTAAATGTACAAGATGTCTTCAAGTGAAATATTATCCGTATTATTAGAAAGAAAATGGCTAAAGTAGTTTTTCCTGTACCATTGATGTCTCTATAAATTAAATTAATTTAAATTATCCAATATCATTATATTTCATTCTCCAGACACATTTTTTATTTTCTAAAATCAATATTATATAATATGTATGTAAAAAAATCAAGGTGTAATCAGTACATATCCAGAAAATGTAGACAACAAATATTCAGAAGCCATCATTTACACAAGTTCAGGAGATATCGCCAACAACTATTAAGATGTCGTGATCAATATATACCTGTAGATATCGCCAACAATAATAATTATTCAGAAGATATCGCCAACAAGCATTCAGGAGACATCATGAATATTTATTCAGAAATTACTGTCAACAAATATTCAAAAGCCATCCAATTTATCAATGGTGATGGTCTATCTCGAATACTCCAAACCAGCAAATCGTTTTTACAATATAATCAAGGATGAATTTTTCACTTATCAGTAGGTTTTGAAAAATATGATTCCCCCCCCCTTCCCCGATTTAACTTAGTATTTAATATAGTTTAAGAAATAGTAAAATCAGATATTGACTGGCAAATCTTGGCAAATTCATGGCGACAATGCAAAATCGCTCTCTGAAAGAAATTGTCCTGTCGTACTACATCTAATGAAATGTTTAAAATAATTGCAATAATCACATAAGATATTTATTTTCAATGGATCTGACTAAATCATATTCTACGAAAAATGCACTTTAAAAAGTTGCATCTTTACTGTTGTAAGCATCATTTTAAACCTTGCTGTACACTAGAAATAAATGCAGAGTGTTACATATTGCCCTAAATTAACTAAAAAAATTTAATAGTAAAAAAAATAAGCATTAGAAAAAAAGTGCATAATTTCTTTAATCAAGCAATAATATCCGAAAAAGTTATCGTCAAACAGTGAAAAAAATTTAACAAGTGGATCGTATATTAAAGCTGTAACGCTAAATCGTTTAGATGTTAAGAATTTCTCTCTGTTCTAAACAGTTAATGGTATCGTTGTTTATTTTGTGTGTCTAGCTGTTTAACATATGTTTTCTCTCAAAATAATGTCAAATTGTTATTAAACTGTCGAACGTTAAGACAGATTTTTCACATGTTATAAACGATATAATATTAAATATTGTGTATTTCAATGTGATACCAAATATGGTGGATTTATATAATATTGTTAAACTTTTCTCTTGTGTTATCAATTATTAATATTCCAATTCAATGAAAGGCAAAGTTGCGAATAATCAGGTAGAATCCAGCAGGGGTTAATGAGCGAAGCAAGTCGGGATGAGAGAAAGCCTTCATCGGGGGTTGGTGAGTGGAGCGAGCAGGGGGCAGAGCCCCCTAGTATATTACAAAAATATAGATCTGGTATTTAATACGAAAAAACCCATGAAACGAAAATATACAGATTTTCGTATTAAGTTTTCGATTGCCAAAGACGACAGATATGAAATCTGTGGTTTGTTTTCAAGTAAAATATTGAAAATTTGAATTAAGAATTTATTTTAACAAAATTTATTATAGCCTATAAAACTTAGGGACAGTGTAACTTTCGACTAGTTAAAAAAAGTAAAAATAAAAATAAAAATAATTAAATAAATCAGCTCTTTAATTTCAGCTATCATTCTCTATATATACAAATAAACTTTTCCTCTTTATATAACAGCATAGACGTATAGAGTGCAGATAGATTAAACAGGTTTCTATCTAATCAACATAATGAAACTCAAATAATTAAATGTGATTTGCATTTCACTAATGGCTGTATGCGCTATGTGTATTACGCTACTTGTCATAACTGTTAGTTGCTGAAAATGGTCGCCAAATAAATTTAAACTTCTCAATTATTAAATTAAAAAAAATCATTTAAATATAGTGGCCAGAGAACTGGGCAATAAAATTGAATGAGGAAAGTATCCTTGATTCCTTAATGGAACATTAGTGATTTAAAGAGTTAGCTTATTAGCGATTTTTAATTCACTGATTCATCCGTGAAACTCGCTGGTTCAAACATTTAATGTTAATTGTGGTCGTAGCCACCAAATGTTCACTAGTTTAAACATGTGTGTAAATCGCCAAATGCGCAAATTACGTGACTGTCATATAACTGAAAAAAGTGGAATTATGTTTAACGTTACATATGGAATGTAGACAAATACTTTTAAATAAATTATATTCATTAGGGAAAGGAAATAGAACTGCTTACATTTCTGGAAAATTATATTTGAAATACTAATTTTTAGAAATGCTCGATAGGGAAATATTAAAGAAATGATTTTCACTGCACCAGCCAATATTCACTTGTTTGATGGATATTATGAAGCTTTCGGAACAGATATGAAATTTTTCCGAAATTGTAAATAATTGTATATATTTCTGTATAAATTCTTTCAAAGAGGCTTAGTAAGTTGAAAAAAAAGTCAATTTTCTGCATTTCCATCTCTTTTTCGCGTTAAAATAGCTTAATTTTCCCTTTAAAACGCATTAAAAAGCTCCAATAAGACAGATAATGGATTTGGCTCCAAATTTGGCGACTTTTGCCTCCTTAGCCACTTTTTTGGCGACCTTGACGAGAAAATCTGAAGAGAAAATATGACGAGCCAAGTCTAAAATTTCCATCACTACACACACAGAGAATATAGTTTCCCGAGCACCTGCTAACAAGCAATACTGTGCGCCCGCCGAAGATTGATACCTGGTTGGCAAAGTGCCAGGACGATTCCACTCACGCTCTGGGAGACACAGCAATGAAGAGAGAGGGGAAATTTTTCTATTATTCTTGTTTCCTCTGTTATGTGTAGAATAACTAATACTCCTGCTTTGTTTTATTTTATTTCTTACTGTATAACAGTCTGTTTATATTGGAAATGAATCGTACATGTGGTACGAGTTCTCGGATTAAACCTCTTCATAGTGAAACGAAGCGTATTGTACATAATGTCATTAAGTTTTGCGATAAAGAAGCTTTAGTAGGAGAAGCTATTGTTCCACTTTCCCAATCAGTGAAACGTACGAGTGAAATAACTAATATATCAGAAGCCACGATTTAGAATACGTAGAGAATCAAGAGCAGAAGACAATCCAATGTTTGTATCACTAAAAAAGCGGCAAAAGAACAGTACCATCGAAAACATTTCTCTGGATAATTTTGATTGCGATGTTATTCGAACAACAGTACATGAGTTTCACGCAATAAATAAGATCGTACCTATAATTGCCAAATTAATTCCTGTACTTAAAGAAAAGATAAATTTTAAGTATCAAAGAGAAACTTTGAGAAGAATTCTTCAAGAAATAAGATTTAACTTCCCCGTCAGGTACGACTTGCCCATTAGTCCCCTTTAAATATAGTGACCAGCAAAGTTGGCAAAGAATTCGTTGATTCACTACCTTAATTGATTTCACATTTCGTCATTTTTTAAGGGGTTATATACTAGTTTGTAAATAATAATTGACATAATTTTTAAATTAGTGTTACACACTTCAAAGAACAACTTTAATATATCCCCACAACGACATTTGGCAATTTTTTGTTGGCGATTATGGCTAAATCATAAATCTAAAAATCTTAAATGATAAAATCATAATCTAAATCATAAAATCATAAATCCAAAATAAACAACATATAGGCTGCCATATTATATCGTTGCCATATTATATCGCCAAAGAAAAATCGCCAAATTCAGCTATGGGGATACACTAAAGTTATACCTTAAAACTATCCCCTTTATAATATTATGAGTTTTTCTTTCTTTTAATTAATCGTAAAATATTTATATAACCAGATATTCAAGAATCAGTTCAAAGAAGGAAAAGAAATGTAATCAGTGAGTTTATAATTTTTTCATACCAATAAATAAACACATCCCTAGGTACTACGGACATTACTATTTTATAAATGGACCAACCATTTTCACTCATGCGCAGAAGACGCCAGGGATCATCCTTCTGCGGTTTAACAGTACTTCCTATATGGACTGATTGTCTACCCGAAGATAGGCAATAGCCCGAGAAGAGTTTTAGTAGCTGCATCTCTGGTTGACCTGACGAAAAGCATTATTCCTGTGAGAGTCCCCAATATAAGCGATAAAGTAAGGACAGTGAAGAAGGATGAGGTGTTAGCAACCTGTACTCCTGTTACATGCATCAACCGGCCCACGCAATCAACTGATTCCAAGTCTTCCGAATTTTCAGCGACAGAATTACTTAGGAATGCGGAATTAAGAAATAGACAGAGACGTGCTACAGAGAAGCTACACTATGAATTTAAGTCATCTATTTTCTCGAACACCTGAAGACGTCGGAAGGACAAACATCAACCAGCACTGAATTGACACAGGAAATCAACCTCCAATCAAACAACATCCAAAAACACTTCCATTTTCTAAACTGGAAGAGGTGACTGAACTTGTAAATGAAATGCAGCGTAATGACATCGTCGAACCGTCAACGAGTTCTTGGGCCTCTCCCATATTATTGGTGCGAAAGGAGGGTGGTTCAAAAAGATTTTGCGTGGATTATCATCGTTTGAATGACATCACGAAGAAAGACAGTCTTCCTAGAATTGACGACACATTGGACACATTTGCTGGCAATAAATGATTCCCGACTTTGGATCTGAAGAGCGGTCACTGTCAAGTGTAATTACATCCTGACGATCGTGAGAAGACTGCATTCACCACGGTACAAGGACTATGGCCGTTTAAAGTTATGCCGTTTGGATTATGTAATTCACCTGCAACATTCGAACGCCTGATGGAAACAGTGCTAAATGGACTTTCCTATGAAGCCTGTCTGGTGTATTTGGATGATATTATCATTGTGGGACGCACCTTTAAAGATCTTCTAAGAAAAATCGTTAAGGTGCTAGAAAAACTCAGGATGGCTAACCTGAAATTGAATCCTAGCAAGTGCAACTTGTTCTTTCGTGAAGTGAGTTATCTCGGCCACATCATCTCTGCTGAAGGTGTGAGAAATGATCCTGAGATTATCTCTGCAGTCGAGAACTGGAGTCACCCTGAAAATGTACACCAACTCCGAAGTTTCCTGTGATTATGCACTTACTACAGGAAGTTTGTGAAGGGTTTCTTGAATATTGCCAGAGCACTTCACAAGCTGACAGAAACCAAACAGAAGTTCCTGTGGACAGATGAATGTGAAAAAGCGTTCAAGAGACTTAAAGAGGCTTTAACATCATCGCCTATTTTGACGTATCCACAGCTCGACAAATAGTTCATACTTGATACAGATGCCAGCCATGAGAGTGTCGGTGCTGTCCTGTCGCAGGAAATTGATGGTCAAGAACGTGTCATTGCCTATTGGAGTAAATGTCTGTCTAAACCAGAGCGAAATTACTGTACCACTAGGAAAGAGCTAATCGCCATTGTAAAAGCCATAGAACATTTCCATCATTACCTCTATGGCAGAAGATTCCTGCTCCGGACTGACCATGCATCTTTAACGTGGTTGCTCCAGTTCAAGAACACGGAAGGCCAGATTGCCAGGTGGATACAACGTCTCCAGGAATATAACTTCGAGATACGCCATCGCAAAGGGACTCTACATGGTAACGCAGATGCCTTGTCACGTAAGCCCTACTCAGAAAGATGCAAGTACTGTTCTAGAGCCGAACCGAAATACCAGCAGATAAATCCAGTTGCCTATCAAGCTACAATCTCAACACCACCGACACTGGACCAGTGGAGTGACCAGGAATTTAGACGAGCCCAGTTGGAAGATCCTGACGTAAAGCCAATATTACAGCTGAAGGAGAAGACCAGCAACAAACCTACCTGGCAGGACATTTCCAGATTTAGCCCCATTACGAAAAGTTATTGGGCACTCTGGGATTCTCTTCATATTAGAAACAGCGTACTTTACAGAAAATGGGAATCTGATGATGGAAGAAGTTTCAAATGGCATATTTTACTGACAAGATCGAAGATTCAAGATGTTCTAGAGCAGCTGTATAGTAGCCCTACCGGAGGCCATTTCGGGTGATGAAGGCTCTACAGAAAGTTAGAGGACGCTTCGACTGGTGCAAGGCAATGGAAGACGTGGAGAAACGGTGTAAATCCTATGATGCTTGTGTGGCACGCAAAGGCACAAAGAAACGAAGCCGAGGAAGACTACAACGATATAACGTGGGAGCACCATTTGAACAGATTGCACTCGATATCTTGGGTCCTTTGAAACGGACCTCCAGTGGAAATAAGTACCTCCTCGTCGTGATGGATTATTTCACCAAGTTGCCTAAGGCATATCCCATTCCCGATCAAGAGGCATGCACAGTATAGTGCAGAGGTTCTAGTTCAGCAATGGATGTGCAGGTACGGCACGCCCCTACATATTCATACCGACGAAGGTACGAACTTTGCCGTTTTCAAAGGACTGTGTCAATTACTCGGCATAGACAAAACCCACACAACACCCTTACATTCCCAGTCGGAGGGCATGGTTGTCAGGTTTAACCGTACTATCCCGAATAACCTCTCTCTTTTAGTATCAAGAAACCAGCAATATTGGGACTTGAAGTTGTCATTGTTCCGGCTGGCTTATCGAAGTGCTGTCCATGAAACCACCGGCTATACTCCAGCTCAGATGCTGTTTGGACGCGAACTTCGTCTCCCGTGTGATCTCCTGTTTGGTTGACCACCAGATGTGCCTTCATCACCTGAGAAATACATCCAAGACCTCCAGACACGATTTGAAGACGTACACAACTTTGCTCGGGAGCGGATTCACATGGCAACGAAGATGAAGACAAGGTAGGATCTAAAGGCTACACAACATGATTTCAAGGAAGGAGACAAAATTTAGTTGTGGAATCCTGTTCGACGCAAAGGCTTGTCTCCCAAGGTACAGTGTAACTGGGACGGGCTCTACACAGTCTTAAAAAGTCTGAATGATGTAGTTGTAAGGATTACTAAAACACCTTCATCTATACTGAAAGTGGTCCACTACGATCAGCTAGCCAATTACCAAATGTAACTTTAATATTCAGATTTAAAATGTAAATATTCCTTACATATGTGCATGTGTAATGTGAATATTTGTTTATAAATATTTGTACTTCTTTGTAAATTATTTAAATGATTCTCACTTGATTTTGCAATGTGTATTTTACTTTATTGATATGTGCAACTTAGTTTTTGTATTTTAGATTGTTCAGTTTCTTTAGTATCGCCTTCTGGAAAAGGGTTGCACTGACCGGGACGTGCAGTCCTTGGTGGGTGCAGTGTTCCGAAATAGTAAATAATTGTATTTATTTTTGTATAAATTCTTTCAAAGATGCTTACTAAGTTGAAAAAAAAAGTCAATTTTCTGCATTTACACATCTTTTTC